>JAOXYM010000006.1:24423883-24457802 GCA_028567055.1 Leptatherina wallacei | reverse complement strand
CTCGCCTGATACTTGCTGGGATAGGCTCCAGCCCACCCGCGACCCTGTGTGGATTAAGCGGTACAGAAAATGGATGGGTCAGTAGCAACACCTACTGCTCAGGATGATGACTGCAGTGAGGGGAACACACCTAAAGCGCTGGTATGAATGGTTATGAGGCTGTGTTGGTGTCACAATTAGCTCAATCCCCGGTCAGGCATTGTGTCAGGCACAATCCGGGTTTTAACAGCAAGAAAATTAAGTCTACTAAGAGGTTGGTGGAGAGAATATTCACCCTGAAGTCAACTTCTGGTATGGTCAGTAAGAAACTGGCACTGGTAAATGATAGCCTGGCTGTTGAACATATTAGGGCAATTATTCATGCATAACCTACTAACCTATAAGATCAAGTGCATTGGCTGCGCTTTAGCTTCTCTACTTTGTCCCAACTTCTCTGAAACATACATTCATTAACATAATGCTGATTTGTTTAAAATGTCACAGTGTCCCAATTTTTATTGGAAAATGGGTTCATACGTTAACTGCACTAAGCTAGCTGCTTCCTGTTTGAAGCTAGGCTAACAGTTTCCTGGCTTTGACTTCATATCCAATGCCAACATACACAAAAATAGTAAGATTATCTCTTCATACCCAGCACAAACTTGTTTTACTTCAAGTGGCCTTCAAAAATTCAGTGAAAAAAATTTCCAGCAAGAAGTAGCAAGCTAGCAAGTAACACATCCCTAAAACAAGAGCAATTCACACACATTTAAAAAAAAAAAAAGTTTTCAAGTGTCTACTTAGAGTGACCTAAGCAGATTTTAGTATGACTTGTCATTTGACCTTTTTTTGGTTTTTATCTTTTTTTCCTTGTTTCCATTACCGCTGTGACGTCCATTTTTTTCATTTTGTTTGCCTTTTTATGGTAAATATTTACAGACCAGACAAAATTTGTGACACCCATGACACATGACCACATCACTATTTGGACAATAACAATAACCAACACAATTTGAAACAAAAAGGAAACAGCAAACTCTCAATATCAGGAAGTGTCTTCACAGAGGTTGTATGAGGGGTCAGCTTTTGGTCACACTGGGCATCCATTAGTGGCCTTATTTAGAGACTTATTCCTTTAAGAGGAGTGATTGGCCAGCAAAGACAGAGAATCATTACCTTTGCCCGCCCCCTCCCTGCCAGCAGTCAATAATGAGGGATCATTAAAATGAATAGATGGACATTCCCCTTTTCTCCGGATCCTTATTGCAAAATCAGTGTCAGGGGAAATGAAGATTGAGCTTGGAGAAGGCGTCTAAAAGCCTCACAGTGATTGTCGTGAACTCATCTCCAGTGCCAGGCTCCTTCATCTACTGTAAGAGTCTGCACCTGCCTGAACTCCAGACTAGCAAGAGCTTTTACTGCAGCCCATTAAGAGCATCCCTAATGCGTGCTACCTTCAACATAAACATTCTGCATATGTACCGAAACATTTACAGCAAACAATGGAAGAATGATTGCTTTGGATGTCTTGAGTTTTTTTTCCCCTCCCCTCTTGAAGAACTTGAGCTCTCAGACTGGACTAGCAAGGGATATTGAATGTTGTGACTTTGATGTGAAGAACAGAGAACTCACGTGTTGTGATCACATAAACAGACACTTAAAGATAATTCTCACTTTTCACATTGCTTAAGCTCAACCATCTGTCCCGCCGCTGAATTTTATAAATCCTTGCACAACATTTCACGCATCACAAAAGAAAGAGCGAATCAAGCTGAATGATTGCAGATGGAGAATAAAAGACAGCACAAGATTTTCCAGACCCCATCTGGATGCCTTTCTGAGCGTCTCTTAAAGTGTCTTTTAAAAAGGTGATTTGTCTGTGGGTCTGCAACGATGTGACCATGTCAGCATGTCATCTGCTGAACCTGTCACATGTGAAACGATCCTATAAAAGGAGCTTGTGTACACCTGCGGAGCTTGACAGTCCCACCCCAAACATGTGTAAACACATGCTCAAATCCACACATGCACACACACACACATGGTCCTCATCTACTTTCCAAAGGTAACTGATAAGAGGGTCTGTTTATAATCATCTAACATATGTTTCTGAAGAATAAAGAAATCTCAAAAACTGACTTAAGGGACCAAAAGAGATCAAATACAGCTCTGGCTTATGGGGCAGAACTATCACAGGTCCCTGAGTATGGTCAAGCAATTATCTCTTAAAGCATCTCTTAAAGCTACCCCCATGGTTCTCTCAACATGCCCTTCATAACAGAGGTATATTGAGGATTTACTGCCTGCAGATGGCTGATGAGAGACAAGGGCAGCAGCTCTAGCACGGTGCCTATATGCCTTTATAAAAGCCCAAATCAAGGGCTCTTTGGGAATACAATAGAGAGGAAGTGGGGCAATAAAGACACTATAAATCTGTACAAGTCATGCCCTCTGCCAGGTGTCGTGTACATGTAGACCTCAGGGAGGAAAGGCACGCGCTGCAATCGTTATGATCAGAAATGGACTTCTTTTGCTCGCCTGTGTTGTCTTCACTAAAGGGATGCTGTTGGACGGTCCATAAGTCCGCCTGTCAGTAGCTACGAATTGAAGCATTCGACAAGAAAAAGAGTGGAAAAGCGATGCAAGAAAACCAATTGATGAAGACTAACAAGTAAAAACTTTGAACTCAACTTCCATGTTATCCTTGAATGCCACCTGTTGTGCACCTGTTTAGCTGTCTGTCACTTCACAGAGGGTTACGCAAGCAGTGGACAGAATACTGAAAAGAAAGCATCACAGTGGGTTCAGCACAGCTTTTCTTACAGAGACATTACCTTATTGCTCTGTTTCATCTTCACTGAAGAAAACGTGTGAAACATTCACAAGATGGACAGCAAGGCAAATACAGAAGAGCAGCAGGGGGCTGAATCTCAGACTTCATCTGAAAAGTCATTAAAGACCAAATCTTCTTCCAGCAGATCGTCTTCTGGAAGCTTATTGGCAGGTAAAGCGTGTGGCAAAGCTCAGGTAGTTCTTGCTCATTCTACATTTGTGAAAAGAGAATCAGACCTCACGTTAATATAAGACCCAGCTAAAAGTAGAAGAGCCACGCATGGAGGCTGCTCTAGCCACACTGAAGCAAGAAGAAGCCGCGTTAGCTGAGGCAGAGATTTTGGAATCAGCTGCAGCAGAATTAGAATCTAAAGCAGACTCCAAGGAAATTGACATTGCAGGAGTCCCACATGACTGCTGAGAGAAGAACAATTGTCGAATGTCATTCAAAAGGGCTCTCCAATCAGCCGTCTCCATCTTGAGACTCATCTTGAGACTCACACGGCGCCCTATCTCCAACCTGCCGTTTCTTGTGCGTTGCCACACCAAGACAGCAAACTGCAATCAAAGAGAGATTACATCATTATGTCTGTTTGGTTAGCATGCTCATTAACGGCAACTGTGTAACAGATGACAGATTATGTCATCTTCCAGATCCTCAATCAACTGAAAATAAAAATACTTCAGAGAAATTGATATATTGTAGTTTGTTGTTTTTAAAAAAAACCTAAACAATTATTATAATTAATTATTAAATAATGCCTTTTTCAGGAGGAGTGATGACTGCTGGCAGGAGTGATCTCATCTTTCTGTCTTGCAGGGAACGTGGCAAATTATCTCACTAACCACATTGTTGTTTCTTCCCTGTGTTGTGTAGAGGATGTGAAGAATTATTCATTATTTTCAGCAGCTTGTGCAGCATGCTTCCCTGGACTATCAGCTCCAGAGTTGTCCCAGTACAGAACCAGCCTTTTTGATTAGTTTGTTTAGCTTTTTTAAGTCTCTGGCTCTGATGCTGTTCCTCCAGCAGATTGCTGCAAAGAAGATTGCACTTTCCATAAAAGAAGATGTACAACATCTTGGACATTGAATTGCCTCCTTTAGAAGTAGAGGCTGCTCTGTCACTTCTTGTAGATGGCTTCTGTGCTGCTTTTCCTGTCTAGTCTGTTGTCCAGCTGAGCTCCAAGATACTTTTATTTTGCTATCATTATATACATCCATGTATAGTATCAGTCAAAGGTTTGGACACCTTTCTCTAATGGGTTTAATGGGAAAGTATCAAAACTTTCGACTGGTACTATATATGCTTTTCCCCTTTTCACCATATATTTTCTGTATACTGCCATGGAAGTACTGTAAAATGCCAAGTAAGGCAGAAAACATCTGCTGCCAAGCTATAGGAGAGTATTTATGTTTAAACATTCCCCTATAGTTCTCTGAAGTAAAAACAAAGTTCTGTGCTCAGACAAGTAGAGGTGGATCACTCATTCTCTGCTGAGCAAAAAACATCTTTTTAAAAAAATGGTTGGAGTGGATAATGTGCATGCTCGAGATCTGCAGTGCAGAGGAATCTGACCATCCAACCATGCAGTAATAGTGGCCATGTGTTTTTTCGCACTCTCTCTTAGTCTTGCTTTACAAATTTTTGTTTTCTTTTGGATGATACTTAAGATGATAATGTATTGTTTAAATGCATTGCCTAGTGAAGATAAGCAGGAAAACGTGGAAAAATGTGCCATTGGCTTTTTTTTTTTAAAAAGTTGTAAAACTACAACTCGTAATTTTTTTAAAGCACTTTTTATTAGTGCTAATCAGTCCACTTAAGGCATAGCATGCAATTATTTCTTAACCTCACACAAGCAGACAGCTTTCTCCATTATTGGGTTAACTGTTCACATCCTTGCATGTGTACTACAAACCAGATGATGACGTCACATTGGAAAGAACTTCTACAATCACAAGACAAAGAAATTGGAGGCATGGGAGATTAGTATTTAGTTTATGTTATGATGACAGAAAAAAAAAGTGAGAGCTGCAGAATAATAGATGGTATTTGAAGCCACAGATTAAAGAAAATTGAAATCCACCCATTTTTACCCCTACACTGACTACTGGTCACCTTCAACTTGATCACTGTTAATTTCTGAGGATACAATCACAGTGCTTCAAAAATGCATTGAATGCCTTTATATACTGTACATGCAAATACTCTTTATATACATGTATACTAATACTCAAATGGAAGTACACTTACTAGCCATTTCATTAGGTACATCAATTCAGTTGCTTGTTAACACAAATGGCTAATGAGCCAATCACATGGCAAAACTCAATACATTTAGACATGTAGACATGGTCAAGAGGACTTGCTTAATTTCGAACTGAGCATCAGGTGAAGAAGAAAGGGGATTTAAGTGACTTTGAACATGGCATGCTTGTTGGTCTGAGTATTTCAGGCCCTGCTGATCTGCTAGGATTTTCACACACAACCATCTCTAGGTTTTGCAGAGAATAGTCTGAAAAAAAGAGAAAGATACAATTGGTGTTCATAAGCTTGAATGCTGCTTTAGCTGTGAAATCACAGCCCCACTGTCATCTCTCCTCTGTGTCAAAGGCTATGGCACTGTGAGAGGAAGACTAAGGTAAGAAGAACAGGGTGCCAGGAAAACGGGGCGGGACTGCATCTCTTAATAGTGGGGCTATTTTGGGCATACAGTGCTAGTACAGGGGCACATCGCCTAGGCCTGCCTTATGTCACTATGGGAGTCTCATAACTTTGCTGAATGGAAAAAGCCTGTTGGACTGGCAGGTGGTACACAGGAGCATGGCACATCTCCCATGGTGAGGAGGTGATTTATTCACTACTACCCACCACAAACAATGCTGACTGGAAAATATTCGGTTCTCTGCACATGCTGGGCATATCAGAATCTTATTGCATTTAAAGAAAAAAACTTGTGAGGTGAGAAACTGTTTTACGGTATGCCAGGAAACGCACAATAAGGTTTATTAATTACATATTGTATGAACACAACTTTTGCACCAATCCTTCCTACTGGCCCAAAAGGCCAATTGCATGCTTAAAATGTCTTATGTCAATATGAGTTTAGTTTATTGGAAAAAATCTGTTATATAACATCAAAAATTGAAATATAAAACCAGGACTTCTGTTGTTTATGGTCACCATTATACCATTTATTAATTCATTTTAGAGAACACATTAAATGCATCTAAAACACATTAAATTTTTCATAAATATTTCATATTAAAGAGAAATATGTTTCACCTTGTGCCTATACAGAAAAGCATCACACAGTTGCAGCAACTCTGAAGCCATAAAAGAGAGAGTAAGGCACACAAATAGAAACCTTATTCATTACAGTTTAGTCATGCTATTACAGAATATGTCCACAACTGTACTAGGAAGCTATTGTGGAAGCCACTACTTTTAGCTAAATGATCCACAACATTAGGACGGTGTGCATGCTCCAAAAATACAGATAACATGGAAAAGGCTGCAGCTTTGTGAAGGAAGAGTCTGCGACACGACTGTGGAAATTCCTCTATAATATTTGGTCTGGTCTGGTCTGTTCCTGCGGTAAAGTGCAAAATGTTTTATGTACGAGAGGGGAAACCGCTCAGCGCGAAAGTCTCCGACAGAAATAGGAAACTTGGACAATAATTTCACCAAAGATAAAATCCTTTGGTTTACTCAGATCAATTATTGCCAGCTGTAAGTAACAGTCCTGCCATCTCCTTAGTTAAATCCCCTAGTTGATGAGGAAAACGGAGCCTGTGGTGCACTTAGAATATCCCTGCGCCTATTTACATGCAAACAGTGCAAGAAGGAATGGACGTATACCGTCCAGGAGTATTGTCATTTAGTTTCAGCAGGTAAGCATACCATTGTTCATCGATCTTGTTGCTGGGGAAAAACTAAACTCCTGTAAACCAGAAGCTGCTGTCATACAATATGTACTTCATTTTCTCTGATTGTCTTTGCATTATGTTGTCATGATCTGGTTAGCAGACTGGAAGACTGGGAAAGGCTGATTAAAAAATAGGCACAAAGGTGAAAAGCATAATGCAGGGTAGACGTTTAAAAAAACCTTATATAAAGGGAAGACAAAGGGAAAAGCGGA
Organism: Leptatherina wallacei; assembly: GCA_028567055.1. NCBI lineage: Eukaryota > Metazoa > Chordata > Actinopteri > Atheriniformes > Atherinidae > Leptatherina > Leptatherina wallacei. The sequence continues at coordinate 24,450,849 of JAOXYM010000006.1, read as the reverse complement.
AGCTTTAAAAAAAAAAGGAAATTCATGATATAATCATAAGGCATACATATTTTGAAAGACAGGTTTATACAAAAGAATATTATACATAACATTCAGCATATATGAACAAATATAATAATGAATAAAAATAAGGAAGCAAGGAAAGTACAATTATAATGTATTCACACACTCCCTACATATTACCCAGCCTTTTTATTCTGTTTCCCTGTAAACAAATTATTGAAATGATACAAAAACATCATATAAAAACGTCTGCTTTGGGTTTCAATGAACCGTTTGTGTGACTGCTGTTGCTGTCAGTATCACTGCTGTAAGGCACCAGTTTGGTTGCTACTGACTATCTGCACAAACAAATGAACCAAAGTGAAGATGCTTGACACTTCCCATTAGCTTGTCCATGCATTAACATACAGATCACACTCGAAATGAAGATTGTCATTTATAGAAGAGCAGAAGAGTAATTCAGTCTCATTGAGCTGCTTGGTCCACTAAAGAACATCTGCTGTGAATTAAGGCAAGTGTAGTCACATACTTCGCCCCTGATATCACTTCCCTTTTTCTTTTCTTTTTCCTTTTTTTAATGCAACATTCACCTGTTTATTCAAATACAGCTTGCCAGTGATTGTCAGGGAGTCTGCAACGAGACTCTGAGCGAAGAGGAGCTGATGGTGACGATGGTCAGGTGGGAGATCCTGGTCAAAAATTTTTTTTTCTTTTTTCTTCATTATCTGGATCTTCACTTCTTTTTTTCTTTTTGTCCTCATGTGGTTGATGCTGCTGCCCGATTGTGTGTGTGCTGTAGCAGAAGACATCTGGATGTCTACGCATGAGTGTGCACAGAGATGCTGGAGAGGTCGTTCCTAATGATCTCGTTAACTGTGGAGACAAAAGAGAAATAGCAGATCATTATTAACTAGCCACAGAGAATATCAATTCAGATCATTATGACTCTTTTACAATTATTGGAAAATGCTGGTCAATTGGAGGATTGTCAATTTTAAACACGTGGAGATGCTGCATTACCAATGAGGCACCCTCTGTCCAGGCTAATTTTATAAAGATTTATCCATCATATATGTCTAACTCTTCAGTGAGATCAGTTTAGTTGTTATAGTTAATGCCACTTCAACCTGATGAAGCAGTTAAATAATTAGTTATGCAGTCTGAAAGTATAAAACTGATGACACTTCAAATTTGGCTTCAGTCTTCAAAACAGGCATTTACTCCACATGGAAAGGTGACATGAAGTTATATGATGATGTCCCACTATTGGACATTAGTTACCTACACAAATGTAGTACCTAAAGGTCCTGGCCGTGTCTTTATCTTGCTTAAAGGCCTTCATCAGTTCAGTTTTGGGTTTGCACGCTCGATCTTTCTAGATGTTTAGATTTAGTTTGAAAGATCCCAGATTACTTTAAGTCACATGTTCTTATTTTACAGGTTTATTAGAACATGTTGACATGCATTATTCACGTTATTTTCTAAAATGTTTTGCCATCTTCTGTCACTCTTTTAGCTCCATTCACTTTAAAGGACCACCTCCCCAAAAGGCCCATTCTGCTTTAACGTGTAAAAAATGGTGGTGGCTCATTCTTTGTTTGAGACGTGCCAAAACAAAGGAAGCATTATCCAAATATGTTAAACGACAATGCAGATAAGGAATGGAAGCAAAAGCTAGGCTACAAGCAAAGTGCTTCAGGATGTTCAGGAGCTAAACCCTTGGGCTTTATAACTTTGCCAACATTTTACAGGGCCCCCTTTCTAAAAACAAAAAAAAGGGAAAAAAACAACAATATTTACAATAAGAGAGAAGAAAGGAAAGAGAAAAACCTGACAAATCAAGGAAATATTGCAATGTACAAATTGCAGGAGCAGGATGATTGGGGGTTTAAAGGGACCACAGACTGCTTTTATTAAGAGCTAAAAAAGCAGTTTGATCCAATGATTTTCCCTGAATGTTAGAAAAAACAACTCAAAAACATGAGAGACTCTATAACTGTGTAAATATGGTCAAAGTTAATGTTTGAAATTAATCTTACACTAGATGGCATCAGTTCTGGTCTATTTCCTTATTACAGAACCTCTAGTGAATGCGATCTACCATCAAACATACCAATACTAAGCTGAATACTTCACATAGTTCTGATGACAAGTACTGCATATCAGCAGCTGCAATCCAAACATATCAATGTCATTACAAAGTCATATCAGCGCCGTACACACATCTCTGGTTTTAAGTCATCGACTTGTCTTTCCTGCACCAGTTCCTGTGCCCGCGCTTTTCCCACAGTCGGGCAGACGTCGATCAGTCCCTTCGTTTATCTGCTCTGTGTTCTTTGGCAAAACACAGGGAAGTGACTGAGAAGATGGCGAGGAACCCGAGACCTGTGGCTCGACACAAACAAGAAGCTTCGTAGTTGTAGAGCTCAGAGTGATAACGAAGGCTGATGCAGACTAAGAGAGTGAAAGGGCCTGGTGAAACCAGAGACAGGAAGTCCACCCACTCTGAGGTTCAAAGTGGGCCTGCAGTTTGTTATCACTAGATACTGTTTGGCAAACGGTGAAGCATCAGCAAAGATCAAGATGAAAACAATTACAAAGCAACTTGTTGTTCATATTAATTCTAAACTCTTTCACTGCTGCTGATTGTTCTCCTTACGTTGCCATAACGACTGGATTATGAGCTGATCGAACACCTAAAATATTCATTTTATCAACTTCTTTTAAAACAATGGATGACATCAGCGTTACTAACCTGAGGTCATGTGAAAATGAAAGTACATCCTCCTTCTGTGTGAACTTCTGTATAAAAGCAAATGTTTTGGCAGTTTGCTGGCCTAGAGCATTAAGCTGTGTGTTTGCACAACGTTACAGAGGAACGACATCAGGATTTATCTTAGAGAAGCCAAAGTTACCGCCCATGAGTCTGGAAAAGATTATATGACCATTTCAAATCATTTAAAAGTCCATCATTCTAATGTAAGAAAGACTATTCAGGAGGGGAAAACATGTTAAAGTTAAAGTTCACACCAACATGGTGGTGGAAGACTTATGATCTGGGGTTGCCCTGCAGCTGCCGGACCTGGACATGTTGCAGTCATTGAGTGGACCATGAACTCCTCTGTATACCAAGGAATTCTACACAGCTAAAGCTTGGTTGAAAATGTGATTGAAATGATGTGGTGGGACCTGAAGAGAGCTGCGCATTAATAAAGGCTGCCGTTTCAAAGAAGAGTGGGCCAAAATTCCTCCACAATAATGAGAGAGATCATACAGAAAATGATAAATTAATATAATTTCTTCTCAAAATGGCTGAACAAACTACTGAAACATGAGGTGCACCTTGTTTTTCTATACAGTGCTTCATCATTTTGGGTTAGTTTATGTTAATATGTCTTATGTTGTTTTCATTTGAGGTTCTGCTTTCCTGATTTTATGACCTGGTGATGAAAAGATTATTTATTTGTTTATATTCATGTCCTGACACAGAAAACCATAGATTTTAAAAATGGTTTATTCTCAATAAGTGAATAACATGCTGAAACACAACAGCAGTATTGACAGAAAAATACAGTGAACGTATGTTAACCAATGATTAAAAAAAGTGTAACATGTTAAAAAAAGTAGGCCACAGACTGTTCATGCCCTGCTTTGTGTATGGATAAACCCACATATTCACTCGAACACACACATACACACACACACACACACACACACACACACACACACACACACACACACACACACACACACACACACAGGTTGGTTGGGACTCACCTCCCTCAACAGGAGGAACTCCCACTGGACAAATCGAACCTGTGCCAACACTGCTGGCTGTTTTCAACCCTGTTCCACTTCGGGCTAAACAGGCATTTACATGCTGAGGTTATTTTTAGCTCTGCCATCGCAGGACATAAAGGAAGTACAGGCACATGCAACAATAAAATGATCCAACTTCAATGTTGCTGCACAGCTCTGTTTGCAGAGGTGAGGAAATGAGCTCCAGGTAATTCTGAAGAAGGGACGGGTAAAACCCAACAGCTCGGCAGAAAAAAAAAGCCACAAATGTTCCCTTTGTCTTTCTCAATCTGAAAGCAGCGGCTTCCTTTCTTCTTTTCAGTCATTTAAAAAGAAAAAAATCATGATGTTTCCTCCACCCACATATTAACTGATGTGTTATTTTACTGTGTTTTATCAACCAATATTTTCCACTGGCAATCTCAGTGGCCTTTGTGTTTTCATGTTTGTACTCAGTGTGCAACGTGAGAATTTTAGAAACAGGATGTGGCCGACTGTTGTACCGCAGCACAACACCAAGGTACTATTTATAGCAGCTTAATAATGTAGCCCATGTCTCTATCTAGTTGCAACAATTTCTGGGAAATGAAGACATTTTTAAAGAACCTGCGCTGGCTGAAAGTGATGAACCCCCACACAGGTAATGACTGTGAGTGAACTAAGAACGCTGCATACCAAGTCCATTTATTTCTTACTCTGTTAATTTCAGAAAGAAAAAGGAGCCATGATCAGACATCAGAGCTCTGCAAACACATATTTTTCAGTTTTTCTTTTAAAGGCAAACTCTCTTGCATGACGTCTGTATTTTTGAGGCAGTCTCACCTTCCATGAAGTGACTAGATAACCACAAATATGCAGTAGGGGGAAGGCAGTCAGACAAGCAGGGGAACATTTTGTTCTGAGTGGAATTTGGCTCCAAACCTTCAGCCATTTGCGTAATGTGGATGGGCAGGAGTATATAAAAAAAAAATCAAATCAATAAACTACGTGAGGTGTAATTTTCCACAGCAACATTTCCCACTTTCACCATCTCTGTTTAGTAAAAAAAGAAACAGCAACATGTTATGTTACACAACAAAGAAGCAGAGCATTGCACCTCTCTCATCAGCACTGGAAAATTCTTTTTTCTTTTTTTTTTGTATTTGCCCAGGTTAATAATGGAAAGCTCTTAAAGGGAGGATACCCTCTCATGAATAAACAAAAACAGTGGAAAACTGAGCTCCAAATATTCCCCTGCTGAAAAAAAAAGAAAAAAGAAACACGTGCGCTGTTAGTTAAACAAAGAGTCTTCCTTTATTAGCTGCACTGTCAGTGTGATCTGTAAACCGCAGTCCTGACCTGTCAGGACTTATACCTCAGGCGGGGCAGCTGGGAGATCTATTTTAAGCAGGTGTGAGAGTGACATGAAAATATGACACTTTACAGTGTTGCCAGCTGAGCTGAGAAGTTAAACAGACAATTCAGCTCTTTTGTGAGACCCAACCAGTGTTTCTTGGCGGGAAGCGCGGCTCAGTGCTAAACACCGGCCTGCGCTGGGTGTGACGGCAGGCTGAATAAATGTTGACCTCTCTAGAATAACCTGTCTGTATAAACCGTGATGGAAGATGATTTGCTTCGACCTGCTAAGAGGGGACATCCTGCAGTTTATAGGAGCTACATAACATTAAAAGTGGGGATCAACAGGTTTGTGTTGTGCTTTGTGATCCTCACTCCGGTGGAAAATCATAAGGGACATGTTGCATCAGGTATTGTTGAGAAAAAAACAATCTAATGCTGGGTGAGTAACTCATGAAACTATGAGTGGAAACCACAGCATGAGGTATTGGAGCTTAATGATGATTGGAAGATAAATATCAGAGCAGTAAAACGTTAAGCCATGTTTGAGACTGAACAGCAAAGCGGTCTCATTCAGAAGTCATCATTCCATTCCTTTATAACTTTGATCTTTCAAAGTGGTCTTGAACAATAGTTCTCCAAGCTTTTTATCTGAATATTTTCATTCCCAGTCCAGTCATTGTACCTGCCCAAAAAGAATGTAGTTCTTGTTTGTTCAGCCACTTAAGACTGACCTACGAAAGATAAGATGGCAGGTTTTACAAGAATAAAATAGTATTTTTGGAACAACAAGGTGATTTCCAAAGAGCCATCAGCCAAGAAGTTGTCATGTTTCAGCATGATGTGAAGTGTGCCTGGATGAAATTGAGGAAACTGGACAAGTGGAGGACAGGTTCGACCTGTAAGATCTGTAACCTATAAAGATGACAAGATTCATTGTAAGATTATACACAGTGTAAAAAAAAATACATGGTACCATAGAGATGGTGATGGCTACAAAATAGGCATCAGTTCATTGTGACGTGTAATGTTATTTGGACCCATCAGATCAGGGAAGCATCTGATAGCCCCCCCCCCCTACTTTTCCCCCTTTGCGCTTTGATTTAAGTTTCACTAAAATGTCTGCATGCTTTTGGAGGATGCTGTATAAACATAACATGTACGATATCTCAGACTCTGATATGAGAAAACAGAAGTTGTGGTGCAACAACTTGGCTCCTTTTGTCATACAGTAATCCAAGTATGGGTGTTATGACTTCATTTAGTCGCTCTCAGAGTTCAGCACGAACCTGACCTGCACTGGGGATTTAGTTAGCATTGTTAGAGGCGAGCACTGTGCATTGGTGTTCAATAACAGCCGGGCTTCCTTAGAGAGCAGAGGATGCCCTGTGGTCTGGAGAGATGCAGAGCCTCCAGGCCTGAGAGCCTCTTGGAGGTTCTTGCAGTTGTAACATGATATCCTGCAGTCAAGTCAGACCTGACTGGTTAAGACCTGGCATAGAGTGACTTCATCTCACCCCAGCTTCCCTCAGCTGACTATCCAAAACACGACCTCTGAACTTGAGGTTGTAGCAGCAGCTTCCTGGCAGCAACTTCTGTTCCCATTCGGAGTCTCTTGATACTGAAGGGCACCTTCCTGAACTCCTCTTAATTTCACACTGCAGCTCTCTTAAGGTCAAGAACCTTCGCAGTGAGGCAAAGGGGAATATTTCCTATGCTTACTCATACCTCCTGTAGTACAACATCAGCTTTGTGAGAAATAAGAGGTAGCTTCCTTCCATTGTGACAATCAGACTCTCAGCAGCAAGCGAGGAAGTTCATTTGAGTCATAGAAGTTCTGTCATGTAAACACTGATACACAGAAACATGTGCAGGAGCTAGAGAGGGTAAAAGAAGCCTAGATGTGAGGCAGACTCACAGTTAAACCTCATCTGAACTTGTGCTTTCATGTGAAATTGATTTGGTGGGGAAGCCAAAGCAAAGCTTAAACTTGCTGGAGAGAGACAATTGAATTTCCTGCTACATATTACTTTTGTTTCCCCGCTATATCAAATCTTCCCTCGGCCTCAGCAGAAACACTTAATGGACAATTTGCTGCCTCCCACACTCGGCTCAAGCGGCTTGGACAGCGTCACTTATCTTCTGCTCATAACCAGCAGCGTCAAAAATGGGGAGGAGTCAAAGGTCAGAACACACACGTGCACGACCCCGATGGAGCGCTCAAGATGGAGCGAGGGAGAGAGAAGGAGCGAAATGAAGGGAGACGCAATCGTTATTCCCACAGATAAACCCAAATGGAAAGAGACAAGGCGTTCTGCTTGTGCTTCATCATGATAAAGTGCTTCATAAATTCATCCGAGCTTTGCAGGTTGACAGCTTCTAATCCATCGCTGGGATCCCTTTGGGCCTAATGATGTGATGATATGTACAGACAGTATATTTCATCTGCACAGCTAGGCTGCTGTGTGAAGCCCGAGGCTCTCTCATGTGGAAACACTCTGTCTCTACATCTGACAAGGAGGCTGCAAAAAAAAAAAAAGCTTACCTCAAGTCATGAGATTTTACAACTACCTGCAGCAGCTGCATGGTACCGTGCACTGTACCGGGCCTTATGAAGAGGGAGGATTTAGTTTGAGTTAAGAACTCCCCAAATGTTTCTAAACTGGAGCAACAGACTGTCCAGCTGCACAAAGAGAGGAGCTGATAAAAAAAAAAATGTTTACAAGTTCTTTGAGGTCAGTTTGCAGTAGAAAGGACCACATTTTCACAGTAATTAAGCTATCCATGCAGCAGTCAATGCCTGAGGAGATGATTTTTTTTATCTTCTCAAGCAGCAAATGAACTTGTATGTCATTTTTAAGCAGAGAAATAAGAATACGGGGAAAACTTATGTTTGTAATGCAAAATCTAACTTCTATAAAAGCTGCTTCAGTGGAGAAATTAAAAACATTCTGCATGAATCAGAAAAAGTTCTGCATATCTTAAGATCATGTTACAATACTGAATCATCCTTTAGTGCATTTTTCTTCCATCTGCTCTGATCAAATTTCTAATAGTGTACAAATACTCTTTAATTGGCCCGCCAAAGTATTTCTAACTGTCACACAATAACTCCTCTTGAGGTTTTTAAAGCTATTTTTGACGTGAAGGAGAGCATTGGTCCTGGACTGGATGGAATATTGCAAGTCCATTAAATTAATGACACATATTCTTATTTTTACTTTGTTGGATCTTTCATTATGTACCAGTAAAATATGAGTTATTTGGAATTATGCATGTATTACTCTTAATAATAACGGACCCATTTGAATGATTTCTTACTGTATGTGTTGCTTCAAAGTATTTGTAGCAAAAGGCTGTAATTAACTGTAAACATATTTCTCATAATTATTCCCTTTCACAACACTGATCTGGTTTCAGACCTAACTTTCCCACAACCACTGAGCTAAATTACTAATTAGCAATTATCACATTACTAATCAAGTTTTTTTTCCCTGCATCTGATCATGGTTATCATCGTCAGACGAAGACGTGCAAACATTGCTCAGGAATATCATAAAAGAATCTTAATGGTCTTTGGATTTAAAAGCAAGTTATTTATAATGTAATATAGCCAGTGTACTTCTCAAAACGGTATCATCTAGATAGAAAAGGACACTCCTCATTTCAGGAAAGGAGAAAAATGCATATGATGCAAGTCTATATCAATAAAAATGACCAAAAATAATACTGAAAATCACACGCAAATTCTGTTATACGCCACCTATTTTTGTTAATAAATAATTATTAAGTAGCCGAGTTACAAGAAATGCAAATAAATTGTAAACATATATTTTTTTTAACTATGAAACCTCCCCAACAGTCTTAAATCAGAGAGAAAATGACAGCAAATAAGAACAATCTTTATGGAGGGCGTAATCTCTAAGTCACTGTCACTGGACTGCTGGTGTTTTAAGATCAAGGCTGATGAGACAGATGAAATAGCCTCCTCTCTGTGGCTCAAATGGTGACACAAAGTGCAGCCGGGCTCCAATCTTCACTTGCGAGTCTCTGACTCGTCTCACTTTTCAGAGGGACATATTTCATATTTTTCTGTGACAGAGGAATCGAACATCTTGCCAAACCAAATGGCATGACCCAAGAGAGTTTACACCCAGTTTACAGTCACTTAAACGTAGCCAAATTTACTGGTGAGGCTTAAAAACAATAAAACAGCAGTATCCCAAATTAGATATCTAAAGACAACAACTTTTACTGAAAGCCCCGCCGCTGATGAGCTTATTTTGGCCGCGGTGGAGCAGAACCTTTCCTTTTGATCTTGTGTGGCATGTTCTGCCTCTCCCTATCTCACCTCACTCTGTCTCACTTTGTAAGCCTGCCACTTCCCTCTCCCCCTCCTCCTCTCATTTCCTCCCAGACCCAGGAGGCCGCGGGTGTGTGCGCTCAAGGTCGGCCTCCAGGGAGGATGAGGGGGAGGTGTTTACATGGAGCTGATCTCCAGTGCCCTTAACACTGCCTCCTCTGAGTTAGTCGTGCAGTCGTTATCGCCTGGATTATTAACAACATTTAAAAGAAATAAAGATTCAACTGTATTGTTGCATGAGGAGCTGCAGTAAATAGATGGTTCTCATAGCATTAAAAACAGAGATGAACTAACATCACCCACACTTGTGGATCACTGAGTAAGCTCTCTCAACACAATACAGATGCTTGGATGCTCGGCACCAAAATGTAGCTTTCAAATATTCCGATTACTCCTTCGCTGTAAAGGAAGAGTACCACAACACAGCCCTATAATCAAATGTGTTTATCAAAAGTAAACACAGAAGTATAAGCATAAAGAGCTTCTGTGCAAACTGATGATGAATAAAGACTTTGCAAAATCAAAAGCTAAGTTTCACACAATTAGTCAAGCATAAAACAAACACTGGAGCTTGAATATGGACCAAACTGAGCAAAAAAAATCACACACACACATAGTAGTAGAGATATGAAAGGAGACGGACTAAAACTCTTTGCATGGCTCATTACCAGTGGGTTTATGGTAAAATAACTCAGCCATCTGATAAACTTGAAGTCCCTGGTTCTGAAGTAGAAACGAATGTTTCTGTGCACAGTGAGACAGTTTGATATTTCACTGGGTTTTCTAAAGTGGCTCAGAGTCAAAACTATGGGCATACTGAAACAATCATGTCATATAAGGCCACAGCCATTTGGGTGAGAATTTGGCTGTGCACCTGCATGAAAATACAATTTATAACAGCATTTGTAGCGTCCATCTTTAAATCATCTGCTGCCTGTTTCAAAACTGTTATCTTATACAGAGAAAAGACTCTTCGTGCTTAACAAAGGTTACCTCGGTGCATGCTTTATTGTTCACTATCCATCATAGATAGAAGGCTCGGAGTACTCCTTCCTGTTGTTTAGTGTTCTGTTGATATGTGTTGTAACAGCATGTCATGGCCTTTGGGTAACCCCTCTGTTTTGCCATTGGTGAAAAAACCCAAGCTGCAGGGATGTCAAAGTAGGTTATTTGTGGTTGTTTAAAACCAAATTGGTCCAGTTGTTTCTCACTGAAAGTAGTGCATGACTCTTAAGACTGTCTTTTTTAAATTATTTTTTCTCAAACTAAAACAGAAGAACATCAGCAAACAGGGCACTGGGGTGCAGTACTTCTTCAGAGCTCAAACTGGCTACCTTAATCTCTTATCAGTTGTTTTACAACCTTGGATTGCATGAAATGATGAGATTAACATCTCCACTGATCCAGCATCTTGGGTAGCTGGATAGAGGGTTTTTGCAGGCTTCATCCTAAAGTCACGAAAGAGGCACTGAAGAGTTTAGCAGAGGTAACTTAATCTTACAAAAGTTCCTGCTGCGCACAAGAACATGGCCTCTCTTTTCAACATCCCTGCGGTGCTCCAGTGATCCGACTCTGTACCAAAGCTGAGCGGGATCTGATTAACACTCTGTCTGCTGACCCTGAGAGCTGCCCTACAGCTTTAAATCTTCAACGCCTGCAGGGATTCAAAGACACAGTGGATGAGGTCTCCTCAGGGCACATCACAGACTTATTCACACAGAAGAGGAAAGAAGGTGGAGAGAGGCAATCCTGGCTACAGTTCTTCTTATGTCTTTTCCAATGCGTAGAGCCTCGCTTTGATTTCCATAGACAGACGAGTAACATCCATCTGGAGACTATATAGTTCCAGACTGTCTGAGTCGAAGATGAAGACAGAACTACTCTCCCAGAGATATTGTGGCAGAGACATTTTCTGCCACCTGTAGATCACAGAATCCCATTTTCACCTGCTTCTGCTCTTGCTGTTTTATCTTGCAGCTTAACAGTCGCTGTGGCTCAGGAAGTAACTGCCCCGTGAGTACCTTTTCCAGAAACAAACACCTTCTACTGCGCTCTGTATGCAGATATTTTTATATGATCTTTAGAAATAAACTTATTTAAATTGATTTCACCGCAGGCTGATTTACTGGAGTTACTGGATTGTCTTCTAGTGCTGGGAAGTTCATGTTTGAGGCGCCTTATAGTAGACTATCTCAGGTTTTAAAGAATTTTAATCAATGGCATCATTTTTTACTATGAAACCCATTATAAAAGTAAGAAATCGCAATATTTACCACTTATGTTGTTGTTATTAATAACTAATCGCCTGTAAAACATAAAGAAATACATTAAAAATGATAAGTGATTATTAGCAATTAGTGACATTATTACAAAGCCACACCAAAGTATTTCTCTATGATAATTTTAATACTTTCTTTTTCCTTTAAAAACCTAAAATCCAAAATTTAACATTCACATTTGTTAATGCATGATTTGTAACACTGTGTAGTGGTAATAATATTCAATGACATCAGAAATGAGTCAAATCTATTTTGAACACATTTAAGAATTATTCTCACTTTAGAAAGGAGTTAAAACATTTGTTAAGACAATAGTGGAGCTTGCTTCATGCATTCTTAACCCTAGAACACTAAAGGTGGGTATATTTCACCCGTGCTACATTGGTTTTGAATGGGTAGAGTACACAACGTTAGTGTTCTAGGGTTAATGTAATTTGAATTTACATATCCGTTCGTTAGCTGTATATCATGTCCTTTTTGACGTAGAAAAAGAAAGTCCAAATAAATCCATTTTCAGTTACTGTCCTGTGGAATGAGACAATAAACAAAAAACTGTTCCCAGATCTGTTCTTGTTTATATCACTGTATGTTTAAAACAATGTATTTTGCCTCCTAAACTTTGTGAGTCTAGATACTGGGTTTGGCTACCTGCTACATCATTGCCTTGAATATATTTGAAAAGTTAGGCCATCAAGCACCTGGCAGAGACTATATACTTGGAACAGGAGAATGTATTTCCCTGTCAAAGCCAGATATGGACCAGACCAGTGATAAGCCAGCACTGCTAAGTAAGCAGCTGGCGATGGCAGAAGAGAAGGAGACCATTTATTCAACCTGAACAGTAAATGATGCCTCTAACACAGCTACTCATTGGATGATCAGTATGGGGGACCAGGAGAGTCATTGAAAAAGCAATAAAGCATTTTCATGATGAATAATTAATTGTGAAATAAAAATATAGATTACTAAAAATAATTTCAAATTCAACAATGAATTCATATAAAAAGAAATCAAATTTGCAAAGCATTTTGTAATTGTACATTTTAAATATAATTATTAAAGAGGAATTACATATTGTATTCATTAATTCATTATTAAATCCTGTGATTTGAAAATGCATTTTCAAATCCTTTTTCTAAAAGCAGAATTAAATGACACAATTCATAAACTGCATCACGTGGAGCGGCTGTGATTGGTTGAACTTTGTTTTCACGGCTCAAGGCCCAGAAGGGTCACGGAATAGCTAAATGGAGAGAATAAACATTAAGGAAATGCGTTTGCAAGGATTGCAGGATTTGAAAATGAGAGGGTAATCTATAGTAATCTATACTCTTTATTTCGCAATTAATTAACCAGCATGAAAATGCTGTTTTGCTTTTTCAATGACTCTCCTGGTCCTCCATACATCAGTAGTGTTGGATGTATATTAGCATGGAGAGGCTAAAAACTAGCATTTCTAATATGGTTTTTCATGTAAATAGATACTTCCTGGGCTAATAGCCTATTGCTGCCAGCCTAGCTATTAGCAGTTCTAGGCTGGCAACCATCATGCAAAGTTGCTAACAGTTACTGAGTTAACCCATCTTCTTTTCTAATAAGTGATAGATTGTGCAGTAACACCATTTATTGCTGACTTGGCTGTTACAGCCATCTTTAATTCTTTCCATGTGTTAGAACTCAACTTCCACAAGACCTTTCTTGCAAAAGTCATATTTGATCTCGAAAAGATTTTCTTGTAAAAATATACCTACAGAACCGATATAACTCAATTTTTCACTTAGTGCAAAGGTTTCCAGACTACAAAATGTAAAGTACAGTTTTTCCATCCCCAGTCAAAGGAGTATCTTTATCTGACCCAGTGAGTCACCAGTTAAGAGATGCTGTTTGCTTGCCTATACATGCCAATATACAGTTAAGAAATTAGAGGATCCAATGAGGAACTGCATTAGATAAAAAAAGTCTGAGGTCAAACAAAAAGTCAGCTTTTCATCTTCCACTGCCAGCTGCTCAGTTAGCAGTATTATCTTATTATTGGTCAGTCCCATTTTCAGTGGGAAGACAGCCTTTTCACATCAAGCAAAGTTCTTGTATAAGTCATGTGGGAGGTTCAATAGTCCTAATTGGCACCTTTGCTGCCCTATATGTAAGCTTAAAGTCAATAAAGATCAAATTTAAGATTTAAGTGATCAAAAAAAGTTTTTGTCTATTTCATTTAATTTCTAACTCTAATATAAAATGTCTTGATCTTTCTGCAGGAGCCATGTATCATAATTTAATCTGTCAATGCTTTACAAAAAAAGGCTTACTAGGCATGAAAGGATTTCCCTGTTTGTTAGGATGTTGTTTTGGAATAAAACTGAGCTTAGTTGAGTACAATCAGAGAGTCAAGAGACTAATTGAGGTTTATAACTGCCATGGGTCATATGTCGACAGTAGGACACTTACAGTTCAGTGGTTCTGCTCATTCCCTCCGCTAAAGTAAACCTATATGCACCCACTGTGTGGTAAGTCTCTGCACTGCAAACAGCTGCTATGAGAGGAATAAAATGTGATCTTTAAGTTTGGCTATGTTTTTCTTTCTTTGACTTTTAGTGTTTTGGTTTTAACAGCTTCAGTCAAGCAAGAAGTACATCATGTCTGTGTGTTCCGTGTGAATGTGTGTGTGTGTGTGTATGCGTGCGTGCGTGTGTGCGTGTGTGTAAAGAACAGGGGCAGTGAAAGAAGCTGCCAGGGAAAATCACCAAGATTGCATGCTACTTTCTTCCACCTCAGATTTTCCCCTCTTTCTCTAAGTCTGTCTGTTTCTCTTGTCTCCTTTATTTCTACGGCTGACCTGCTTCTCCTCATGCTTGCCGAATATTCCTGGATGTAAGGAAACGATGAGAATCTCCTGACCTCAAAATCTGAAAAACTATGAAACACAACTCATGGCTTGTGGTTGTCTCTCCAGTTTAGGGCCATCAGATACAATCTGGCAAGAGATATCCCACTAAAAGGACTTCGAAAAAGTTACCTTCCTGGCACACTCAAGGGATTTTGTGCGATCATTATCCTTTGTTGGCATCTCCATTATTTTGATAGCTGCATTTTGTATTAATTTCTTCGAATAATAGGTCAGATACCACTAAGACAGAGAACATTTGCATTTGGTTTAGCCTTGTGACTGATTCCACTCTCCATTCTTCAGAGTTGAATTTTTATTTCACTCTCTCCTGTACTTTCTGTCTCAACACCCCTCTCTCTCTCTTCCATCCTCTTCTTTCTGAGGTATTTGTGCCAACAGTTGCAAAATCCAACGGCTTTCCCCATCCCACCAGGCTGGACCAGACTTCTCTGTTGACATCCGTCGCTACAGGATACTATTTCACTGAGTTAACGAATTTCAGATGGGGAGCTGTTATTAAGTGGTCTGGGATGGAGACCTGCTCCTGTTTACTGATGCCGCAGGTATTTATATCCTCTAAATACAACTTCTAAGAGTAAGCAGCTCACTGTGGTTATTATGTCCAAATGGAGGATACCCCCCCACCCCTCCTGTAACCACACTCAACTGTCAGTGTCTGCGTGCTGGACACTCTACGATCTACATGGCTGCTGTCCAGAGGTTGATCTTGACTTCTGACCTAACTCTAAAATGTAAACCTTCGTCTTTTGGCAAAGCAGTTGTGCTTGTTGAATATTTAGCGTGTGTCTGGGCTTGATGGGTTTTCCATGTGCTCATACTCTCTAATGCCAGGAGGAAATATCCCAGATGCTAAACAAATTTATGGTCTCTGTGACGGTGCATCATTTGTGGTGTTCTCTCCATAAAGAAGCGATGAAGTAGTGGTGAATGTATGTATTTGCAGAGTTTACAAAATGCTCTTTTAGTTATAAATTAACCAACACAATAACTGTCATCCCAGAAATCACAAGAGGGAATTGAGCTCTACACTTTCCAAAAGGAAGAAAAAAATCTGTTTTGCCTCATGAACAATGAATGTCAAAAACAGCCCTTTAAAATGAAAGAATGAGAGCCAGAAAGCAAATGGATAGGAGCTTGGATAAGGCTGAAATCACGGCTTAAATGAAGCCCTCACCAAGGCTCAGATAACCTCAGAACCTTCTGGGAGAAGGAGGCTCACTCAGTGATCAATCTGTCAGAAAAAGTCAACCACAGTGACATTTGTCATATTATGATTCAGTAATGAGCGTGTCTGGCGTGAGGTGGTAGCTCCGTGATCACAGATATACACTGGAAGGGCCCAGCCAAGCCGCAGGCCCTGTCTAAGTCCTGACCCGCTGTGATCCGTGTGGCTCAGTGGCTTTTCAGCGCGTGTTTCCTAAACCTCAGAATGCGATCCAAATAAACCGAGCCTCTAAACGGCTGTGTCAGGAGAAACTATAAGAAAAACATTACGTTGGATCAACTGAAGTAATATAGCTTTAATGAATAGAATCAAATGTGTCTGGAGGGGGACGCATCCACTGTGCCTTGTGTGGCTTTACTCTGCTACATTTCATTTTATACTTCACTAAAGTCCATTTTGCTATTGATGTCAGGTAATTTACCCTACATAGAAAGTTCATACTCCACTACTTTCAAAACAACTTACAGTAATGGAGAATAATAAGACACAAATCTTCACAGTAGCATTTCTTCTTTACACATTTCTTCCATTTGGCAACAGAAAACTCATTCAACAATCAGAATCAAAGTCTCTCATCTAAATGTGTTCGTGTGTGGATCCCAGACACAAAGAATCCCAATTTGTTTAAATAATCTCACTGCAGGTTTTTAGCAGACACATTCTTTCTCAGTGACTGTGGATATTATGACGGAGCAACTGAAACCAGACCAGATCCTCTGGCTCAGCTGCCAGGGTTTTGAATGCACAGGCACACACATGTGCAAAATCCAACCTGCTGCCATAATAAATGGATGGAATTCTTACAGATTCATTTATCTCATAAATATCCCAGATTTACAAAGAGTTTTTAAAAAAAGTGCAAATACAGTGACCCCATTGCCACTATCATATGTAACCACTTCAATTCAATTATTTGCGAAACTGCAAGCAATTTTGGGCAATGGTGTCAACAATTGAGTTGCTTTCATAATATTTTACAAAAATCTGTGATTAGAACCAGTAATGTTATGGCCCTCATCAGCCAGTGGGACAGAGATAAAAGAGAAGGGAAGGAAACAGTGTGTGCTAAGGTAATCCAGACAACTTCCACTAAACAAAAAAATATATTTTTTCCTGTCTCATGTGAAGACCCCATGCTATTCACTGGGTTCCATTCCCATCGGGGATCAATAAAGTATAATTCATTTATTCATTCATTTATTCATTGAAATTATAATACATTTCTTTAAAATCACTTAATATTTTACATGCAACACACAAAAGTCAGAACACTCTCAGTTTGGAGAAGCAAAGAGAAGCTGCGTCCAACTAACAGCTACTCATTATGGAAACACCAGAAGACCAAAATTGTTAGAAGGATTTTTACTCAGAGACCCAGTCTGGGGTAGAAATCTGAAAATTTGTCCATCCCTGGAACTGCGATGACATTTTCTCTATGCTATTTTAAAATTGTGTTGGCATAGATTCACCATCAGAATTCTTTGGATTCTCAAACTGAGAGCACTCCAATGGCTGTCTTCTGCAGATAAGACATTAAGTAATCACACTTCACATAATCCCACTTAAAGAAAATGGACTATCCGTTCTGTGATGGCGCTGTTATGTGTGCTTTGTGGTAATGGTGTCTTTTTGTGAGCTGTTATAGGGATTGTCATGACTACTGTGATTGCACAGGAATCTGATTGGCTGATTCTAGTGAGCATCCACATCCTGCAATTTATGTTCAGTTTTATATTATTTTTTTGCCACAATAAATTACTTTTAATTGGCTTTTGAGACACTTTAATAAGCTGCCATCACATCTCCCATACTATATATAACAGATTAAACTGTTTCATGGTAAACCCATGGGGGCTTTATAAGAATGTTCAGAGTGCTGTCATATGTAATATTTCTTTTATCATTTTCCATTAATATGACCCAGTTTTTTCATCCTATTACAACCAACTTGTTTGGAAGATTAAACAAGCAGCTGATGTCTTATGTTTGACTCTGAATTAATCACATAACTCAAATTTTACAATAAGCTGTGAAGATCTCCATATTTACTACAGTGTACTCCCCTCTGAGTGCTTAGTGAAGGCTGTAGAATCAGATAATGTGCAATAAGAGCCAAAGCTGCTCAATTCTCACAGTAGAAGTAATGGTTTTTAATCTTAATGAGAACAAATTGAATCAAATCTATTTCTGATCCCAAAAGTATAGTTGTTGATCCACAGCTCAGGCGGTCAATGACTCTCAAAGGCAAATGCACGGTTGCACTCGACTTTCAATTTTTCCCATGACTATAAAACTTCTTCAAGAAGCTCAAACTTTTACTTATACCTCACCATGAGACATGCTGCCAGGAAAACAGGACTCCTAATATGAGAAGGCAGCAATAACAACAACAGTAAAATGTCCACATCCTCTCTGTAGTCATAAATAATAAAAAAGCCATCATATTTTTTCTTGTACCTGTCAATATCCCTACATGTGGAAGGAGACTGTGTTCTAGGCATTGCACTTAACCACAAGACAGCCTCTCTTTCTGCACACTATTAGCTGGACCTTGACCTGCTCCCTAAAGGCCAGAGGTTCAGAGGTGGAGTGTTGTGAAAGCACCCGCTGTCACTTACAGCACATCCGCTTCTAGGCAAACACACAGATACAGGGGGCAGCCCTGCTTTAGTGAGTCCCATCAGACACTTCAAGCAGCACTCTAATGAACACCCCCCACACCCCTCCAAAACCCAGCCAACCCAGCCTTGCGGCACACTCCAATGTTAGCGACTCAGCATGTTTTCAGCATGGTGTGGACGCGCTCTCAATCATCATTAGGGGTTTTGCGGAGTCCTGGGGTCTGGGCAACGGGCCAAGATGTGTAAAAGTTTCCATGAGGAATGCCTTCAGTTGCCTTCAGAGGCACCGAAGGTGGTCAGAGATCCTCAGGAAGGTTAGAATGCTTTTTATCTTGAGAGGAAGCAAAGAGGAAAGAGGAATTGACAACAATTCTGTTTCCAGTTTGAGACAAAACAAGCCTTGCAGAGTTTCAAATGCACCAACCTTGAATTGAGCAGGAAACAATCAGAAGGTAAACTACCCTACAACACAAGGCAATCAGAGCACATATGTCAAATGTCAGAAATCGGCAAAAGGCAGCGTTGTGCTCTGTGTTTTTCTTATTTTGGGAGAATAAGGGCCCTCTGTTTTGTCAGAGAGGCAGCTGGTAGAAATCTGGCTCACTGATTAGCACAAGTTCCTTCGCTGCCGGCTGCATTCAGCTGTGTTTCATGATATCACCCATCACAGCAACAGCTAATACGACAGGACACCCAACGTCAGCATTAAATGGCCAGGACAGACAGCCACTGCTTCTGCTGTATACACATATCCTATCCACTGTAAAATTCCTATTAACACCAGGGAGAGCATTCCAAGTGAATGTTTTGTAAAGCCTCATGCGGGCTGCTTTTCATAAAATTTACTGTGTCAGTGATCGTTTAAGACAAGAGAGGGGGTATGATGTCATCAGAGCTGTTCTTAAAATACATATGACAAAACATGCCGTCATTTTAACTTTTCTTTTTTTAGATTTAATTAGTGCAGTTCACAAGGCAAACGCAAATGCTGACATATGCTGATGTCATTTGTTTGCCATTTTTTCTGGCATTCACATGCTTGTAAAATCCAGATAGTGGCCTGTGAGTAAGTAACTCATGGCCCAGAGTAAGTTTTATATGAACCCCGCTATGGGTTGCAGATGAAAGTGAGTCAACAATGCAACGAGGCATAGTCTTCTAGCAGTGGGTGTTTCATCCTTTTCTGCTTCTATTCCCAAAATCACGCTGTGATTTTACTTTCAGCTAAGAGAAGTGAGACTGTGGCAGGTGAGAGCCAACATGCCACCGAGTGAAAATGGGTGCTCCAACAGCAATCTGACAGCCAGTTGGAAACTTTCCATAAAACCTCTTTTCAGATACCAGAATCACAACCACATGATTTTTCTATCTCAGTGAGAGGAAGGGTTTAACGGTTTGCAAAGGAGACTGAGTAGAGCAGTCTAGGGGCTTTACACGTCAGGTTCCATGCACACTAACCCAGTTCCTTGCAGTACAGTAGCTCACCGTTGATAAGTTGAGTGATTTCTCAGAGGCTGTGTAAAACCTGGGCCTGGCTATAGAGACACATTTCCTCTGGCTGATGAGAGCCGGAGGCCTCAGTGTTCAAGCGTGGGAGGTGGACCACTCTTGGGGAAGATCAAGTGTTCTCCCGCAGACTCCAAATCACTGGCCCCCCGGTTGCTGAGGAGGAGAGCTTTACTACACGGCTGGCGTTAAATCACCGCTGCTGTGGTGAGGTCATCCGCTTGCCTTCCTTCTCTAATGGAGCGCTGACTCGCTAACATACAGCCGTAATGCGTGTGAACGGGGAGCGGGGCGCCCCTGCAAGCTGCCTTCCGATCTTATTTATTTTAGCTTAGGGCTCATTTGAGGTGCTTGGGATAGGTCCGGGCCTGGGAGCAGCAGATGCCTTTGCAGTATGCTGTTACCACCACACACTTACCGGGTCTCCAGCAGCTCACCGCAGATGCTCACACAGACGTTAGGTGATGCATAGCGGCAGCACGCTGAGGTTTTCAAGGAGCTGCTTCGCTGTCCTTGGTCAATCAATATGCATTCCTGTGTGTCTCTAATGCAACTGTAATCACTGACTAGATACATTTGGCCACCAGGCTGCAGGAAGCCTGAGCTCGTAAAGTGACAGGGAATGGAGTAGTGGGGAAGATAAACAAGATTACCTGATTTTAGTTGCATTAGCACTGCTATGTACATTTGTTTTAACTTCATACTGATGGTGTAAAAAGAACTTCTCGACTGCCTTTTCACAATAAAAAAAATGCAGTTTCATTTCATCCAATTAATACTGAAATGCAAGCCCATTAAAAACAATGAAAAAGAATTTGAACTGAGTGGTGATGTTTTAAATTATATTTCCAGACAATTTAGCCCAGTAAAAATGTAGTATGAAAATGGAGGATTTAAAATGATTTTGAAGAGCTGATAACAGACCTGTCTGTATAGTCTTGATGAAATGAGGACTAATGGGACTCATCAACACTGACAGAAATGCTGACGGCGGAAATTCAACTCAATCACAGTACATCAAAACTCCCCTCATGCCTATCACCCCTCCAGTCTCTGAGTTGTTGAGTGAAAAGCGAATAAAAAGAAGCGATGCTAGAGCACATGCACACACACCTACGTGTAAACAGACATTCATGCAACATTAGCTTACTTAACAAAAGGTGTACAGGAAGAGAGATATTCCTGAGTTCAATGTGGAGATTTTTAGCATTTCAGACTGGCAGCTTGCCAGTGATGTGGGCCGTTAATGTATATCATAACAAGTAGAGCCTCTGCTAATACAGATAACAGGTTGCTGACCCGAGAGACATTATGTGAGATGGGCACAGGAGGCAATAAACCCGACCATATGGTCCCTTGGGTGTGACTGGTTTCATTGCCGGAGGGAGACCAGTGACCCCACAGTCTCCCCTGATGACGACAGCCACATGGTGTTGACTCCATGGGGAGAAGACGGGAAAACAAAGCCTTTCCCTCTTGCCTCGCTGCATCCCTCCCAGATATATAGGGGGGGAAACGGCTCGGTTCAGGAAACCCCTACCCATTGTTTTGCTTCCTTCATTAGTCGTCGTGTCAACAGTTTGGCTCGCTACGCGTGTGCCACTGTTTTTGTTCTGCTGCACCCCGACTGACCTCGGCCCTCTGATGTTTTGACAGATTGTTTCAAAATCCCATCAAGGCAATTTGGCGTTTTAAAGTAAAGCAGCTACTTGGACAACATAAGCTGGGCCGAATGTTAGACCAAAAGCAAATAAATCTGCTGGGTCTAAAATTAAACAAACGTGACGCAAATCTGCAGCCGGAGTTTCATCAGGAAATACTGAGAGGTGCAGCAGGGTCTCTATGTGTGGTGGCAGATAAGTAAAAGGTGTTAAATGTAATCTGTTACATAAACAGACATTTTTGGCATGGATATTGAGATCATTAAGTGTATCTTTTTAATCAAGAAATTCTAAATATGTCTAATTAGGATCAAATGTATCTTTTTGTCTGCACAAACACCACTTACCGTCATCTAGGTACATCTGGTCCAGTTCCTGTGGCTCCTGCTTGATGGTTATGGCCATTGACGTGGGACTGGCATCCTCAGGTTGCAGGCTGGGTGGGCTCCCTCCAACCTGGGCTGAGCTGGCTGCTGCCTGTGCCTGACTGGGGCTGTAGGCCTGAAAAAACGGGCTCTCTGCAGGGCCACTGGGAGTAGAAGGGTGGGACACTGGTGAGGATGAGGGGCTGCTGTTGGCATAGATAGGGTGGTAACCATGGGACGCTGGGCTGTTCAGGTGATTGGGGCTGCTCTGGGAGTGGAGCATGCCTAGGGGAGAGTTGTGATCTGGTGATGCTGAGTGGGCAAGATTAGGGCAGCCAGGAGTCTCCTGAACAGGGGGCACCACGGGACCTGGCGGTGCCGCATGGGTGGGGCTATTGGGGAGGCACTTGCTGTATGCCACGGGGGAGAGGTCATGCAGGGTAGGGCTGGAGCTGGGGGATGACGGTGGAATGGCAGCATGGCAAGGCGGGCAGGGAGGGTAGCCACCAACAAGGCAGGCGTCGGGATCAGCCACAGGCATGATGGAAGTGAGCCTGGGCTGGCCGTAGTACGGCTTCGAATGCATGGACAGCCCAACAGTCCCCAGAGAATCATAATCATCATTGGGTTCTGTCTTTATTATCGGCACTGGAGGGGGGGAAAAAAAGCAGAAAGAAAGGTGGAGATGTTAAAAAAAACTTGCAAGGAAGCCACGTGGCAGTGTGAGTGCAATAGTGAGAGCGGTGGGCAGGCACAACTGCGGCCATCCATAATCCAAACAAACAAAAACCAGTGGATACGGGCTGAGTATCAACTTGGCTGAATCTATTTACAGAGGAACCCTCACACCTCCCCACCATCACCCATCTTTACCACTCCATGAAAAAACAAAAAAACAAAAAAAAATCGGGGGGGAAAGAAAAATGGATGAATCATCAGTGTGGAAAGCCACAGCTGGCTCTAATAATGAATAAGACCTATTTTCTTTGGACTCTCCTCCAGCTCTGATATCCAATAAAAGTACTTTAAAGCACTGGACTGCTGCTGGTGCTGCTGCTGCTAGAGGAGCCCAGGACCCCCAGGTTTCCTACACACTCTAGGAGTAATTGTTTCTCTCAGGGCCAAAAGATAGGGGGGAGAGTGAAAAAAAGGAGATGATTTGATTTTGATTAGGCTGCCTGAGCTCCTTAAGAGGCTGCAGAGCTGAGCCTGTGGTTTCAGGAGCATGAGACCTCAGCTAATGCAGGAGAGTGCTGTGACCCTACTTGATCATCCTGCCTTCTCTCTTCGAATTTCTCATCCAGTACAGACTGTCTCCACAGCTTCCTGATCGGCTCTGACAGACAGGTATGGCATGCTTTCTCAATGCCATCAATAAAGGTTGAAAATTTCAGTCTACACACATCAAAAACAGAGGTGTGTATATAGAGTGAGCTGTGAGATGAAGAGAGGTCCACGTTAACAAGCTCTCTGCCGAGTTATTATAGAAGTACGTATGCATAGGCTGTGCCAGCGCAAAACTAACAGGCTGGCGTTAAGATACCCTGAAGCATAACAAAGTCTTCTGAGTCACAATGGACACACTGTTTCTATTTCTACACATTGTTAAAATGTGTTAATGGGTGTGGTAAGCGTTTGATGCCAAGCATAAAAAAGTTTTTGGGCTAAACTTGCTCATGGTGACATTTACTCAAAGACCTACGGTTGACGGTATGAATAAATTGTCTGTCTAAACGGTTTGATTTTGTCCACAACCGAACCATTGAATGATCGCAATAACCAAAGGTGCAAATGAAGCGTGAGGGTTTCATATGAAAGATGGGCTGTTTTTCAGTGTGTTATTATTTTTTTGAGCTGGATCTGAAGAGACATTAATCGCGCTTGTTGCCTCTGGGGGTGTTGAGCTGCGGTGGAGTGATAACGCAGCAGGGAGCACATTTACGTCAGCCCTGTCTGCTTTAAGAGCCCAGGGACCGGGACCGGTGTCTGGGGGAGCATTGTAAGGCGAGTCCCATGATGCACAGGCCTCCGCTCGACAGCCTGGGGAGCAACGAGACAAGTCACATGGTCATAATACATCCACAGCCACTTCCCCTCTCTTAATGTCTTACTTTTTTTGCTTCTTCTTGAATGGATAGCAGAGGGCCAGAGCCAAAAGTATGATGTCAGGCTTGTCATGTGGAAATCATAAAAATGTGACCATTTCAAAATTTTTGCTTTAACTCAGGCACTGGATTGTTATCTTTAAGTTGAAGCACATTTTACGCTTTCTTTTGTAATGAAAGTTGCTTTGAATGAATAGAATCTTAAATTTTCATCAAGGTTGATGGAACCTAAAAAACTGATTTACTGATGTACCTGCATGAAAAGTTTCCTTTGACTCAAATGAGGGAAAAATATCACAAAATAAATTTTTCAAATCAGTTGCATGGCTTTAAAGTTAAACTTGAAACATACCTGAGATGATCTAAGAAGACTCATGTATCAGATCTAATCACATTGGTGTTTTTTTTAAATTGTAATTTTCTTTGTATTTTTTCCTGAGATTTCTCTTCTGCTGCTACAGATATATAGAGAAGTCTCCCCTCCAACTCAATCTATCTGTAAGTCCCTTTCCGTGTGTGAGTTGAGAAATAGATTCACCAGACGAGTCCCACCTTCAGTTGGCTTCTATTTCCTCTCAACCTGTAGGTTATGGCCCACAGACAGTTTTGATGCTCTGCACATGGTTTTCTCTCCCTCTCTGGCTGTATCCCCAGCCCTCTCCTTGTAATAAACTGATCAGGTGTGATCTAGGTATTTTACTGATCACTTGTTCCTTCTAAGGGAATAGGAAAGGGGGCATAGTTGCGTGTATGCAAGTGTTTATTGCATTAACAAAAGTAAATTGTCTGTACGTGTGACAATCAAGCCAACAATTCTTGTTCTTTCTTTTTTTTTTTCAAATGGCACGGACCTGCCCTACATTTATAATGGAGCAGGTGGTAGTTCATTAACTCCAGGATACTTTGTGCACCATCTCCCACTGAGTAAGCAATCTGGTCACCCAGCCTTCTTTGGGCTTTAGTTTACTGTAGGTGAGTCTGGCAAAGCTCAAAACTGCGTGATCAAAAGAAACATCTCTGTCATTATCCAATTTTTGGAATAGCATGATTGTGCAAATACTTACAAAGGGAAAAAAAGAACAATGTGTGGTTCATTAACTTTTCCTGTATGTGTCATAGAACATGTTTTTGGCTTTACCCCCATCCAACTTCAACCACAAACCGGTGCAACGGGGGGCAGGGGCGGAGGGGAGGGGTTTGCACTCGATTGCGTTAAGAATAGAACTTGATATTTCAGAGGAATCTCCAAACGGCCTGTAAAAACAAAGGGGTTCCGAGAAGCTCTTCGCCCGAGCTTGCATCATTGCCAGAACTTTTTTGCAGTTTGTTGTTTAATGTGGTTAGTGAAAACTGTTTCTTATTTGAGGAGCAACACGTCACGTCTCTACTCACGCAAGAATGATTGGAAAGGGACTTGGAAAAGGAAGCCTCATTCTGGGAGCCAGACAACAACAGTTGTATCTGCATCTTGACATCATGGTCGAGCACTTCGGCCAGAACCACAAAAGCTACTGATGATAGATCTTAACTGGAAATGTCTTCTTGATTCAATTATCAGTATTTTCCTTCTGGGCAGTAAAACGTTGACATAACTGACTCAGCTGTTGTGTATTCTTATGAATTTAACTTTAGTAAATTCCACAAGAATTTAACCTTTATGTTTTTTGTAAAAGCAAAAAAAAATACAACCACCTCATCTCCATAAAAAATGTCATAATTGAAATAAAACTGCAAAACAGTCACAGTCAACTTGTCCATATTTAGGAAAAATAAGCTCATTTAAAATTTCAATGCTAGCATGACACACAAAAGTGTTTCAAGGGAGGCATGTTTACCAATGTATTACATCAGCCATCCTTCTAATGCCACTTTTTAATATATGAATGAATGAATGAATGAATGAATGAATGAATGAATGGATGGATAAATGGATGAATGGATGAATGAATGAATTAATTATACTTTATTGATCCCCGAGGGGAAATTGCATCTATATATATATGCATATATTGGGAACTAACTAATTCTTTAAGTGTGTGCTGTCTTTCTGTTCATGTGAGACGTACCCAGAGAACTTTATATAAGACTATATTCTGGCAATATAAAGTTTTAGATTACATTTCTGGATGGTGGACTGTGTCTAGTGAAAACAGTCTTTTAAGGTACCTTTGTTACATTTGGTAATATAATCATCATGATGGTATGATGGTTTATGCAGTGCAACCTTGGGCCTCAAAGATCTTTGCTTTATCACCCAGAAAATCTGAGAAAAATGTCCTGAAATTCAATAAAAAGTTAAATCTGTGATTTGTTCATTCGTCTAAACCTCTATTTAACAGATTATTTTTAGTTTGTTAACTCAAGATCTGCCAAGACCCCCTGTATTGTTTTCCAGTATGTATGATAGATGTTTTTTTCTGGATCTTATTGATGATTCTCTGAGAGAGTTTGGCACTAAGTGGTAAGCATTGACTGTAAATATATGGACAAAGTGACCCGTAGGTTTGTAAAAAGCTGAAAAGAAGCTCATTGAAGGTTCCCACCGTCGCCATCTTGGCAACGTTACGAGTCTCGTGACTCCCAAAAACCCCAAAAATGGGCAACAAGGAGGCGCTGAGAGGGGGGCTGTGAGCGTGGGGAGGGATGATTGACAACCTTCAAACTCTGAGTTACGAGCTAACAAAGCTAACCCGGAGCTAACGGGAGCTAACCAGCTAACGGAAGTAGGCGGGCTAAAGCTAAGGCGCGCTGTTAGCCGGCTAAAAACCGAGGTTGTGCTACTCTGTGCCTCGTTTTGCCG
>JAOXYM010000006.1:24361037-24423783 GCA_028567055.1 Leptatherina wallacei | reverse complement strand
CTAAAATGGCTTTTTGAACCAGGCTGTAAACATGTTTATTTCTGCTGTGAAGTTGGCCTTTTTAACATGGGAGTCAAAGGGGATCTGCTCTGTTTTGCAGCTAGCACCTAGTGGAGGAGGGGGGAACTGCAATTTTTGGCACTTCCGCATAGGCTTCACGTTTGTAAGCTGGAGGTTGCCCCTTGGCGGTAAGCCACAACTCATCCTTGTTTAGAAAGATCAAATCTTTGGTGGATGCTCTTTTTATACACAATCCTGAAACCCTGACCTGTTACAAATTAATCTGCTCACTGTAGAAACTCCAAGAATGAAGTTACTTTAATAATTCTATAAACTATTCTGTCTAATATTCTTTTTAGTCTGATGCTGGTATCAAATTATTACTAATTTTTAATATGATAAAGTTGACGAGTTAACAAACTAAAAATCATCCGTTAATTAGAGGTTTAGACAAATGAACAAATCACAGATTTAACTTTTTATTGAATGTTAAGACATTTTTCTCAGATTTTCTGGGTGATAAAGCAAAGATTAGAAGATAAGCAAAATAAGGGATTATTTTGTACACACATACTTCCCCTCTGGGCTTGCTGACATACTGTAATGTGCAGTGTTACTAAGACATTTCAAAGGGAGTGTTTATATATGGCTGAAATCCTGTTTTCCATGCATTAGTATGGCAGTGTTTTAACAGGTCTAAAGCACCCATC
Organism: Leptatherina wallacei; assembly: GCA_028567055.1. NCBI lineage: Eukaryota > Metazoa > Chordata > Actinopteri > Atheriniformes > Atherinidae > Leptatherina > Leptatherina wallacei. The sequence continues at coordinate 24,423,073 of JAOXYM010000006.1, read as the reverse complement.
CACTCATATCACAGAAAATCATCTATGTCTGTCAGCCACTATGAGTGAGACAACTATGTTTCCAATACAGAGTAGAAAAGATATGTTAGTATCCATGCAGGAATAAGGGCGAGGCTGAGAGGCGATAAAATCTGCTGAAAGTCTGAAACAATGCAATCTATTCAAACAATAGATGTGACTTAATTGGAGAGGAAACATACAATACAGATTTTTTCTATTATTGAAGTTTTTTGTTCTGATGTGTATCTTTGTTTAAATGCAGGCTTCAGTGTCAGCAGCAGTGGGTGCTGATGACGTTTTCACTGCTGTCAAAGAACAACAAGGTGGCCACATGACCCAAATGGAAAATAAAGGTGATTTTTCAGCATCTGTGACCCACAGAGTCTTTGCTTCATCCTTCCGCTGTTTCAAACAAGTCAGCTATTTTAAGCCTTGGGTTTGCCTTTTTATAGACGAACAGACAGCACAGTGTGAAAGAAATGTTCTCTCTAAACAACGTCACCGACCACAACTGTGCTTGAAGTGGGACATTGGGCCAGATGAGTCTTTTCATACAAGCGAGCAAAATAAAAAAAAAGTGTTGACAAATGTGTGTGTGTGTGTGTGAGAGTGAATGCGTGGGTGTTCTCTTCCTCAGCCCGCCCTGAGTACCTGCCCAAAGTCTTAGTTGTTTTACTCACTGTTGACACACAAACACGCACACTAAAACCCACAAAAGCAAACAGCCCACTAGGATTTCCTCTTTCAGTGATGTTGTACTGAAACCATGAAACTACTGCAGTCATCATCATTACAAAAGTTCTGCTTTTGCTGATTTGAATCTTCATGTACTCTTCTTTTAAATCAGTGAAAGTTGTTTGCTTTAACCCACAAAGAGTTATTTAGTTTTCTTTCTTTAAACTACAGTAGACAACACTGTAATAATAAATGTCCCAGATTTAAAGTAATTTAATCTATTTGACAATATATTTTTTAATTCTAGTAGTAAGGTAAATTGCACTCAGCTGTTAGCCAGCCCAGTTGTTATATTTGACTCCTTGATCTGATTAGTGAGTGGTTGTTTTAAAAAAAATACTCAGTGTTGCACGTTTTAATGTGGGCTTGGAAAATAATGGGAAATCTCCAAATAGTTCAAGTATGTGATTCCTGGTCTCTTTGGCTGTAACACTTGTGAGTTAATTATGCATCTTTGAGAAGACATTGGCCCTGCTTGTGTGGTCCACACTGTGATTGTGGTTTACTTGGCAGCAAAAGAGAGAACGCAATAGGCCATCTTTTAATTAAAGCTGTGTTTACATTCAGGGAAATGACTAAGAGATGGTCACGGTGGAGGTTAAGAAGCCTTGTATCTCTTTCTGTCTGTCTCTGCCAATGTGGATGTACAGTATATGAAATGTATAGGCTATATATGGCCACTGCTTCTTCTAGTTACCCAAAATGCACTTGTTCATCACATAATCAGGCAACTCCAAACAGGGCTATGCCCTAGCCTCATCCAAAATCCTAATCACTTAGCTCCTATGGCCATAAATACATCTGCTGATAATGTAAATGTCACATCTTATTAACAGCTGTAGACTGAAAACACACTGTAGGCTCTCCCAGAGGCCTTAGACCCATTAGGCACTGATCAATGAAAACAAGATACCATTGTTTTGATCTAATGGATTCCACCTGTTATCATCAAGCAGGTCTAACAAATGTATAGATGTGGGTTTGTATCCCTAAACCAGCATAAGAGATTTGGAGCATCGCTCAAACTGCTTTCAGCAACCACAGTTTTAAAAGCTTGAGGTTTTGTTTAATGTCTTTAGAAGCTCTGAATTGTTTTGACATGGCTTACAGCTCTCAAAGCTTTCACCTGTGCCTTGTGAGGGAAGCAACTAAGTCATGTGCAATTTAGAAGCTGAACTCACCCCAAAACACCAATTCATTCTTCAAATTCCTATATGAAAGCCATCTATAAACACTGAGGCCAGGGGTGCATGATAAGCACACAGAGAAGTGATCCTGGCTTTTCAGGTCGCTACTTGAATGACTGGTGGGATGTGTGTGTGCCTGCATGTTTTTTTGTCAGTTCATTGGTGTGTTGGTGAACCATGGAGGTATTGTGTGATGCAGGGTGTGAAAGTCAGGTCCCCAGGAGATTGACTTGTCTACATCGACAGCACTCGGAGGCTCTGTCACTCAGCGGGTATACCTCACGACTGGTGAACGCAGCTTAACTGCAGAATAAACACCCCTCACATCTTCTGCTCTCACTCATAGGATGCAGGCAAGTGTTGCCAGGCAGGATGTCAGAAACATCCACCAAAAAATGGCTACAAATTCCACATGGCATGTTGACAGCAAAGCTAAACGACAGTGTGTGGATGTCAAGACTTAAAGGAAAAACTCTGAACGATGAGTGCAGGGAGTGTAGCTTGAGAAAAGCATACATGTGTTTCAGAGTCACTGTTAACATAAAGATCAAGCTGATGGTTACCATTTGGAGGCAGGTAGGTGAAGCGCTGGTACTGGCTCCTCTTCCTCTTGCCGTTGCAGACGTAGAAGTTAACCGGCACAGGGTTGGATATTCTCTGGTTCTTGTATGGCGGGATCTCCACGAGGAGAGTACTCTAAAATAGAATGAAAATAAGATAAAATGTAATTGTTTAAAGACGAAAATTCAACAAGTTAGTCAAATTATTAATAAGGAACTCCTCTATAAACGCTGAAAGTTTGCCAGTTTGCTGTTCTGAAGCATTCAGATGAGTGGTAACAGAATACCAAGGAGGAAAGACATCAGCAAACAACTGGAAGTTCATCATTCTGCAGCCAGAAAGATCTTTATGCGTGAAACCAGATGTTTAGTCCCGCAGCCCCCGGCTTCGGGGGCTTTGGGGTTCAAAAGGTTAAGAGCGCTGTTCATAAACAAACGCCATAAACTCAGCAACAAACATGTGCAAGACAGATTACTTACAAATGAAATAAGAACCTTTAAAGCATTGTAGCTAAAAATGGTTCTGCAAACTATGAAGTTATTCCCATTTATGCTCTACGCAAAAGACGGATACAGAGCACTTCCTCTGTTTTCTTGTCTTTTGGTCAATTTTCAGGGCCCTTGCATCTCCATACCCTGACGGAGCAAATTGAGTAATACCACCGGAAACTATGGGGGCAGTGTTGAGCAGTATAGCTGATATGCGACCAACTAAGAAGAAGAAACCGGAGCAATGTAATTAATGGCCACACAGACCTCTGCCATCATCCGCATTAGTTTCTTTTATGTCCCTTTCTGAGGACGCACATTATCTTGATCTCCCCCACCGATGCCATCTCTGGTATTGTCTGCAACTGACGTCAGGACTCTGCCCTGCCTTCCTGTGGATTTATCGGCTAACAACCATGCTAATGAAAAAAGTATGATCCATTATGATCTGATACAAAACACCTTTGACAAAAACTTTACCTTATTTTAATAACTGTAAATCAGATTTGTGTCATAAGACAGATACTGATTCAAAAAGAAATAATGTCCGAGTCATTTTGACACGTTTTCTTATTTCATTGAATTTGCGCAACAGAATATTAACCCTTCAACAATTCAGATGTCTAATATGCCTTTTTAGATCCATTTTCACAGATTAATCCACATATTTATGCATCTTTGTAATTATGGGGTCTTCGCTGGAAATTAAAATAATGTTTCAGGTTGGCAACTCTTCAGACGTAAGCAGTATAATACACCCTGAGCCCGGGAGGTTTGAGAAGTTAATAAACAGCTATGTTTATTTTGCAGCTCGCCTGAAATTAGGATACTGTTTCCAAGAGGCTGAAGGGGGGACCTGGTCTAAATGAGTATGTCTGGACTGTGTAGATGCAGTAGTAGGACCCATGAGTTTGGTCCAGTGCCCGTGTTTGTGTCTGAGGAAAACCCTGGGGGCTTTAGCTTTTTTCCCTGCACAGCACAGGAGAAGAGAGACCGGCTTATTTGTTTGCACAGCCGTTCCTTCTATGGGAGGGGTCGCCTGTCCCCTTTAACCGCCCCGCTAGGCCACAGCAAGTCTGGACGGATATGAACTTTTGACTGCTTTAACTCTGACAGGGAAAAATGGTGAAATTTGTCAGGGTGTTTGCATCTAATTCCTGGGATGGCTGTCACTCTATTGAGGGCCTACGCAGGCTAGAGTGGAGAACTCTGACAGGAAGCAGGTTTTTGTCGGTCATCACTGTGCTTGGAGGAAAGAGAGGGAGGGATGGGGTGGGGGTGGGGGTGGTTGAAGGTGAGCTCAGCCCCAGTCTGCCTTCCAGATGATGACAAGGAAAACATGCAGGTGGCTGATGGAGTGTGTTAAATGCATGCAAGCACATGGCTTTCCCTCTCAATCCCAACCAACCAAGGTTAGCACACTCTGGACAGCAATAAAATCACCACAGCCAGGCAGGCGGACTGGATTACTTTAAAGTTGTCTGGTTGCATCTCACATGAAAAGGACATGGCTCTATTGCTGTCTCATTCTATTTATCAAATTTTGAAATGTGCGCATTATAGTAGTTGCCTCCCTGAACCAACACCTCCAGCCAAGCCTTGCACACCTTTTACCAGCATCTTGGACTCCCACCACAGCTCATCAGTTCAGTCAACAAACAATTAGGCATCTGAGTCCATATTTACCCTCCTGAAGCAACCGCATCATCAACCTGAAATAAAAGCGAGTAGAAGAAGATAAACATCTGCAATCTGCAGCGTCTTCATGTTTTGTGTTAGAGCCCTTGCCAGTGTAAACTGCTGCAGCTGGTTTACAAGGGGGGGGGTAGGGTATGCTGCTGATGAAAGGCATCAGCAATTCAACACATACTGTCATCCTGCACAGACAAACAGGTTTTGGAAGGCCCTGCGCATGACTCTCTACACTTAAAGCAGACCTAAAGAACCTCGATGAAATCTTAATTAACTCCAGAGCACAAGAAGCTTTCTGTGACATGAAGAACAACATTTGCTTCATTCCCTCTGTTGACAATTCCCTTTTCGGTCAGTTTTATATTAACACGATCCGAATGTGTGTCTGAACGTCAGTAAAAATGAGCACACTGGTTTATTTTCTTATACGGCCTTCATGAAAAGCAGCAGGTAGCGAGCAGGGGCGTGAGCCACACTTGGCTGCACGATCCCGGCACAGATGAGGTGTTTAAGCCCAATTCACCACAACGCTGCATGAACTAAACGTCTGGCTATGCCGTGGCATGAGTGTGTGTTTGTGTGTGTGTATATATTCATGCCTCAGTTTCGTAATCCCTGGCTGTGTTTTCGAGCTAAAATCCGACAGCCTTTGTTTACCTCCGCGAGGGTGAAGAGATTTTGTGAAAATTCCATTTACGATTGCATCGGCTCATCAGCATTGTCTGTCTTTCAATTTGTAATGCCTTAGCAAGGGTTACATCATGACATGGGACAGATGAGGAGGAGACAAAAGAAAGAGAAACGTCTCAGGGGGAAGGCGTGTGTGTGTGTGTGTGTGTGTGGGTGGGGTGGGGGGGGTTGAAGACGCAGGAGAATTTCAGATAAATCATGTTTGTGAGGTACACTTACAGATTTGACGGAGTCCTTGTCAACTTTAGCTTCAGTCTCCCAAAGATGATGCCCATCTATTAACACACAAAAAAACATCACTTAATTTGACTCATTATAAAATGATAAGACTTCATATAGAAAGTGAAATTTGTCTAAAAAGGCAAAGTAAAGAAGAAAACAAATAAGCTTTGAGGGTGTTTGAGATTTTAACATTAAGTAAAGCATTTGGATCAACAAATCTATTGTTTCTCTTCTTCCTCTCCTAAAGAGGTTTCCCTCACTGCAATGCTGTAAAAGTCCAAGGAGCTACCACAGCTGTTGGGAGTCTGCAAAAGCTCAGCTCGCATTCTTTGCGTTTTCTCTGTTATTTCATGCCACACCAGCAGACGCTCAGAGTTCTGCTACGGCAATCAGCACCGGCCATAGTGCCTTTTTATTTGTCTTTATTTTTCAGAACCGATGACTCATTACATCTGTCAGAAACTGAGGTGACACAGTGCAGTCTTTGTGCCAGTGGCACACTATGTGAGGCAACAGCATGCTGCTGTAAGTTAGTAAATGGAAGCAGCAGCTTACAGTATGAATACAGCCATAAATTGCTGTAAAAGCTGCACTTTGTTTTAGAGACAGAGAGCCATCAGATAAGATAATCAGAGTAGAGATAGCAGAAATCCAGCAGCTCTGGAAGATGTAAAAACCTGTTTTTTCCAAAAGGACAATGTTTTTCACATCATGCGGTGAGTGAAAGAGTAAAGGATTTCCAGTCACGGTTAGCTTATTATTGGTGAGATGTGGTAGTGGGGGCGGGTGGCTAGCTTTATTATTCAGAGAGTGAACATCAGTAGATATATCTTTCCAAAATGGCCATATTAAAGACGACAGAAGAGAAAAACAGACGGGGGAGGGATCAGATAAGACTTTTCTATTTGAACTTGGGGAAATCGGAGGTGCATATGGAGAAATGCATCTCTTTGCAATGGAGATGAAGTGCACGGCTGGGACATGGCAGCAGAGTGGTGCCCACAGAAAGGTCATGGAGCAGCGCAATGATTCTGGGTATGGCAGGTGACTGAGATGCACAAGCAATGCTGCGAAGTTGAACAGAGCATGGAAGGGCAATGAGAAAGAGTGCAGACAGGGAGAAGGTCAGAGCAAGGCAGAGAGACAGAGATGAGTGTTCCTCATGTTACGTCTCGAGGAACCAAGAGGGAATCTCAGCCCGCCTCCACTCTGGGAGACTCTCCAAGAGGGAAACCTTAGACTACGACGTCAACCCCGAGCTCCACTAGTAAACATGTTTTTCAAAATTTTTCATCTGTTTTTCTCTCTAACACAGCTTTTGATCTTTTCTCTCACCTAATGTACCTTTTGCGCATTTTGCTTGGTTTTCCTATCAGGCTTAGCAAATCTAAAACCGAGATTGGATTGGGATGCCGTCACCTGCTGTGTACCGTACAAGTGATAACCACAGGACTTTCCATTCTCTCCTTCTTCCCTGCAACATCTGCAAAATGCCTCTGTTCCCGACAACACCTCCTCCTTCAACCAACCTCCACCCACGCGTAATGCACACAAGCAGATGCATACGCACACATACGCACAACCGCAATATCCTTCACCTTTGTTCAGGCCTTCTGCTTTAATTGTAAAACAGGGAAGCACAAAACAATAAGTGGCATATAGCTGGGTCTGAAGTGGTCTTGGTATAATCCTGTATATAGTAGTAAATGGACACGTGCATGCTTATTTTTAGGCTTTGTGCTCAAAGGTAAACCAGCAGTGTCTGTGCGGCCTTAAATGACTCACTTGTACAAATGAGATCCACAAAGACGAGCACCAGACAACCAGCACAACATACTTATTCATCAAGCAATTAGACAGCATGTGGGGTGAGGCATCTTCGACTCATCATGTTCATCTCTTGACAACACATAATGCTGTGTACCCATGTTACAACCTGGCAACCCTGTTGTTGTCATAGTAAAGCTCACACAAACAAACCCCTCATTTGTCATATTTTCATTGACTGAAGTTTGGTTAATGAGCAGAAAGTAGAGACTCCACCTGGTGTACATTAATTGCCGATTGCAAACAAACATTTCAGTCACTGCCTATAATTCCAGCTCCAGACTCTGCAACAGATGACTGGTGATATAATTGGCCTCCTAATGAACTTACAGTTTTTGTCTTTTATACCGACAGTCGGTAGTGATGTTTCTTTCCCCTCAAAAAAAACCCAACACATTCCGGTGCACAACAGCACTGTGCAAAAAGAGTTCACTTCAGGATTTTTGAGAATGGAAAATATGATTCACATGCTTAATTGTGGAGGCCGTCTTGTGAAACAACCCAGATGTATTCTGCAGCCTCTTTTCCAGAGATGATATTAAAGAGCATTTTTCTCTTTTTCCTGTTTACATATCTCAGGTTCATTTTCCATTTTATTACCTTTGTGCTGCTGTTGTCATGAAAGAAATGCTTCAGTAATTTTTACACCCGTTTTCACAGCAATCAATGAAGAGCAAAACCAATGAGGTCAACCAAGGGATCCTCAGTGATTGAACCCAGAGATACAGCTGCTTTCTCCTCAGAAGCACCTGGCCACTGCCAATCTGAAAACTGGTGAAACTGGAGCAATGCGGGTCTGCTTCAGATTGAAAGGCTTCTGTATAAATTATGACCTGACAGTAGATTTATGATGGGTTTATAGTCGGGAAGTGACTTATTCTTGGTGTATAACAGGGAAAGCATGAGCGGTCTTGACCTAGGGCTGTACAGGCTGAGAAGGATAGCGGTCAGAGGAGTGAAATTTCATCCTTTTATCACTAGTCCAGCTGTGTGGCATTGAGTCTGATGATGATCTAAAGACTCAGAATGATGACTGAAGGATCACCCAGATTTGCACATTTACTCAGTATCTGCTGAGAGCATTTCATTCACAAGACATCAAAGCGGGCTGCTCTAAAAATGGCATATTGCAAACTATTACAAAGCCTAGCAAAGGTCACAGCAAGACCTATAATAACAAATCCTGAGATTGATCATATAAAGAAAAGAAAAGCAGTTTAGTGTCTTTTTTTCTGTTTTAGTTGGTCTTTTCAACAGCCTGTAGGGTCAGTTTAGGTAGAAAGATCCATATATCTTTAAGATATATTGTTATTCTTACCATAACAAAAGCACAATCTTTCAGACCTGCCCCAGAAAGAATAATTGTACTTCACTGATTTAAAAGGATTATCTTGGTATAACATGTCAAGACAAGTCTGAGGAAAGGGCGGAGGCCACAGGACTCCTGCTATGATTAACTGACTGCTTTTATGTATAGATGTGCCCAAAGCAGCTTTGTTTTTCAATAAAATGAGAGGGAATTACTACACACATGCTTTATACTACAATGGGACCTATACATTTGGCTGTTGGCAGCTTTACTCATTCTCACAATAAAGACTTGTATAGTAAAGGCTTGGCTAGCTAAATGACTCTCATTTAAGGGTGCAGTTGCATGTCCACTCAAATCCTGTATGCTGTGGTTTGCTATTTATATGCAGTGACCCATCCAGTCCTAAAAGGGATACATCATTTTCAGATATTCCACTTATTCACTCTATAATCATCTGTCGTGAGTCAGACATTTTGTAGTGTTGTTTAAAATTTCAACTGCAACTTTTCATCCACATATAGCATGCTACAAACTCATCAAGTGCTACACCAAAATGAGTGTAAATGATGCATGTCGACATGGACATCATGGCTAAAACCTAGCAGTAAAGCTGATAGAGTGTGGTACCTCTAACTACCATTAGCTTCTGCTAATGCTTGCAGCTAATTATTGGGATTTTCTTCCACAATGCCCATTGTGCAAATAATATCCCTCAGACATCTCAACTCTGAAAAGGCTAATCTCCATTTCTGCCTATGCAGAAACCTTTTTTTTAGCATTGCCATTCAGTCTAAACAGTAAACATGTTGAGAACATTTTGAAGCTTCCTTTTGAAATCATTCCACTCAAGATACAATGTGGCTATCGTGGCTCTAAAAAATAATATACCATAGAATAAGACAATTTCACAAATATAAAGGTGGCACATGTCCTAAATCAGGAAGTTTATCCTCGCCTGATGCCAAAAGACATGACAATTGTTAGAAGCAAACACATAGACCAGCTTGTCTGATGTTTAAACTTGCCCAAGGTAGAAGCATAAACCCAAAGTATAAACAGTCCCTGATTCAACTCTAACAATTCATATCATACTGTAAAGACTGGGTTCCTTGAACTATGAAGCTATGAAAAATCAAAACATCTCAGGCCTCTTCACACAAAAATAATAATAGGAACCAATTCGTGTTGTAGTGGGACATTCCTAATGTTACAGACCAATACAGATAAGACTGTAGCTTTGAATTCTATCTGAAGCCCAAAAGAAGATGTGGAGAGGACTAGATTTCTTCCTGGTACAGACCAGGCTGTGTGGCGCTGCTGAGCTCCAGGCAATACTCCAATCCGACCAGATGTAAAAACTATCCAGCTCACCAGGGAATTCCCTACCTCCCCTCTGAGTCAGAGTGCAGGCTTTCCCCATCCCTCTCTCCCTCTCTCTCTCTCTCTCTCTCTCTCTCTCTCTGTTTGTCTGTCTGTCTGTCTCTCTATTTTCCCTGCCTCTAGCACTCATTCCGCCCATGGAAAGCAGGGCAAGCCAGAACACACACTGCAATAGGTGCGTCAGGTATGTCTCCCTACTGCTGTGCCAAAAGAGAGGTTTGGGCAAACTGAAACACTGACACGAAACATATACACATAACAGAAATAACAGAAAAAATGATTCAAGCACAACAATGCAAAAGAAGATGGAAAGTCTAAGATACGCCAATGTTGTGGCTTTGTAAAAGGTACAACTCTTCCCAGCAGGGGAGAAAAATGACAAGGCCTATTAGAAATACCTGTCAGTGGGGACAAAATAATGCTTTCATTGCAAGAGGGGAAACAAAAGGGGACCTCTTGAGTCTATTATTATTTAGGTGCAGTCTGATTCACTTGATATCTTTTCTATATGTGGTCCGCAATGAACCAATAAAACTAGAAAAACAGTGATATTCATTAATCTGATGATTGGATACAAGTTTGCCACACTTGAAATTCATTAAACAAGATTTAACACTAGCCTTATGCTAAGAACCATTAGCTCCAATGATGCAGTGCGCAAGCACTCAAGTCTTTCTAAGGAAGCCCTGCGCTCTCCAGCTACAATCTTGGGATCTTATCTTTTCCGTTTCACTCCTCTGCAGGGAATCCTTTGTGGATGACTCACTGAAAACACTTCCTACTGAACAACACAAACAGGCCCGCAGGCTAGCAGCTACAAGAGGGTACACATGCACAACAGCAAACACACAGATGCGCATGCAGTGGATGCACAGAGTTTGCATCAGTTATCCTGTGGGTGACGAAGGGGAGCAGTGGGGACGGACGTGGCATTTAAAAAGTAGAAGTAATTATTTTTCAAGGTGCATTAAGGTTCCCCACAGTGACAACAGCTAGGAGCTGAAAGATTAAAGCAGATAAACAGAAAGAAATGTTGATTTGACATCACAATAGGTTTAAAGAAAGCGAGCACATCTAAAAGATGACCAACAGCAACTATTGCATCTACCTTCCAAATAAAACTGTAACTGCTTCACTTGTAAATGTGCTTTTGCATACACTGCCTGGCCAAAACAAAACAAAAGTCATATACTAAAATATTTTGCTGGACCACAATCAGCTTTAATGATGGCACGTACTTGCTGCAGTATCATTTCAATAAGCTTATGCAGTATCACAGCTCATCCACAGTTGCATTATTATTTCACCAAGATCTTGTATTGATGAAGGCCAATCATGTTGCATAGTCTCTGTAGTTCTCCACTGATCCCAATAATAAAGTCTCGTGCTATTTGCGCCACTCTTTCACAATCTGAGCCCAATGAATCATGGCAATGTCATCTTAGAATATGCCGTCGGGTAACAAAAAAATGATCTATTGGTGGACAAACCTATGAATTCAGTATGTTTAGGCAGTCAGGTGACCTCATATGTTGCTGAACCTAGACCTAATGCTACCCCCACAGGCTTTTTATATGGTAGACACTAGCCACGATGAATTCAGCACTTCATACCTACATACCTCTGATGAACACATCACTCTGGAACAAGGTCAATCTGGATCTGGACAACATCCCTATTTTCCTTTGCTCCAAAGATAAATCTTCATGGTGAACCATCAACTTTGAAGAAGATGATGTTTCATCACTATCCTTCTAGATTGTATTCATGCATTTGACAGTTTCTTAATCCTGTTTTAATAGCTCCAGTAATTTGACCCTTCTGAAACAGAGTAACATTTTCTCCAAGACCACAAGATGTGTATTCCAGCATGGTTGTTTAAGAAAAAAGAGGCTACTCACTGCATCAGATCAGGTTAAATAACTTGTTACCAACTGACAGATATCAAATTGTGATGATGCTTGCCATATAGGTCACTGAGTGAGTGAATTGTGACGTTGGCACAGCATAACAACCATTTATAGGAGCGCTTCAGCAGTTTTTCCTGTGCAACACTATCAAGACAAAGCACAGCTACATCACAAGAGGTGTACCTTCATGGATTTTCACGGGTTGTCCAAATAACTGTAGAAATTGACATGGTGACTCTCTTCTGTGCTACTCTACCATTTGTTTTTCAAATGAGCTACTCTTGAAGCACATGCTAGGTGACAAGAATTGGGAGATGCTTGACCAGCAAAAACAAAGACAAACCTGGTTTACCCGCTATTGGGATGTCAATTTTGGTGTGTGCCATCCTTTGTGAGGGTGAGAACAGTGCAGTACTTTTGAATTACACACACCTATAAATTGGACCTCGAGTTTAACAATAAATGTGCATTTCCTAGCATTGAAATCTCCCCATTTAATTAATCTCTCAAAGTAATTGATCTCACTTTTAAGATAAAGCCAGTGGTTTAATGGTTTGCCAAGGACTAGAAGACATTTTTGTGGGTCTCTGTTCACTTAACCACAAATTGTAAATGGGACAAACTCTGAAATATTTGTGGTATCCGTTAAAGGGCTTTTCATAAAGAAAAATACTGCAAATAGGGGCAGTTAAAGAAATACACGTATTTATGATTTATTTCTGTCCCATCTGCGCTAATGGGCTTTTGCGTGGTGTGTGATCTTGCTCCGACTCAACTTAGATGATTCTAACTCTGTATAATTATTCACACAACTTGGATTGAGTCTCCCCAAAATCCGTCTGTTGCTTCTTAGATTTGTGGAATTTTCTGGAAGGTGTTTATTGGAGTCAATTTTGGAAAGCGAGCAGCCATTCTGACCTTTGATGGCAGCAGCAGTAATGGCTGTCACCACTGTGGCAGAAGCTGTGATTGGTGTTGTGCCTTACAAAGAGTTTGGCTCTATGTACTCGTGTGTGTGCGTCTCGCTGTGTGTGGAAGCTGATGTCTGCGAGAAGCAATTATTGCGGCGCAATACTCTGTCTTTCGTGGCTGGATTTAGTCATGAACTTTTCCAGCGGAAAATCAAACCAAAGTTATAGAATAAATCTGTAATATAATCATAATTTTTATAGGTTTCTTTTTTCCCCATCCCAATTTGGCCCCTCTAAATCAACAATAAGATGGATCTTAAGTCTAATAACCTTGAAGAAGCAGCAGGATTCTCTGATTATAATGCCAAGGGACAACATCTTACAGTATATTTGGGGCGTAAGTACTTTTCCACACTCATCCTTGCTCATACATAGTTGCCATTAGTGAATGATGTGCGTGCTCCGGTGTGTACATGTGTGTTTAGCGCGTGTGAGTATGTCTGTAATGGGCTTTTTAAGTTAGGAGACCCTTGAAGTGGTGGGCCATTAAAGTTTGCATAAAAGCAGTCTAAGTAGCAGACAGACAACCCCTCTTTCAATCTCTTTCTATGCTTCTCGACACCACAGAGTCAAAAAAAAACACAAACCGCTGAAATGTCAATGGTAGGACCAAGTGTGGGGATCCCGCTAGTGCAGAGCTCCAGAACGGCTAATGTCTTTAGCGGGTATTGAGGACAGAGGTAGGAAAAGCAAAAGATGAAGGAGGTAAAACAGAGAAAAAGGAGGAAACAGGGCTAAAGTAAGAAGAGTGGGTGAAAGCAGGAAAATGCAACCTAGAAGGGATCATGGGTCTTATATGGCAGGGGGGCGTATGTAAGGGCTTTCCTCTCTAAGGTAACTCCCTGCATGACTAAGTAAAGCCAGGAGGAGGGAGACCCCACATTACCAAGTTCAACTGCCTCCTCTCACCCCATTCCTGCCCCCTTCTTAACCCCTGAAGTGCTTAAAAGTAGATCATTCAGAGAGGGAGAGACATTAATGCTAAGAATGACTGAAGCACTTTCAAATGATAAGGATTTGAATCCACATGTTTTTTTCTAATTGAGATATCCCTGGATGGCCATCAGATGACTTTTAGTGCATTTTGGGGGGGGGGGCTGGCTGAATAATTCCAGTGTAATTTGGGAGAATGGAAAGTACTATCATCTTTTGAATTGTATACGCTACGTTGATTCAATTAAATCTTCTGCCAAGAAAAAAGGCGAAGAAAGAGCTTTAGCAGAATGACTTTTTCAGTGCTGCATATCTTTGTTTAATTTGAAACAAAATTACACAAAAACTGCCAGACCGAATTTAGTGACAAGTGATGGGTCGACAAAGGAAGAATATGTTAAATGACTGAGTGTGTTTGAGTCATTTCTTTAAAACTGTGGAACTGGGGGCTGGTTTTGGTGAAAGACTGTGACCTTCTAGTCTTTTTAAAAAAATTATTCAATGTAACCATCAAAGAAGAGGGGTGGGGGGCTTGAATGCATGTAGTGTGTGCGCATGAGTGTATGTGACTGAGAGTATGATTAGGTGGGTGTTTTTAGAGTTGTGTGTTTGTATTTTGTATGTTTGTATTTTGTTTTTATAATTGTTTGTAAAGCACTTTATGCTACTTATCTGTATGAAAAGTGCATAATAAACCAATAAATTTGAAATTGAACCATGAATTATTTTGATGATCAAATTGTTTTGATGTATTACCAACATTTTTTTGTGTGTGTTACCAACATTTTTTTCAAATTCAAATACAGCTGGACTAATCTACTCATTTATTCAGATTGTTTTCAGGAAAAAGTAAAGGTTTATAGAGACATTGAAGCTGGAAAGAGCCATTATTTTAGAAATGAATATTTTTGCTGTTACAGTCATGGAGTCGAGCCATGCTCCAGACAGTCAAAATGTTACAAGGTTACAAACACCTGATGTGCGACAGTATAAATCTTCCCCCCCTTGTCTTAAGTTTGGTTAATTAGCAGCAGCAGCAGAATCTTAACAGACTGCAGAGGTATGATGTGCTTAGACTTAATGGGTGTGATCAAGGAAATGATCACAATCATCTGCAAACTTGCAACTTGCAAACTTGATCATCTAATAATTGTTGCTTCCATTCACACAGAGAGAAAACACATGAACAAATAAGAGGAATACCTCTCTTTGTCATACCTGTGACAGGGTGGGCAGGGTGCATGCCTGGCAGAGAGGAGAGGAGGATAGAGCGATTGAAAATGAATGAGTGATAAGGTTAGCTGTCAGAAGCAGGAGAGTATGGAGAGAAGGGACAGCAAGGGAGAGAAGGAAAGTGAGAGAAAGGAGACGTTGCACGTGGCCTGGTTGTGATTCATTTCTTCACTTGTGGCGAGCACCACTGAACAGGCAATGGAAACTTCAGCAAATGTAAATACGCTTTGGTTAAAAATATAGTATCCTAATGCACACCACATGTGGCTTGCTGGCAACTCCTGCTCTATTTTGACGGGAAGAAAGTCTAAGAAAACGCAACTAGGAAAGAAAAGGATAGGGACATTTGAAAGAGATATTAGGAAGGGAAATTAAATTGTAGTGAACACAGTCTGATAGGGTTTAACTCCAACTTACCCTGTGCTTTCTCCACGAACACCACCTTGGACTCAGGGAGGAAGTTGAGACCACTGAGAAACATCATTTTGCCTCCAGTGGCAGGGTAGCTGTCCACACTCTGCTTCTCAACCAGGGGAAGCTCTTGAGCCGAGCGCTGGGCTACAGAAGATGACACACATACACACAACTTTCAATACGGAGTGCAAGGCCATAAACATGCTTCCTTATCGTCATCAGACCTGGGAAGAACATACGCACACACAACCAATAAAACGGCAGTTTTTGATTAGAGAAACAGGCTTATCAAATTTATAATGTTGATTTCATGACCTCTAGCTGAGAGGTTTTTAAACAACAGCTGCTTTTTAAATGACAACGAAAAAAGGCGCATGAGTGATCAAAACAATATTTCCGCAGTCAGATCCCTGTTCATTATTTTCCATTGAGTGGCCTGCGGCCAGTCACCTGTCTCTGCTTTCTAAGAAATGACGCAAGCGCGTTGCCTCTGACCTCTGGAACGCGGCGGCCTGATTCATAGCCAGAAAAATACAATAAATATTTATTATCACATAATTGTGAAATTTCATCTATGTATTTACCTAAATGGGAATTCTCTAAAGAGCTAAACAACACTAAATCTTCAGTAATGATGAAGCAACTGATTAACGGTAACTTTGGACCATAAAGTATAATGCCAGCTCTGTCTCACCGTCTAGTTTTAATTAGTTTCCTTGGGTGCAAATAACATCACACCTATAGACCACAAATGAATGACAAAGAAACAGAGGTTTCTTTCAATGTGCTCATTTGACTGTGCCAAAACTGGGGCTGGCAAATGACCTTTGTGAAATCTGTGCTAATGGGGGAGTCTTACCACAATAACTTTTGCATTCAGTCATAAAATGTGAATTTGAAATAGATAACACGTGTGTTTGGCATCATGTACAATGCATCTATTGCCTTGGCAAATTCCTTTGATCATATAAAGCTTACTGGGTGCAGAGGCAGTGAATTCGCTCCACCAAGTAATAAAAACGTGGCTCGGTTTATAGGATTACAACAATAGATGCCACCTTTCGCTTAAGCGGAAAGCCAAGGGAAAGAGCCAGACTTTGTGTTTATTTCTGTGAGTACGTGTGTGTATGCTAGTGTGTCAGACTTACAGCATTCAATTGGGTTTGAGGATGCCTGTAGGGACACCGTCCTGCCGTTGGGCTGGTTGATGTGTATGCGAAACACCAACCTCACACGAGTGTTTTTACGCCCGATATCTGTTTCCCCTTTGCGTAGCTCAATATCCGAGTTACGCAGCTTGAGGATTCCTGCACAGTCGATGCTAGGAAAGAGGAGAGCAGGGGAAGCCTTTAACATGATATTTATAACATGATAGATAAAGTATTATTTTCTCTCCTACATGATTTCTTACCCTGTAATCCAACAGTATACTTTTCACAAAGATTAGACTGTTTTAACTGCAGCACTAAGCAAAGTTGCTGTGGACCAGCAATGAAGTCCCCAAAGGTGTTATAGATCACATACTGGAAGTTCATTGAAGCATGACTGTTTTACTATTAATCCTGTATGCCATCAAAGACAGAACTGGACAGTTGTGACTTCATGTCAAAGTTTTCAATGGTCACAGTAGTCCAAGAATAAGCAGCTCTCCAGAAAAATCTTCTGAACTGAGCAGACCATCAGTACTCAAAGTCACTTTGCTATCAGCCTGCCCTGTCCCTTCACACCATTTGCTTCATGCATTTTTAGGTTAAAACCACTGTTAATGCTCTCCATATGTAGCAACAGAATCCTCTCTAAGCTGTCTTTCTTTATTTATTTCATTTCACAATTTGGGAGGTAGAAGGGATAAATTTCCTTTCCCTTTTCTTGGTGGAAAAAAAAACCCAAACACTATTTAGCAGGCATTGCCATTTATGAATTTAAATAAAAGTAATGCGGCTGGCAAAACTGAGTGAAAACAAATGGGATATGGTTTGGCATTTCAGTTATTTTACATGGTAAATTTTTGGGCAGTCTTCCTGGAACATGGTAACTATTAGTTTTTTGGGTTTTTTTTCGTTTGCAATTTCTTCCTTTACATTGAACTACACAATTTGAATGAGAAAAAATCATGTGAGCAGTCTTGCCCACAACTACTCCTGGCATTATCTGATGCTTTGTCATATGGTAGTTTTAAATAAAATTCAAGATGATCATGACTAAATCAATTGGAATGACTTTTCTGGCCAACAACCCGGTATGGGATGAAATGATTTATTTTACAAAAAATATACACATGATGTGAACTCTTTCATATCAGCTCCTGCAATAATTGTCAGCTATTTTTCTTCTAACTTGTTCATAATTAAGCGTTTTTGCACAATTCCTAAGATACTTTAGGTTAAGTTGGTTATTTAAGTGAGATCACTCTGTAAAATGACTCTTTCACAGATTGAGAAGACAGATCAGAACACTGAAACTTTGATTGCAGTTTTCAAAAGTCTGCATCCCACACAGCAAGCAAATGATTGCTGGCACAAGAGCAGAGAGATGGATGTTGCATTATCAAGGCGGCTGTTTAACAGTTCAATGGAAAAAAGCAGTTAAAGGCTTTTCTTCATCTTTGACCGCTAAGATTGTCAGAGGAAAAAGAGGGAACTTTCACTCCTCTGCTTTTAGCCTATTTTCTGACAACAAAGAGGAAAAGAGACTTCCTCTTGACTTGGGATTTTTTTTTTTTTTGTAAAATCCTACGCTAAGGGACATATTAAATCAAACAAGTGAACAGTGCCCCTGAAAATGTTGCAATATAAAGGATATTGTGGTATTGTTGGAAATGATACAGTAAGACTATACAAATGTTAAAACCATTCATGCAGTCGGGAACCACTTTATGTCCCATAAATATCTTTATAAGACCCATCATTTAAACAAACATTAAAAATAAATCTTATAAAAATCAAACTGTGTTTCCAATTCCTTTCATCCAAAAAGAAACAAATAAAGTATTTCAAACCTGAAATGGTAAGGGATAAACAAGAAGTGCAGTAAGAGGTATAATGACCTTATGTAATGCTCAGATGCGGTGGTTTTAGCCGTAATACAGAGTTCTGGGCCTCAATCCAAGAAATTCACTGCTGCCTAGTCTGAAAGGAGCCCCAGGACAGGAGCTACTGCCTGGATACACTGTAGAGTACAGCCCCTTGGATTATTTCAATTCTGGAGGGAGGATGAGAGAGGCCCAGCCTGTTGCCTCAACCTAATAAATTGATATGTATTTTTCTAAAGATAAGGCACATCATATATAATAGCACTTCTCAAAGTGGTTCTAAGTACGTCTGATTTGTTTATTAGTCTCTGGTGGACTGCTTAGACTTTATGAACTCAACTTATTGAAAAAACTACCATCCAGATTTGTAGAAAAAACAATTAGCTTGTTTGCTAGCTAGCATCATTGGCAGTATGCACTAATAGCTAATAATGAAACAGGCAATTGTAAGCTATCATATTGTTAAAGAGTATTTTAAGGAACTCATCATTGTCACAGAAAGGATTTCTTGATAAAGATATTGGCAAAATTTCAATGTACAGCTTACAGTGCCACCTAAATTTTCAATATTTGTGCTCACTTGGTCGTGCTCTAGAAGCAATTTTTGCTTCAATAGTCAAGGGGCCCTGCGATGTACTGGCGACCTGTCCAAGGTGTACCCTGCCTCTCGCCTGCTAATTGCTGGGATAGGCTCCAGCCCCCCGTGACCCTGAACTGGATTAAGCGGTATAGAAAATGAATGAATGTGTAGTTAAGGTTCCTGGTATTATCTGATCTGGTTTTTAAAATCCCCATACAACATGCATGCTATTCAGTGTAATGAACATTTTCAGTGGTGATTATACATTTTTTAGCATACCACTTCAAAATTAATTGCATACTATTTCCAGTAGAATGGGAGAGACTAGTAGCCATTTTTTGGTTAGAGGAGGACACCTTGTCAGTGTTAATGGAATTGGCAATGCCAGAAAGCCAGCTAACACTAAGATTTAATGTTGACATTACTTTTTCATCTTTCACAAATATATATTTTGGATAAGATGTGTTATGAGAAGCTCAACAAGTGAATTAACATAGTCATGGTCAAATACTGTGAGCCACATTTTGGTGCACACATGCTTAATTCAATTTGAGACATTTTTAGTTGTGCAAATTGGTTTGTTGTATTTGGTAATTGTATGGCCAAAGAAAACAATGTGCTTTAAAGTAGCTAACCGGAGAGAAATGTGAAAAAAATATAGAAACAAAGCTGGATAGTCAATGTTTGGATGTTTAAAGGCACTCACATTGCTTTCATGTTATTTTCCGGCAGGAGAGGAATTTCCAGAATTTTGGTGTTGGATTGCATAACTTCATGGCTGGCAGTGGAGACGGTTTTGCCGGTGATGCGGTGGACCTGGTAGAAGGCATGTGGTCTCAGGAGGCGGTCGTCTGCGGTCCCTATGAACAGCTGCAGGGTGAGCGGCTCGCTTTCCATGTAGCCATAAAGCTGGCGGGAGAACAAAGGGACCCAGGTGAGAGGCAACATCAGGTTTTAAGACCCCCATCTACGCCAGCCTCTCATTTAGGAAAGAGAGATTGAATGTGCATCAGCGACTGAGGAAAAAAGGCCTTTAATGATAGCTTCAACATGGTAGAGGGGCCATGAAAACACACCCCGTTTTTGGTTGTTTGTTTTTTGGTTGGGTTGGAGACCCTTTTTCAGTTGTCTGCTCTGTTTTAGAGTTAGTTTCACATCCCTTTAGGAGATGGTGATTATTGTTTTTCCATTTTGATGTTTTTGAATGTGTGTGTGGGTGCAGATCTCTTGGGTGCAGAGACATGAAGACTGATAGAAAGACTGGCTTTCCATCTTTT
Organism: Leptatherina wallacei; assembly: GCA_028567055.1. Classification (NCBI taxonomy): domain Eukaryota; kingdom Metazoa; phylum Chordata; class Actinopteri; order Atheriniformes; family Atherinidae; genus Leptatherina; species Leptatherina wallacei. The sequence goes on along the minus strand of JAOXYM010000006.1, from coordinate 24,402,630 downwards.
CACTGTTCATTAAATTCTCACAACTGCATAAAAAGGGAACAATATAGCAGCAAGAATCCAAGAGTGACTTATTTAAGAGATACCATTTGACAGTGGACTGCTTTGAGGTGTGATGCGAATACCAATATGAATGAGTTGCATCTACAGAAAGAAACTGAAATTGGGACACTGGTTGATTAAACTTACATCATACAATATTGTTCGACTCAAAGCCAAGGGAAAAACAGTAGGTTCGGTTAAACTTTCCAAACAGGTAGCAAGTGAGTAGTGAAAGGTTACTCTGAAATATGGAAGGTAAAAGCACCCAAAAACTCCACACAGTGCAACATGCACATGCAATCCAGCCCCTTTGCCTTTGGGCAGTTATGAACATGCATTATGATTTCCATTAAAGCTTAGAGACTGCGTCCCACTGTGATGAAAGAGACTCCTGTATCAGAACCACCACTTCAAACAACTACCACTTCCTCTTGCAGGCCTCCATTAGCTGCTACTGTTCAACTAATAAAAAGATCAAATCTTTTAAAAAAGGGGAAGAAAAACCTCACGACCAAGTACTGTTTGGGTCAGCGGTACTTCAGATATTACCTGCATCCCTGGCTCATTTCTTGACACTGTCTAAAGTAACATAATTTGATGATCTAACTGGGGTTGTAATGGTTCACATTTTGAATATTCAGGCAGGGTTTCAAATTTTTGAGTGTGGTGAAGGACAGCTAATATCTTGTGAGTGATCTCTGACTAGAATAGTTTGCCAACCAAGGCATCTCTGGTGTAACTGAGTCTTAGCACCACAGACCTCCCAGTATATACTTTTTCTTTGTAGTGCAAAGTGGTCCCATGGTTGGAAGGGAGGAAGTTGGTGTTGGCCTAGAAATCTCTCCAAAAGCTGCAAGGAAGCTGGAGAATCCATCTGGTACAGTGCACCAAAAACCTATCAATGCATGGACCTCCATGGATCCACCCAGGTGGCTACTTGACCACACAGTGACATTTACTGTGAGAGATCAGTTTTATTCAAGACCGAGGCTCACCAAGCCACGGCCCTCTGAAAAAATCCCACAAATTGGTCAATTACCCCAGCACACACCAGCACATTGCTTCAGACCAATTTTCTTTGAGCTCTGTCCGAGAGAAAACAGTGGTAACGTCAAACGGAATAAAAGACCCCAGTTGTTTATCCAATAGACTGAGTCATATAACAAAACGCAGACCACATGTAACCTATGACATAATCTGATTAATGGGTTTATAATTACCTTTGAGAGGGCAGGAAGGGATGGGGGTGTGAGGAAGAGCAAGGTTGAAGACTGGAGAGCTGTGTGGAAATTAGTGCTAAAATGTCATGGACACTTAATGCCTGTGGTCTGAGAACAAATTTGTCTGGATTCTTCCATCAAAAGGTGTCTGCTCTGATTATAAACACAAAGATTTAATGCCTATTGTCTACGTTTGATGGCTGATCTTTTGGATTTAACACAAGTCAGAGGATGTGCACTTTTTCTTCCTAGTTATAAAGATTTCAGAATTAATCATCTTGAATAAAAGTAGGATATGACCAGTCATTCAAGTAGAGTATATATCCATATGCTTCATAATCTAAGCACCAGTGGTTATCCAGCTTAGCTCTTTGATTTAGATATCAAGGGAGAGCAAAGGGAGTGGTAAAGCTAAAGCTGTCAGTCATCTCCAGTTCCAACTATCATATTTTTCTCTTCAGCTCACCATAGTGTCTCTAGCAGCTGTCTCGATCTGTGAGCTAGTCACACATGCTAGTCATCAGTGACTTAGGCAGAGGTCAGGAGCTTCTTGAAGTCTTGGCATCCCTTGGGGCCACTTCATCTATGCGGTGATCTCACCGGCAGACCCTGCTCCCCTTGTTATATTTTACTTCTAGTGTCACCAGAAGTAATTATCCATAGCCACACATGCTACCAGTTACTTGTGCATTGACTTGTGGGAGGGCTATGGCGAAGCATGAGGTACAAATCTGAAACACCGGAGCGTTAAATTGCATGACGTTGCCTTACGATTTAATAAAACACAGGCAGCCACACTACAAAGCTGTGTCGTCTGTCCCTTTTGCCTCGCTACAATTTTTCTTTTTTTCTTTTCTGGGTTTCTCTGTGACCTCCAGCCATTACCTCAGCCGCCACGTGTCTTTAAGGTGGCCCTAAAAAGGCTGGATAGCGGTGAGGGAGCGAACGGAGTGGGTGAAAACGAGGAGGGAGAGACAGCGGCTTTATCCCCTCACTCGTCCTGCGGTAGCGCACGATGATGCTGGCATCGTCACTCAAAACCTCATGACCTCATGCGGGTAGAGGAAGTGATTAATGAGGTCAGGTAGTCCTCTTGGTGACGCTGGCCAACCAGGCAGCAAGAGAAGGCCGTCTAGTCCCCCGGGCAACTTCCCTCAATTATTTTACCATATGTGCTCCCCCTGACCCTCTCCCTTCAGTCCTCCCTTTTTTTTCTGTGAAACTCCCGTGATGCTCAATCAACCGTTCACCAGAAGCAGAGCGCAAAACCAACTTCTTCATTCATTTATAAAGGATGAAATAAGTTGAAGTTGATTTGGTGAAGAGTGGGAGGCTAATAAGAGAGACTTCACATACACACCTGTGACCTCAGCTTTGGTTGGATAAGAAAACCCTTAATTTCGACCAGATGAGTTTCTCTTGGTGTAACAGCAGCCTATCTGGCAAACGCACTGTATATTTCCTTTGAGCTAATCAAAAGTGAGTTAAAAACATATCTTGATTTGCAGCTGGGACCTTGGTGCCAACTTCCATCCATTTACATCTCTCATCAGCAGCCGCTGGTGCATGAACCATTTCTGATAGTTGAAGCACAAGTAAACCACTGAGAATATGGCAGATGATGCCTTAATTGTGTAATTATAAGCAGATGTATTGTCTGGGTCAGTTTAAATGATATGTGGTCCACACCATGTCCACTTATACAATATTAATGGCAGATTTTTTTAAAACATAAATACATATCTTAAACAGCGGTTGTTCATAGCAGGTTTTATCCTTCAGCTCCCGTAGTAATGGTGACATTTTAAACGCTGGGCTCAACAGTTCAAATGAAAGATTTGAATGTTAAATTTAATAATGACTTAGTGGTAAATTAGATGTGTCTGTCCTGGCTGGAAAGTGATTGCGAGTACACTCTACAGGCCTACAGCAGTCTGCCTCCTCTCCCTCTGGAGTGATTTCATCACTGCCTGGAGAAATGTCATGACTCGTAGAAGTCCACGTGGCGCAATGAACTGAGGGGCAGGAGAGGATGACTGGAAGCGAAAGGGGGGGGGGGGAATAAAACAGCAGATTCAGGCTTTTTCCCATTATCACGCTCCCTTCTCTGTCAAGTGGCGACACACGCACAAAAGCCAGCCTTTGCTGTATCCAATTAAGCGTACACTCATCCAAGTTGTCTCTCCTTCCAGACTTTACTCCATCACCCTCCTGCCCCGCTCTCGTCTCCCGTGTCTCATAATGAATGCATAAGGCAACATATGCAATCCTTTAATGTGCTTCGTTTCCATGGCTCCACATGCTACTTCTTTTATAAGCAACCAAACATCTATAGCCCTCAAAGTTTTTGTTGAATTGAGTACTTAGGAGTTATGTCATCAAGGGCAACGTTTCAAGCACAAGCCCATGTCTAGACCAGCGTAAGTCCAAATTCCATATTAAAAAAAAAAAAGGAATGGCATTGTTACAAGTGTAGTTTGCCATGAGAAATATCATTCAAACCTACAGAGAATTTAAGTAAGATGATGCATGGATGACTGCTGTGCCCCCTCCATCTCCGCAATAACAAGAATACCCACTTGTTACCTCATAAATCTGTGGGCCGTCTGGTTATCACCTCAAACCAGTGAAAACGATACACATCTTTCTCAACTTTTTCCACATGTTATTAACTTGTAATTAGTGGTAGCCCAATACTACTGTAAGGGAAGCCCCGCAGACGGAGACGCACAGTTTGAGACTGGCATAAATATCCCTTTGGGCAATAAATAATAGCCCTGACTAAGCTCTAACAGCACTGCAGGGTAAACCAAGCCTTTTGGATATCAAACAAGAGGCAGCAGTAGATTTAATGAGCAATTAGCAGCTACAGTATAGTTTGCTGTAGATTGGGAGTGGGGGCAAGTGGAGGGGTTCTTTTGAGACATTACAGAACCAGTAAGCACCGGATCCCAAGGTGAAACCGCACATGCGGAAAGCCAAGCACGTGTTTGCTGAGGGCTTTCATGTCGCCATGGCGGAAACATACGGCAAATTTGCTGCGCATTACATACAGTTGCGGAGGAAGAGAGACGGGTATTAAGTCACACATTTTAATAGGGATGATGGCTACATCCTGTTGAAATTACAACACGTCTGTTGCTGCTTTCGACTTAATGAGAGAGTGTGTGTATGTGTGAGGAGGAAAGCCTATAGGCCAGTGATTATCCTATATGAAGAAGCCATGAGCGGGACTGCACTGTACTTAACACTCCACAGGTGCTGTTGTCCGCTGTTACCGAGGGCCAGGCTCATCTCACCATGACTGAGGATGAGATTGCCTTTGCAATATCTGGGACAGAATCAACATATTTACTCAGAGCAAGGTCACATATTGATGTATGTATGTTCGTATCTTCTTGTGTTTCTTCTAGCAATCTGAAAATAAGTTGAGATAATATCACCCGATAGAGGTTTTACATGGATGGAGGGTCACACAGTGTACTAAAGGAGAGAGCGGTGGTTAAAAGACCTCAGATGAAGAGGAGTAATGGGAACAATGGAAGTGATACAAAGTGATGCAAGCAGCAGGTATATAATGAATGCAGTCCCATAATCTAGAGCTTCTCATCGGTTTGTGGCTTGAGAAACAACTACAGATCTTACAGATGAGTCTTCCTGTGCGCCTGCAAAAAAAACGCATGAAAATAACCCTAGTTTAGTTCGACCATCTGCTCATGTAGGTTCCAGAAACAGTGTATCCTTTCACGCTCTTCATCTTGATGTTTTTTCACCTGGCTTTCCTTTCCACCACACATGTCACCATCGCTCATAGCACATGTGTCTGATCATGCATGAGGTAAAAAAACAATAGTGCCGTGGATGACTGGGCTTTAACCGAGGGAGGCCCGCTGGTGAGGGTTTGGGAGATGGTTGAAGGATGAGCAGTTCGGAGGGAGTGACATCCTCTGGCCCCCAAGGGAGAGGGAGGGAGGGAGACACCGGTGCATGGAAAGGGGAGGTGGCATCTGATGGGCCTTGAGATTCTGACTCCAATGCACCACCCACCGTGCTCAACCAACCTCAGGGCTACTCAGGTCCTAATCAGCAGGATACAGAACATCTCTAGGGGGCAGCCAAGTCAAGTTCCAGCTGCCTGGTGCCGCTTTCTGCCCCTTTGCTCTCTGCACCAGTCTTGAGCAGCACAAACACACACACACATACACACTTCCTTGAGTTACTTCCTACACCCATGCCCTCGTGTCATTATTGACTCATTCTCCTTGACTGCACCTCACCCATCCAGCGCCTGCCATTCATTACCACAGGGCACCAGGGACCACAGTATATCTATCCTCCTAGATAATAACACAATTTCACACAACACCACAACAAAGAGAAAGACAGAGATAAATACTTACAGATTGGACTTTATGAGACATTTTGTACTTCAAACTGTGCAAAAACTCCCTGAAGATGAAATGTTCCTATAGCATGTACACATGATTGCCTAATCTTTATAGATTTATCTTTCTGCCATCTGCCTTGCTTGCAGTGGTTTCTGCTGTTATAAAACCCTCAAGACATCCCAATTGAGTGCACATGCAATATCAGCGGCATACATCACCCCTTACTGAGAAGTAAAAGTAAAATATGAGGTAAATGAGAAGTTGTGACAGTAAAGAGGTGGCATATTTTCTCCACAGCTGTAGCTTTGCTTTGAGCTGGACGATGCACACAGTAAGATTTGGAAACATCTTTGCAGTGTCAACATTAAATCAGTACCTATGAGGCATGAAAGTCAATGTGTGAATATAAATATGCACAATGCTGTGCACACGTCTTACTCTTTTGGTAAAAAAAATGACTCAGAAAGAGGTGAAGTCAAAGCCGGTCTCACCTGCCACAGCTGCACATGGCAGCCCGAGTCTGCTCAGCCTCTGTCTGCAGCTTGGCTGAAATGTTGATTCATGCTTGTTGATACACAAAGGTTTTTAATGAAGAGGAATAATTACCTGTATTTACAGAAAAAAAACCTGCAGGTTGACAGGCCTGTTTAGAACACTACGTTGGCCAACAGCTGTCAACTGCATTCGACACCAAGCCGACCAGGATATGCTGACAACATCTATTCACAAAACAGCCGTGGTGCTAACACAGTTTAAAGTGTGTGACACGGATGGACCACCAACCTTAAACTGCACTGGTCTGAATGAGTGTTTTCTAAGGGTGCAAACTTTGCTTTAGAGGTATAGAAAAATAGAGTGTCTGCCACCTTAAATCCTTTGATTCATTCTTCCACAAAAGTGTTACTGAGGGAAATGGTAACAATTAGATGGATAAGGACCGTTTTACTTTGAATTAACTGCATGAAAGTCAAATTTACCCTCAGCCTTAAGGACATACACGCAGCACTAAATCCCCACCTTGTGTAAACGGAGATGTCAGCGCAGTGTGATGACAGCGGAGCAGAGAAAGGAGCTCTGTGCTGTGCTGCTGGTGAGACTGACGTGTGCTCTTTAAGTGTTCGCCAAGCACAATAGTGAGAGGCGATGTTCCTCCTCTATACTAATTGAGTCAGCATGCACTGCTGCCGGTCAGAGCGACCTTTTACAGCGGTCTCTTCATGGAATATTAACAACACACTGATATATATATATAGTAGATTAGGTGTAAATAATTTGCTGTTGTCAAACCTTATAGGAAAGGCTAGTGTTAGGAAAAGCAGAATAATTAAGTTTCTAATTTCAAGAAAGTGAAAATAGCTGAGGGAGAACTTTTGGACAATTTGTGCATGAGTTTGAATTGATATCAAAGAGTTACAAACTCTAAACTTTCCTAATCTAAAAGACAAAAAAAAAAAGAAGAAATCAAGAGAATGGCAAAGTTCATGCTAATGACAGAAATGTCAAAGCTGCTCAGAATTTCCTTTACGACTGCATCCTATCACAAAGACAGCAGCAGCCAAGTGGTCATGTCACTGGCTTGCTGTTGAACAGAAAATCTGTCGTTCATCAGAATGCACTTTTTCCACTCACGCTACAATGGAAGCAATTTATTTAAGCAAGCTTAAATGCACCAAGCTGAACTGTATCACTGGAAAAATAAAATGTGTATAATGAGTCTCAAAGACTCAAAAAGCATTTACCATCTGAACTTAGTGCACATAGACATACCTGAACCACAGGGTGTCCTCCAGACAGAGCCTTCACAGCTCCTCGGCTCCCCTCTGTCTCATAATGGGCCCTGTGGTGGGACTTCGGCTGCACCTCAATCTGCAAGCTGTACGGGCCGGAGCAGGACGGCAGCTGCCAGTCAAGCGCTGGCAGTGAAGGGCTGCAATGACATGACACATCGATTGTTAACATTACACACAGGTTCTGCTTTTCAGCTGTGAATTAACATTTATCCTGGTCAAGTCATTTGACTTTCTGTGCTAAAAATCAAACATCTGGTGTATCTTGACTGAAAAGCAGCACATTAAGCTTTTTTAGATTTTCAATTTACTTGGAATAAAACCACAGAGACACATGAAGAATGACAGAATTTTTCATCTTTTTTTCTACTTTGACTCTAATTTGATTTGCCAAATTAAGACTTGCGAGGTTGCATTTCATCCAGGGTTCCTTTGCCGTCAAAGAAAGCGGAATCAAAGGTTCTAAACTTGCTTTAAATTAGCCTCAAATTGGAACACACTGGTTTAATCCAACTGGCTTGGTCGTTCTCCATTTCATCATGGTCTATAATCTAATCAACTGAAGTCATTCACTGACATGCGTAATGCTTTAGGTCTGGGTAATAATTAGTGTCCCTTTTTTATGAAGAATAAATGAGGGACGAATGCGCCCTGGTTAGATAGCGGTGTGTTTTGCATTATGGTGTGACAGGTGGAAACAGCCATGATGAGTTAGAAAAGTAAGAGTGGGAAGGAAGACATTTCTAGGGTACAAAAACAAATCCGACACTAACTGGTATTAAAGCTCTCCTTTGATACAATTATTGTCCATTTCAAATTGATAACTGAGAGATTCTAAAAGAAAGCCGCTGCAGTATCGAAGACAATGGAGTATGAAGCACGCCCTGCCTTGGAGCATATCTTTTTCTCAGAGCTACAGCTGGCCTCCCTCAACATCATTGTTCTCCAGATGGAGAGGCTGAGATTCCCATGTGAACACCGTGGAGATATCTAAACCAAAACAAACAAGCGCAAGACAATATTTCTCTGTGCCGGATGCCTGGTAAACGCAAACCCCTGACCTGAAGGGTGGCTCGACTTAAACCAATCTCTGGCATCTTTGTGGAACTTGCAGGCTGTTTGTTGACCCAAAACGAACTGATTTCCCCCCACAAGGCTTTATCTGCCCAGTCAGTGCATGACATCACGTTAGCTACACAGAGAAAAAGATGGGCTGATGGCGCGACACACCAGTGTAGCAAGCCGCCTGATTAACTCACAGTCTGCTTCCCCTTCGGCCAGGCCTGTCACCATTACTTCCTGTTGCTCACTATCTTAATCAAACACTTGATTTCCGACAGGAAAGTGTGTTATTGGCTTGGAAAAAAAAAAGCCACCGGGGAGACAAAAGAATTTAAAAAAGCTTACCTTGCTCAAAGGACAAAAAACAAGTGTATTTGTGTGAGCATATGCACATGCATTGTTATGTTTGTGTGTCAGTTGTTATAGCAACCGTAGCACACACATGAAGCGCAACTCCTCTGTGTGGACTCTGATTTATGAAAGAGTTTTGATCTTCAAAGAGAGGTTGTTTGGAAGTGAAGTGGATGTAACGTTGCTTCTTTGCCTTCTAATGTGGCCTTTGAAGATAAAACACTGAAATAATGTTGTCCTCAACAGGAAATATGCAAAGAATAAGCAAAGTTTCAAGAACCAAAGGTGTGCGGCTTTATCTCCTAAATCTAGTTAAAAGAAATAATTCTCCTGCTCCCTTTAAAGTTGGGTTTTATTCAAGAACGTATGAACTGTCAGTGTCTTAACTATTGTAGAAAGTAGTCAGAATGCTCTAAATTTGGAGAATACAGGAATAATTACTACATGATGGCCTGAAAACTTTCATAGCAGTTTCAGCATTTGCTATTTGTAGGGAATTATACACTACATCATTTTTGCATTAAATCCTTGACGAGTTTGTACTATCTTGTCAACCAAAGAACATCCATGTTGCTCTGCATCATGACAGTAAACATATCCCGGTGATGATGGGCTGATCCCAAAACAAGGACCACAAAAGTGTGAAAATGAATAAAAAGCTTATAGAAGAATAAGCACTTACCATCTTTTAATTCTTTGGAAAAGTAATGCCTAGCAGTAAACTATCAAACAACTCTGACATATTTCCAAACACATGCAACACGATGGTCATTCTTGTCTACTGCAGGTAAGACAGTGACTAGTAACAAACCTGAGGTAAGGCTTGGGTTTAGGCCAGGAGTATGGATGCTGAGGCACATCCAGGAACCCTCCACAGTAGTTCTCCTTCTTGAGGGCCAAGCGGGAGGGGTAGTCCTCATGGCAGAGCTCCACATCTGGTCCCAGCTCCTCACCACCAGGTTCCACCTTAAGGCTCATGGAGGGTGAGAGGTCCAGCATGGTCTTACGCGTCTTGAGTGGGATGCCCTCCCCCATGTCCACCACTCCATCTGTGGTGAGAGCATTAATGGCTGCTACGATGGCAGAGTTGGTGTACTGGTTGGTGTTGGCAACCCAGGTCTCATCTGTGACACTGACCCTGGGGGAGCCGTGTGGAGAAGGGATGGGCGATTGATTGGGTGAGCACGATGTCTGACGGTAGGACGAGCCGTTGAAGCTGTACTTTCTCTTCCCCATGCCTCCGTTGTTGCCTCCACTGCCTCCACTGCAGGAGGGGGAGTTTGGCCTGGAGCCACGAAGTTGTGCTGGCCAGCCCTCCTCTGCCACAGCTCCTATCTGAGGGGAGGTGGAAGGCGAATGGTGAGGGGAGCCTGCTGGGCCGACGGCATGTGGGCACGACAGAAGCGTGGATGACCCTCGGGGAGAAACACAGGGAGACTGCCAGGGGGAGTTCTGTGGGGAATTGTCGTAGTTGTAGAAGCCAGACTCGTATGATGATGCCTCGGAGTTACAACTGCGTGAAGATATGCTACTCGCAGGGCTAAGGCAGCTGGGATCACGGTAGCCGTCTGCATTGGGCAGTGTTAATGTGACGATGGAGTTGACGCCTCGTTTGATGATGTGGTCTTCACTACTGCTCTCTTCTACCTCATCCTCTGGATACTGGCTGTAGGCAGTGATCTCGATACGAGGGCTTTCCAGAGCCGGCGCCCCATTAGGTCTCAGACCATGAGGCAGGTAATAGCCTGATGCTGCAAAGTTGTCATTCTGAAGGCTGTAGCCCGTCTGGTGGCAAGAGGAAACTGAGATGACAGGGCTGGACTGTAAGGTGTGGTACTGTGTGGCCAGGCAGGGGTTGTTCATACCCAGGGGAAGAGCTAGGCTCACATTCGGTGTGTAGTTGTATGCATCTGAAAAACAAAAGAACAACATTTTAGAAATATTAAGCCAAGACCTTTTTAGCCCAGTACTTGTAGCTGAGATTTTTCATAAGACTATTTATCTATTTAGCTACTTATTTTGTTAAGTCACTTAACACTAAGCTGAACTCTAGAGGGTTCTGATGAGAAGGAGTAGGAGAGATCATGTTTCTCCAGCGTTATCTGCTCTTCATTGGTTCCCTGTTATATCCAGAACAGAATTTAACATTCTTCTCCTCACATATAAAGCTCTCCATGACCAATCTCCATTGTATATCAAAGATCTCATTGCTCCATATATTCCCAACAGAGCACTTTCAGACTGCAGGTTAACTTGTGGTTCCCAGAGTCTTTAAGAGTAGAATGGGAGGTAGAGGCTTTGGCTGTCAGGTCCCTCTCTATGGAACCAGCTCCCAGTTTGAGTTCAGTTCAGGAAGAAGACACCCTCTCTATCTTTAGAAACCTTCTTTTTTTTTTTTTTTTACTGCCATCCCTTACTTTTGCTTCCATAGGCTTAGACAGCTGAAAGAAATCCCATGATGCACTGAGCACTTCCTTCCCTTTCATCTCTCGGCTCTTTATTTTCCATGTATAAATTAATGACTGTATTGGCGTCATTAACTTGTATTTCTCTTCTTCTCTCTCAGCAGGTCTCTCTGGCTAAAAGTTGTGGTGCCTATTGACCCCTCTTTCATGACCTCTCCAGTTCCAATCGGTCAAGGCAGATTGCCGCCCTCCCCGTGCCGGGTTCTGACGGAGGTTTTTCCTTCCTGTTAAAAGGGAGTTGTTGTTGTTTTTTTTCCTTTCCACTGTCACCCACTGCCCCATGCCTGCTCAGAATTGGCATTGAATCGAAGTCTAAGTCTATTATATTTTATGAAGTGGCTTGTAAAAACACTGATTGGATCACAATGAATTGGCTTAAATTGATTTTGTTTGTAAAGTGCCCTGAGATGACTTTGTTGTAAAATTGACAAATCTAGAAAAAAGCACTCTTGTACTAACAAGGTGATGCTCAAAGAGCTATTAGCCAAGGACTTGGCATTTCTCAGCATGGTGTGCAGTGTTGTCTTTGAAAAATAGAAAGTGAATCTAAAAGTGAAAGAAAATCAGCAAAGATCTGTCAGCAACAGAAAAGTGAATATGTTCCTCCAGTTTATCCTTTATTTATTGAGCCATATTCATATTTGCACATATTTCAATATATTGCTATATCTTTTTCACATTTTCCTAGCAACATATAAAGAAAATGAGTGCTGGCTCATAACTTCTGCACAGCATTATCCACTAAAAATGGTTTAAAGCTTGGATTTAACATTGTAAACATGCACAGATCTTACCAATTTACAAGGAGAGCAACTACGCCCCCATCTTTATAAACATCTGGAGAGGCTTAAAAAATCTTCTCAAAGCAGTTACTGTATGTGGCTGCTGTGTAGTCACACGTTGCACCGCCACTCTGTTTGTTTGATCAGTACGTCTACAGCTCAATTTGGCACACCCTGCTGTCATATGTACTCTGCAGGAATTCCTCCAGCAGCACTGATGGATGCTTCCTTTGATTGATTACATCACTCACTGAGCAAATTAGGCCCTCCCCTGTGGAAAACTGACAGCACTCTTGCATCGCTCTGAGCTTGTGATTAAGTCAAGGAGTTTGCTGCAGCGTTACACACAGATGCACCACGTTTCAACAAAGGGAACACACAAGAAATAACAAGCGTGCTAACATACAAACTCAGTAAGAGGAAGCAAGTTTATCCTGGCCCACGTGCCTCTTCAGTCAGAGTTGTAGTGGTTGTGTCAAGTGTAAATCTCACACCTGCTCTTTATTGATAATGTCAGTGAGGATAAAAGTAGTCAGAAAGAATACCATTCAGTCTGAAACCCTGTGAAGGGCATTCCCCTCAAAAGAGCATGCTATATTTGTAAACCACAATGCCGTGCATCACATGAAATGACAAATCTGTCACATGTCACATAATATGTGGGTGGCAGTTTAAAATTAGTTCACGAGAGTCTGTTTATAGAGGTGCTTTCTTTAAATGTAGCTACAGCAGACATGTTCAAATACCAGTAGATATCATTCATAAATATAACATAAAATAATACAATTCAAATCCACACTTTCTTTGAAAAGACAGAAAAGCAACATCCCTTAAGAATAAATGAAGAGAATAAACCCTCAGCCTCTTGGTACCCACCTCTCTCTGGCTCATTCTGGGCACCTTCACGGTCCTCAAACACATAGCTGAAATCAAACTCTTGCTCTTCAAGCTGGGAACTCATTTCTGCCCCAGTCACTGCATAAAAACTGCCACGGCTCAGCTGAGTTCTCTGATGCTTTTCTCCTCTAGTTGGAACGGATGATAATCTCCTGCCCACTCCACCCATTGTGACACACCTCCTTAGAGTCAGGCCTGACTGCCTTTGCTTAGAGTTGCAGCTGATGTTTTTTTGTACCCGTCTGAATGTGTGTGCGATTGGCGCACTGTGCTGTAACATATTTGACTTCTTCTGACACCCACTCAACACACTGAGGCTTTCACTCTTGCCTCCTGCGTCTTGAAACTTGGGCTTTCCGGGTCACATACACCATGTCTACTGAGCTAACAAACTCCTAAAAGCCCACGATTTATGTGGTGAAACGACTGAAAGAAAAATGAAAGGCACACTTGAACACAAAGCACCCAGTTGTTTGCAGCACATTTCAAAGTGTGGTGAAAGCAGAGTTAATTTGAAATCACTTGACAATCACACAGATTATAGCATGCTCTCTCTGTCCTCAACCATTTTTCTCAATTACGTTATCCTGATCAAAACATTCTCTCCCCCAAACCAAACCAGCGTGACTAAAGAATGGAGGGGTTTATCCACAGGGATTGTGGTCTATGCTGGGCTCAGACTGACGGGACCTCAGAGAGAGATACACGGTTGCACACAGAAGTCATCTGCAGCCTCTGGAGCTGGGAACCCTGGGGCCACTTCCCGCACATGACTGACTTGGAGCTAAAAACCAGCACGGTCTGCATGTGTCCGTGTGCTTGCATTTGCTTGTCTGGGCATCTGAGTTTATATGATAGCAGAGGAGCTCTTGGCACGCTGCTGGATGTGTGTGTGGTTAAGCACGACTCGTTGTCAAGTAAGCTACCCGACATCTCAGAGCAGAAGGATCACAGACACGCACAGACATACACACATTCGTCTGCTACCAATTATAAGGCTTAGTACAGAGGGACCGAAATGAATAATAATACAGCCTGCACCCGTCCGTCTGAAACCTCAAAGACAAAATGAAATTCCAGAGATCCACAAAAAGCCAGGGGCATCAGCACTGAGAATTAAGAAAAGGCAGACTACCAGAGATTTCTGATAAATTAAATTTAAGTTTGCTACCATAAATGCTGAATCAAAGAGTTTGAAAACAGATGGGTTTTAATAGCAAACTAAAGCAGAATCTTTTCCCATATATAGCTTCAGTCTTAAATAAGTAAAACATCTTAAGCAACTCCTAAAAGCAAATCTTCAGTTGGCTCCCTGACTCCCATTGCATACGAATGGGAATAAATGTTTTCTGCATTAAAAAAAAGTGAAATTAACATGAGCCACCTCATAGGACTAGTTTGTTGCAGCAGAAGTGTAACCGCATCATCATCTTGTATTGCACACCTGCAAAGACGGCTGGAGACACCTAATGGTGTGGATGTAAAATAGGTTCATACCACTCACAACAACTGAATGAGCTCTTCTTCTTCCTTTTGCAGAACTCATGCTTAAATAATATTATTTTTGGCAAAAATGATATTTTAAAGGACATAAAACGTGTCCCCATGCACAGAACTAAGGTGACCACACAAGTATACTCACTGATCGTTTATTTGTCTTGTAAAATGTTGGTCGTTTGAGTTAAAAGACTTGGGCCAGACTTTGCATAGAGGTCCCCATCAGTTTGCATTAAAATCCAATCAAAAAGACACGTCAGACAAGCGTAATAAAAGATGAGGCAGTGTAATTTTACCTTCTTCTGCAGACTTCATGTCGGCGGCGAGAGGTGATAAAGTCAGGTCCCCACTCTTTACCGGCTGCTCCAAAGCTGAACTTGGATTTGACGCTCAGGCAGAAGGTATCCTGCATTCAACAAGCGATGCGCAACTTTCTCCGGCTGCGAGACTGCAACGCGCACAAACCCTTCACCGGTTATATTTACAGGCTAAACAAAAAAAAACCCGGCTTCACTTCGTGCACCATTAATTATAAATCGCGCAGGATTTCAAAAAACTTTGAGTCCACTTCTCCGTGGACGGTGAGCAACGAGTGAAACGGGAATAAATTGGATTAGGGGAAGTGGCAGCTGCAGGGACCGAGGTTGAGGTGAGTTTGGCTCGCTTCGGTACGGTGAAGGTTTTTAAAAAGTCTCCCCAGGTCGATGACGCAGAGCGGGTTTGTCAAAGGGGCAGGCTCCGGTGCTTTTAAAGCTGGAAAACACCCTCCGTCCTCCTGTCCGTGCGCCGCCCAGGGATGACGCGGCCGGCTCCTGCAATATACCGCCAGATGATGTCTTCTACCCTGGGATCCCTTCGGAGGAGGTGGGAGGTGTGTGCGCGTTTGGCGCGCGCGCGCGTGCTTGTGTGTGCGTGTGTGTGTGTCTGTGTATGTGTGTGTGTGTGTGTGTGTCTGTGTGTGTGTGTGTGTGTGTGAGAGAGAGAGAGAGAGAGAGAGAGAGAGAGAGAGAGAGTCGGTGAAACAGAATGAGAAGCAGTCACCAAAGTTAAGTTTATGTCAACATGATATCTTTATGATATATCAACATAATACAGTAGCTACCGATGGAGCCTTCCATTGTTTTCAATAAAACTTTACATGGTTAAAGTATCCCCGACTGCCTAAAAATTGACACACAACATGAGTCAAACCTGCATTTTTCCTGTGACCCAATGTGGAGTGTGGTTGGTGGTGATGGAGGAAACCTAGAGGACCAACAGAGGATCATGCTGCAGTTTGACAACTGATTATGAGCTCCTTCGTTAACATTGCCAATCATGTTATTATAAGATCATCAACATCATTCAAACATCCACCCAATCCCCGACTGAAAACTCAATAGCTATCAAATTCCATTTTTAAACCGGTTTTCCTTGTGCTTGACGGAAATATGGTTTCACTTTTTCGCCCAAAATAACCATCCTCAATCACTGACAGCACAAACAGCCCGTGTTCTCTGCTTTCCACCATGTTGTATCAAGTCACTCCCCTGGTGAATCCAAGGCATGGCTTGTGATTTCCCTGTTTTGGGAAAATTCTGAGTCAGCTTATTTCCCTAATTATGCTCCCATTGCCATTTATCAAAGTAATAGATCTCACTATATGATTTTGTTGTTACAGAATGGGGTCATAACTGATATGTAATGATAAAAACAGGGATGGTGAATTGGCTCTCTGGACATGATGCTAGAGAATTTAGGTTTGCATTTCATATGGTATCCAGATATACATGTTTGATCACAGAAATGACAGCTTACAGGTGTCCATTATAATGTCATTTGACTTTCTTTAATAGGAAAGTCAAATGACATTATAATGGACACTGTAAGCTTGCACTGATACATAAAGTTTTAAAGTCCTACTCCAGGAGTTATTGATGCCCTAAAAATGTGCTCCAGAAAACTGTATATTTTGAAAGTTTGCCACAAAAAAAAAACAAAAAAAACCTGTCATGGTCTGTAAATGGCATGGAGTATGAACCAGTGAGTGAAGATCTATGAATACTGAGTGCTAAAACCATAGACCTCCACCTGCCAGCTTTCCAGTTTTGCCAAGTCTCTTCTCACTGTGTAAAACTAGATTTGTTGCACTCATATTAAGAACAAATGTCAATAAATCAATGACCAGGGCTACTACTAAACTTGATAGGTCTGAGCTTTAATAACCTTGCCTGCTTTACTCACTATATTTTCAGGGAGATGCTTGTTTTACTAACTGGACAAAACAGGGCACAGTTACCACAGACACCCAGATCAATAGCTGGAACAGCATCAGTCCTCACAAATAAGTACTTTTTTTTTCTTTGTCCTCAAATGCAAGCCTGTAGACCCCTTTAGTCCTCATGGCATTTTGACGGGGCATGCAGTAAACTGTATCCACTTCTATTAATACATGATTACTCACAGAATGCCCTCTCTGTGCAGCTTCTCCACCTTTTAAAAGCAGAAATCCTGGCCAATTTTGATCATAATATGTTTACAGGCTAAAAACTGTATTTTTAATAGAGGAGGACCTTTAACTGGTATAATATAATACTTTCTGAGGATTAGTGAAGAAAGGGACTTTGATGAATGGTGAAAATGTTTGTACAAAGCATTAGAATAGAAACACAGTTACTGTATGAAAACAAATAGTCTGGAAATGATTATGGTCAAATAAAAAAAGAACATATCAGTGTATCAGAGTATTAGTAGCTGCGATGAGCACAATTAAAAATGGCTTTGACAAACAACAATGTAATTTCTGTTGAATGGGCTCCAGGTTTAGAAAAAAAAAAAAAACTCCCTCGAGTCTGAAATGTAGCTGGCAAGCTTGAAGATGATCACACATAATCAGAAGCAGACTGCCTTTTGGGGGCAGCCAGACTGTGGGGCAAGCAGACTGCACAGGGGGAAAGTAATAGTACGCTGTATTTTCTTAGCCTACAGTAGCTTTCTGGCGTCAGCTGCGGCTTGGCCGATGAGCATGTGTGAGCTCAAAGATGAAAAAGCAGGATCACATACTTTAGGAGATGAATTATGATACAAACCGGTGGTAGGAAAAAAAAAAGTAAAAGAAAAAGTAGCTGTGCAACTGATTGGCACTGTCAGTGGGAAGGAGCTGCACAAGTTGCTGAACAAGTTTAAAACCCTGTGGTGGGGCACAGTTTAGTGGGAGTCTGCAGGCTTATCTTGATGGATTCTGTGATAGTGAGTAAAGCACCATTAGCTTCAGTCTGTCAGCAGCAGTCTGAGCACTTCAGACTATCGATAGTAACCAGCAGGTATTACGCAGACGATAAATCAATCACAAAGATAGACATGATCAGAAGAGTGGCAGAGTAATGATTCTCATAAGTAAAGATCGTTTAATAAGTTAAACCATGTTTCTCTTATCAGTGCAATTTAGTCTCAGGTTTAAATCCCAACAACAGTTTACCTATAATATGTTGCCTGTCATTTTTACCTCATATACAATGTTGCTAGAAATGTCTCATGTTATTGTATGGGCCTTTTTCTTTAGCTGCACTGATGATAAAGTTTGTTGAATATTGTTCAGCAGTTTGAAACAAATCATGAGTAAAGTTTTAAACAGGTTGTTATGACGAGTCTGGAAGGATTTGCAGTTGCTCTACATCTTCTTTGGAAATGTAAGTTATAATTTATAGTGTAACTACATCTGGCCCTGTGACATTGCATGCACCGAGCAGCCACAACATGTCTGCAGAGAGCATTAGAGAGGTAGTACGTCTCAGATTTACGATCCGCCTACTCCTTGTTCGCGTGTTTCGCTGAAAATAATCATTGCCCTGTAAACAAGCACATGCTGCTTTTGCCTTTCAACGAACAGAATTGTTGCTTTTTGACTTTGTTCTGCTCTTTTACCTCAAAGCGCCATCCTTAATGCGTGTATTTGTGACACCCTCACATGTCATCACAGAACAAATTTCATTCTTGTTTTCTTAAGATTCGCCTCATATATCTCCTATTGCTTCAGTGTGGTGCATCTTTCTGAAATGGAAATCTTTGCCAACTGTGCTGATGATATAATGAATGACAAAAGTGAGTTTTGCAGCATGAGTGCTGTACTTAATGCCAGCAAATGTAATATTTACTACCAGTGGTTTGGCCCAGGAGTCAGTCTTCATCTTGGCATGGTCAGAATACATTTCTTAGAACTCTCCATGAGAGATTTACATGTAAAAGACAGACCAAAAGTTGACAGGTATAAATAATCACATCTGAGACTTGCCAATCTGTGGGTTTAGTCCTGTCATATTTGTTTGTCTAGCCTTAAGGAATGCTACCATTTGAGGAAAAGGGAGCTTGAAGTAGATATTAATATGGACACAGACACCAACAAAACGTGTAAACACAGAGAAGTGGAGCTCACTCCGGGAGAATCTTTTTGATACATAAACTTCAAGGCTGCAAAACCCAAGCTCTTCGCTCATAGCTGCACAGTAATTCATCTCCTTTTACAACATATAATTCATGTTTGACATATCCGGGGAAATGTGCATGCTGACATCCAAAGTTCCCTACACTATTATTAACTGTTTTCTAAGATTTTCTCTGTGCCAAGACTTAAATCAGGCTGCTTTTAACAGCAGTAAACACTCATTTGTGTGCACTCAGTTGATACATTTAATTACATTTTTTCTACTGTAATTGATAATGGGCTTAAATGAAGAAGTGTGTGGTTTATCACTCTAAGTTGTGAATGGCTGCGGTCAGTTCCATCCTTCATGAGCAAGACTTGTACGCACTTCCCCATTTCTCCTTCTCCTTTGTCAGTATACACACTTTTGAGCTCACAATGGAGAACTACTTGGAGCTATCTTAGGCACGTCTGGACACTGCTGTATGTTTAGCCGCTGGTTTTTTTCAGAGATTCCTCTTATGAACAGGAAGTAGCGTACATGTCTGGCTTGTAAACCAAAGAAGCAGGGTTGTCATTGTCACATGGCCATTGACTAAGTTTGTGTTGTTAGAAAATCAGGAAGAAGCTGCATGAAGCTGTAGCTTTGTCACTGTTGTTTACATGCTAAACTGGAGATAAATTGTTTTAAATATGTCTCTTGGAGTACTGTTGCTTTGGTATTTCAATTAAGATTAATACGCCACTTAAAGCTATTGCTGCTCTCTTAGAGCTGCATGTCCTGCAACAGTTAGGTTTACTTCAATAAAAGAGACCATTAAGTTTTAAAGAAATATGGTGAAAATAATATATAGTATAGAAAAGACGCAGCCAGAAGAGACTGAAGAACCTCTGGCGGTAAATAAGATAACAAAAGAATGTTAATGCTTTCCATTGTTTGTTATTGTCTTGATTAAATACGTCTCCACAGGGTTGAAATATCTGAGCTGTGAGTGTTTTTCTTACTAATGATCCATTACTGCATTCTGTCAGTGCCGTTTTCTCTCCAACTCCTTTTGCTGACCATGTGAGTTGTGATAAGCGCTCCACCATGGGTACTGTATCTTACCCACATGTGTGGCTAATTCAAAACCTGTGGGCAATAACTGTTTCTATAGGTCAAAGGCACATGACCTATGAGACAATTTTCCTACACCACTTGTAACACAGATAATTACACACGTGAGACATCTGATGAAGGCCATATTGTCAGTTTTGAAGAAAACAGTATGATGTAAGGGCTATTTTTTTTCATCATCCTCTACCAAAAATGTGTATCCGTTCAGTCTTGTTACAATCCCGGGTTATGGGATTATGAGGGTGGATGGTTTCATTTTTCTAGCTTGTGACTGTCACGTCCTAGTCCATTATAGTGATTTAAATTCAAGCATATATGCCAAGGTCATTTTTACTGCAGGACTCTGCAGCCTGACGGCTCGTCATTAAAACCCATTTATATAGTCCAGCACAGCCAGGGTCCTGGTTGTGCAAATGGGTCACTCACAAATGTTAGCGCAGTCTCCACGCATCTTGAATCATCCTGTCCGCTAAATGCAGAGAGAGGATTGGTCACAGACAGTCACTGTTTCCATTGTTATTTTATTTAACTAGAGAATGATAGAATGGGAGTTTTATCATGTCCATAGATGATCCTAATTGAAGGCACATTTAGAATTAGTGAAGAGAATCGCTGTTTTGGAAATGTGTATTTACTGAATAACAGGTCAATGAGGTACTGGCTTCCCGTTTTTTCTCTTTGTTCCTGTTTAGTGCTTGTCAGATTGTTATGTAAAATTCTCTCATCTCAAGACTTCTTGATGCTCCATTTAAGTCTGAGTGTAAAATATTCCACATCCTGCCAAAGATGCTAATTTTCAATGTTCTTTCCAAATTTCAGATGAAACCTGTGGAACCCTGAATGTTCCAAAGAAGAAATCGCAACTCAGACGAGGCTGTTATCACTCTCTGATCTCTCCATTAATTGTGAAACTGAGTGGTTGTTTTTGTGTTATGTAGTTTGAACAGAGATAGAGTTAAACATAATTTATAGCCGGCATATATTTATGTAGGCAGATAAGTATGGCCCTATAATTATGTTTAAAGAACGTGTGGTCATGCGAGCAACTTCACGTGAAACTGACGGCCATGATAGGGATAGTCACATAGTAAAAGGAAAGTATTTTAGGTCTAACCATGATCTTTCCCACTAGCCAAATCGTTTTAATTTCTAACCCTAAGCAAGTAGTGTTAGTGTCCAAAGCGACCAGTAAATTACAAAGTTTGGCCATAAAGTGTTGTATTTATATAGACTTTTAGCAACTAGTGAAAGAGTGTACATGAATGTGACAGTCAAGCTGAAAAAAGAATGTATTTAAGTTCAAACTATGATTCTTGCCTGAATCTACCATGGTAGTGCTTTCAATAAACCAAACCAGGAAGTGAGTAAGTTGTTTTGGTAAGTGGTTTTGTGTCTCACAAAGACCCATGGTTGAAAATATTGGACTTCACTCCATCCATTCTCCACTGCTCATCTGGGGTCAGGCTGTGGAGACAGTAGCCAATGCAAAGAGGCCCAGACTCCCTCTGCATGGCCACTTCTTCAAGCTCCGCCAAGAGAATTCTGCGGCGTTCCCAGGCCAGCCGTGAGACTTTGTGCCGTCAGCATGTTCTAGGTCTTCCTTGGGACCCCTCCTGCTGGGACATGCCTGGAAAACCATCTTAAATAGGTGCCTAGGAGGCATATTGCCTGTTTCACCTCATCTGGCTCCTCTCAATGTTGAGGAGCAGCAGCTATAGCCAAGCCCCAGATGACTGAGCTTCTCACCCTATCACCAGGGGAGAGTCCAGCCACCCTGCAGAAGAAACTCATTTTTGCTGCTTGTATCTGCAATCTCGCTCTTTCTGCTGCACTTTGTTAAATGATAAATGTGATAATGATATCCAGCTATGATGTAAAGATTTGCTTAATTTCCCTCCTGCTTGTAAGTGCAGAACTTGTGTAATATAATTTAAAATTGTGAATTATATACAGTAAAAGTAACAGAATTTAACTAACCTATGATAATATTTTCACCTGTATTGACTGCCAAAGCGCTTAAGCTAAGCCAAGCTAAGCTAAGAAAACAATTTAATGATAAAGGGCTCTATTTTTTAAACATCCATGTTTGCATAGGTTTTTTGGTTGTTTTGCTGTTTCTTTCATATTTCTGAATACATAGAAACTGGAGGATTTAATTGTGATCAGATTTACATTTGTTTTTAAGACAGTGACTGTGTACTACATCATATTCTCTCCCGAGACTCAAGTCTATGTTATTTGTATCAAGACACAATTTTTTTTTATCAAGCTCTACCTCTGTTTATCTCTTCTTGATGACTCCAGTAGTACAACCTCTGTTTTCTGTGGCTCGATTAGCACTAAACCCCAATAGAAAAGAAATAAAATAACAGATGCTATGACCCAATGACCTTTGTACTTGTATTACTGGCTCCATATCAACCCAGCATTTCAGTTTTCAAATGACTTTACATCTCCTGAGTCTTTGGTAATAAAAACACAATATTTGCTGTGTGCTTTTCTGTTCCCAGCAGGGAACCTATTGATCTTGGACATCTTTTCTCTTCCTCTGCCAACAGGCCAAACTATATCCAAACATTGTAACTACTATTTTTACGTTGACTCTAATAGAGAACTGGATAAATTAATTGTGACTGGTGGAAGCCGATATGAGCATTTTTTTGTGTGTTGTACAGCTGTAAACCACACGGTGCACTCTCGTGAATTTTCTTGGTTGTCTTTATTTTCTTGTAAAATAACAAAGTGAAACAATAAATGTATTTTAGACTTTTGCAATGAAACATGGACTCCTAAATAATAATGTAAGTCAGTAACATACTTTATTTCTTAAAGATTGGCTTGGAAGAGATTTAGTCCTTGTTGTGGACCACACAGAACATGACTGTTTCTTCCTGATAAACTGGAAAATTAACAGTCATAAATACAAGCCGATGCTTGTATTTAGTTTTTATATTTCCTCCAAAGAGTTCATGTGTTATTCTTTATCTAAAGTAGCAGCGGCATATTTGTTCCCTCTCATACACTCATACAACAGTGTTCCAACCAATAAGTTATGGTTCAAACTTTAGTTGTAGTTCAAGTTGAAATCAGAAAGTGTTCACTGGCCCCTTGATTAGGTGCTACAGGTTACCCCCCCCCCCCGCGGCTGCACATCCATTATGAGAATCTCCCGTTCCACCACATCCCAAAGGTGCTCTATTGGTTTAAGATCTTGTGACTTTGGAGGCCATTGGAGTGCAGTGAACTCATTTTCAAGTTCAAGATGATTTGAGCTTTGTGATGGCTGGTTGACAGGAGTAAAATATTCCAGTTAGTGTATTTCAGTATTAATGTGGATGTCCTGTCGGATTTATATGGCCTTTCATGTTCAGACTCAGAAAAGTTTGAAGTAAGTCCCTTACTCTGCTGTTACTGTTACTCTCTGACCTGTCCTAGGTGTTGGTATTGACATGTCATAAAAAGAAGATAAAAATAGCTGGATCCTGGCTTAGAGCGGAGCAGCAGGTCACACGTTAGTTTAAGATCGTTTCGCTGAGTTGCTTTGGCTGAGGAGGGAAGAAAAGTAACCCGTTGCACCTTTATGACGAAGGGCCCAGCTGAAGTACCAACGCTGTATTCTTCCTCTTTTTTTTCACACTATTTCCTGTTGATGCCTTTCCTTTTTCACAGCCCCTCCGGTGGGATACCCTCTTCTGTTTCCTGTTGTTTGTGTGAGTTGCCTGGAAACCATGGCAGCTGTCCAGTTGGGAGGGATTTATTTTCTTTTTACTGGCGTGACTTGAGGGGGCTAGAGGGTTACAAGGTCAACATATGGGTTGGAATCTTTACAGTTTTTTATTTGGCATTTTGATATATGGCTTAAAGTCATGTCTCGTTCCAGCAAATTGGTTTATCTCCCTCTTTAACATTAAAATGATGTATAAATGATGGTGTATAATTTTACAATACAGAAAGTGCTTTGAGTAAATAAACCTGAAAAATCCAGTTACTTTCAAAAGTGAATTAATTCTCATTGTTTGCTTATGTAGTCCTTTTTATTCTGCTTTTATGCATCTCTGTGTCACTGTCATGCTTTACTTTAAAGATGAACTGATGGATATATATTTCAATACTAGAAATTGGGGAAATTACTTTGAGCAAAACAAAAGGGGACACTTTTTGTGGCAAACCAATGGAAAACTTTTCACCTCATTCTGTAGTTTCCCCCTCCAGCTCTATGAGTAATTCATTAACTTGTAGCTAATTGTTTTGAGACCTGCTGTACTACTGATTTGATTCATCATATAACTCAGATCTGGTTTATACACAGCACACTCTGCAAATCTCAAAAAGTCTCGAACTGCCTGCTGTGTCTAATGCGAGCTCAAAAACCTCTGACACACTCATATCATCTCTGATCCAACTCACTGCTATTAATAACACTAACTTGAGTAAATGTGTGTAATGTTGCATATTTTGAAAATAAAGACAATGATTCAATAACTAATGAGTCCCCAGCTTAGGTTGAGGAGAGATACACAATGGCTGGCTCAGCCTCTGTGACACTTAGCTTTCCATTTAGTTATGCTGCTATATACTTGGTCTGCTGAGATAACTCCCATGATGCACTGTGGACCTTTCTTCACTTTACTCTCCATCTATGTTTATATAATTATTGCTACTGTTGAAGTAATGTTTTCTTTTGCTTTTGAATATAAAGATATCTATGGGCTATATTTTTGTCTAATTACCTCTCAACTCCCCATGTTGTCAGGGCTGATGGCCTCCCTCTGCAGAAGGCAGGTCAGCCTTTGTCTTGATAGTTTCCTTTGGTAGACTACTATATCTGAATTGGCATTATATGAATGCAATAATACTGTATTGGATTGAATTAAAGTGGATTTTATGTACAGAAAAAGGACCAAATTGCACTTCCTTGCTTTCAGTGTAAGACTTCAGCTGGAAATGGATGCTGTATGAACTGAATAGCTGTAACTTTGTTTGCACTTATATGTAAGAATATTAATATTAAATTGCTGAGGTGCCCTCAAGTGTTCCAGAAATCCTACTAAAATAGTTTTAAGCAACCCATCCCAACGTTCAGCTTGTTTTGTGCTGATGCTCGGTCAGGAGGTCAGCCGGCTGTGTTGGATTTGTCTGCATCGACTCAAAGCATCACTTGTGAACATGAAGGATATCTGAAGCTGGCAACGCAACAGTGTAAAGACAAGCCACCATGAAAATGTGGAAAATATTAGCGCAGCTGTTTGTCAAAGGAAGGAGAAAAGGGGAAAAAGTATTAAGTTTGAAATTCAGCGCTGGTTTAATTTTTGGAAGACGGGTATCTGTCCCCCTCCTCCCCTTCAACTTCTTTTGTAATAGATGTTACTTGTCTATGAGCTTCAAAATGATGTTTTCCTATCAATGTTTAGTGTTGATGCAGCCTGTGTACACCATCAGAGAG
Organism: Leptatherina wallacei; assembly: GCA_028567055.1. Classification (NCBI taxonomy): domain Eukaryota; kingdom Metazoa; phylum Chordata; class Actinopteri; order Atheriniformes; family Atherinidae; genus Leptatherina; species Leptatherina wallacei. Next base: position 24,377,183 of record JAOXYM010000006.1, on the reverse strand, counting down.
ATAACTGGCAATATTCAGCTAAAGAGTAGTCTCCTATATATCCAACCCAGTCTCAGTTGAAATATAAAAAATGTCAGAAAAATTGACAATATCTGTCTGATATTTGCAAAAAACAACAACTTAAGTTTCCCATTTAAGTCCACTTTTGTAGGGCAAAAGAGTTGCAGTACGGCAATATACACTCAACTGCCAAGTGGAAGAGCTGAGACTGAGTCGTGTCCTGATCATTACTGCTTTCAAGTTTCCATTCAGTTGATGTTTTATCCATTACAAACTGCTTGGTCAAGATAGGGAATTAAAAATGAGATCATTAAAGTGAAATGAATATAATAACTTATGTAAAAGTATTATGTAACTTTCTGACTTTAACAATATGTGTTACTGACTCATTCTGATGGCACATAGTGACATTTATGATGTAGGCCTACATTCTGGAGCCGTAGTTCAGCAGCGTGACGAGGCTGACAAACCGCACTTTCCCACTTTTTAGTCTGGGATGCAGCATCAGGAACTGCGTCACATCCCAGCAACCAAATATCATCACACTAGCACACTGGTTTTGAACACACTTTGTGGCTGATTCATGAAAAACACAAAATGACATTATTGGAAGAAGAGAGACAAAGAAAGAGAGAAAGGGACAGAACAAGAGACATGACAAGAGTCATCATTGGACTGACTTTTATTGATTGAAGAGAATTCAGAGTAAAGGTAGGATGCAAGGTGGATGCTCAATTAGCCGCTCAGTTAGGGGCCACCTGACTGAGAAAATCTGCCAATTTTCAGTAGTGTTTCTTTAAAACAGACACTTTAATAATATATCCTCTTATTGGATTTATGTCCTGCTCCCTCCGTTAAACTGTGATGGTTACATGAACCAGATGGCTTCTCAAAATGCATTACTTCCAAAGTTGTTCTGTGTGGCACCAAAAAAGGGGGAAAAAAAGAAAGAGTTTGGCTATAAGACTGGAGTGGTGTATCAGAAAGTGATGGTAAAGGGATACCATGTGTGTTGAAAACTGAGGTAGTATGTGAGTTGGGAACAAGAATATGTAGCTTCAACCCAAAAATATAATTCAGACAATTACCTTTTTGCCTTTCAGCTCTTATGACGTTTTGTTTCAATAATTGCCATATTTATGACCTCTAAAACTCCCCTCCTTATAAAAATCATTTGTGCTTTTGGATTGTTCAACATGTACAAACATGCTTGTTAAGGCTATAAGCAGTGCCACACAAGGAACTTTGTCTGAAATGAAGTGATTCACATTGTGATATTAGTCAGCCATCTCCTTTGATTCCCCCCCCCTCCCCCCATCTGGCTGTGATATGACTTTGGCCACGAATGATCACACACATACAGGAATAAACCACATAGTCGTCCAACAGTTGGACGACTCCACCAAGGCCGAAGTTTGACCTTCATGTCCTGCACCTGATGTCAGTTTTACACCAGGCTGTGTTCTGCTTTTTAAGCTCTTTACAAGCAGCAGCCACACACACTCACACACACATTTAAAAGCATGCGTTAAATGTGCATGACACAAATGCACAGAACAGATTAGAATGTGTGTGTCTGGATGAAAAACTCATCAGGTTTGTGACTCACGGGTGGCTGAATTCCTCAAACTAACATATTCATATACACATCACCTCAAGAGAAGAAACTTTTTTTCTTGCCTACTTCTCTGTTACAGTTGATTTTATGCCATTAATACACTCTTGACATTAAAGCAGAGCTAATAAAGTGCTGATCCTCTGGGAGAAAAACGTGCTGCCCTGCTGCGGATTCATGTGAAGTCACTTCATTCCACCCTGCAAGCCTTAAGCATCTCCCCAGTTTCTGGAAATCTGATCTGCTGGTATGTTTTTTCATATGAATCCTACAGTGGTGTTCCTGACCTCAGACAGTGATCCCAATCAGGAGGAATACCCTGATGCTGCAGTTTGGACCCTTTGTGCTGAAACCAAATAGCATAATTGTGGAATGAGGGATCCCTCTCCAGGAAGAACACTCAAGTAGGAAAACTGTCTGCAGTCCCTGCTGATATCTTGCACAATTTAGTATAAAAGCACAATTTTAGTAAGTAATAGTCTCATTTTACAAATTACCATTTTGTATTTGGTGTCTGGATGGGTCTGGGGCTCATATTTTACTTTAGTTGTGGCTGCGAAAGTAGCAGCCATGCTTGCAACAGATCAGAGTTTTCTCAACTTGAAGCAGAAATGTGTTTTCTTGCAGGGTGACTTAAAAATGACTTGTTACTGCTTATTATAACGGGGAGGGTTATAAGACAATTTCCAAACAAGTTTTTAGTCCATCATTATACATTATTCACAAGTGGAAAACATCCAAGACAGTTGCCAATCTTCCCAGTGGTGGATGTCCCAGCAAGTTTACCCCAAAGGTCACACTGTGCACACTGTGGAGAAACTCCAAGAGCTACATCTCAGATTGTACAGGCCTCAGCTGGCATGTTGAGTTATAAATTTTATAACATCGAAACAGGGAAATATTGTACAAATCTGAACAAGTCTGACTGATTTAAAAGCGTTGCCAGGAGAAGGCTTCTTACTAAATTAAAAATGGCAGCGGGGCTTAAATTTGCATCTGAGCGAACCACAAAACCTCTGAAACATTGTCCTTTGGATAATCAAGACCAAAGTGGAGATGCTTGTCTATAATGCACATGTTTGGTATCCAAACACAACATATGAGCTCAAATACCTCATACCAACTATCAAACTGTGGTGGAGGGCTGATGATTTGGGTTTCCTTTACTGCCAGAGACCTGGGCACCTTGCTGAAATGAGGTTGACCATAAACTCCGATGTAACCAAAGTATTTTTGAGTTAAATGTGAAGCAATGTTTTGACAAATCGGGTCATGCATAAGGAGAATGATCTCACACTCAGCAACAAATCCAAAACAGAATGACTGAAAAGGAAAAGAATGAAGATATTCAAATGACCCAATAAGTTCAGACCGAACCATGATTTGAAATGCAATGTGACAGATTGAGAACGTTGTACAGATAACAATTAGTCCAACTTATTGCTCATTTTCCTATTATCCCTATGGGAGGAGCTGCAATGCATATAATATAATGTGCACAATTCTATACTAATAATAATAATACGTAGTAGTGAAAGCAAGTGACACCATCTACAACTATCCTGCCTTGTGATGGGCGTTTTTTTATTGACCTAATGCTGGTGGCAGTATGAATGCTGCATTGTTTTCCAACAGGGCATGGCCACTGTGGTAACATTTGTGTAGACATGAATACCATCAATTATATAGTTTGAGCTTTGTCTAGTAAATCCACAGCATTAATGAGAATACACCATTTATTAAAAGAAAGCATATTTGTTTTTTCTGCTCACGTGTTGAGCAAATGAGTTTCCCACATGGTGTTGTATTTACCAGAACACATGGTGAAATAACTTCTACATACATGGGTGATGAGTTTTAGGGATTATGACGCATTTTGGCCAGCAAACGATTTACTGATGGGAAATCCTGCATATCTTAATGGTTTGTTAGCCTGTTGCCCAGGCGGCAGGAGGCAGTGTTACTCAGCAGCTGCATGTGTCACAACCTGGCTACTATTTACATGCCCTGCTATCACTTCTGGTAAACTGTCTGGACCCATAATCATTATTTTGTTAAAGAAGATCAAGATGTGCCTGCAGCCAAGAAAATGAAACGTCAGCATACTGACAAATGTGCAGAAGCTAATGTGTGCGCACACATAGTGATGTAAGCAGGACACACCTGTGTACACACATCAAGAGAGGTTTGTTGTCAAATATAATGGCTCTCTCTTCTCTTGCAATTGTGGCTGCATATGTAAATATATCTGGACAATATAATTTCACACATCATCACCTCCCCCTGGCTCCCCAGCTCCCTTTGTAGCATAAGAAAATAATGCTCAGGTCTTGTCAGAGGGAATCCCTCCTAGCCCGGCTGAGAACATGCACTCCATTCTGGCCCCTCTGACATAATTTTCTTCTAACAGCCTCAAACCACCCTGACCAAATGTCTGGAGTGACTCAGTATCTCAGCTTCTCGCACTTCCCAGAAAGCCATGCCAGCCCATGAGCGAGGAGACCCCCAGACGAATGAGATTTCCCACTTTTCCGTCCGCCGGGTTTTAGATTATTCTTCCGTTGGAACACATTAGTATTGCGTCAGTGTGTGTGCTTTCACTTGTGGGTTTCACCGAGATCCAAGATCCTTAAGGTGGAAAATTATCCCCTGAATGTATTTACATATCCCCACATAAACCAGATCGGTGTCCCAGTTCTTATGAGGCACAGAGTGTCGACCGGCTGCCACGGTGGCTCTTTTAAAAGTAGGGAGAAAAATAAGTTATTCCCCTTTTGTTACGAGCCTGTGTTGTGGTTTTAAAGGGATGTGGGTCCTAAAATCTTGCATTAGATAGGTTCCTATTTGCCCACCAGCGCGAACATGACTAGCAAAGCCTATAAAAGCTCAAAATGGGGCCATTTTATGACAGACTCTCACTCATTATAATAAACTTTCATGTTTGTACCAAAAGATGAGAGTTGTACTTTTGCATTTATATTTTCTCCAGATTTGGGAGGAATCACTGAAAAGCCAGTCCAGTAAACACAACTGAAATGAAGTAAACTTCGTGTCCTGTACAGCATCCCCGCATTACTGTGATACCCATCTTCTGTGAAACAAACCTAGGCTTGAATCAATGGAAAGTACATACAAGAATGCTGAAAAAATAGCTCTGATTCAATCAAACTTCATTAATATGATTAACGTAATTTAATGGTAATCTAATGGTGGTTGTCTGCCAAACCAATAAAGTCCACATTATTGAGTCTCGCACAGCACAGAAAATCTCTTTACCAATATCACAATGTTCTTCCAATGCAAAACTTTTTCACTTTTCAGTTCCTAAATAACATAAATACTGTGCATTAAGTCCAAGCCAATATTTACAAGTTAATGTAATTTATAAATGAATGAATAAATAAATAAATAATCAAGACATGCAGTACGCAGAATATAAGTTTTGTTAGATCATCACTAGTGACATAGATGTAGCCACTGGGCATCATGTAGTTAATGACCAAAGTTATTGGGCTATTCAGGTTTTAGGAAAAGAAAAATGAAGAGTTTTATTTTTCAGATTGGCTCCCAGTTATAAGTTAATTTCAACACACTACAGAGATACTCAAAATAATTCTGTTAATTTCTATGGTTAGTAAATAGGGGCAACAGATGTTATGCTGTTAAATTTAGAAAGCTATGTTACACTGAATAGTTTGATACACAGTTGCAGAACAAAGCCAGTTACACAGTGGATCAGCTGCTCTCTGAACTGTATACTTAAAAATACCACATGTGTGATAATTATCTATTTCTCTCAAGAAATTTTATGAAAAAGAGATATCAGAGTGTACTATATCATATGAAAGTTTACACAGTACACCTTTCTGTTGTTTTAAACTGCTAATACTGCTAATACTTTCATAGTCATTTCACCTGTCAGCAGAGTTCTGTCATCAAATTTATTGCATATTAATACTGAGGAGTGTCACTAAGAATTTATGTTTTTGAATTGCACTAAATGGATATGCTACTCAAAAGAAATGTTACTATTCAAAGGTGAACATAATGCCTACTACCTTTTTAGCATAAATGAAGGCCTGCAGGAGTCTTCAGTTTCTTTATTGTCAGTGATGGTAGTTTGTGGCTTACTGCTGCCATCTGGTGGACTGCAGATTTATTGCATCCTAATTTTACCCAATACATTGTCTTTTGTGCAAGGGAGAAAAAAATTAAATAGAAAAATTTCACAAAAGTAAAAAATAATTGAATATGATCACACCTCATTATTTTAAGTGCTTGAAGATTCCTCTTTTAAAATAGCACATCAAAAATTTTCATTCAGATTAGCATGTGTTCATATCACCAGGAAAATAACACAATAATTTTTTTTATTTTTAAAGTTTAACATAAGAAGACAGAGTTCAGATGTTTATCCAAAGAAATACCCACAAGGAAAAATTGCCAAGAAAAGTTACAATGACCACAATTTATTTATAGGGTCCTGCTAAATTATAAGGTGACCACAATCATCATAACTTTATTTTAATATGACCAGTGAGTGAATTTACTTTGAATATTTATTTACACAAGAAAGCAATTCTTCCAGATAAACCACTCCCTTTTTTTTCAGATCTGCTCGTCCACTGTGGCCTGTGCAAACACTGCAGAGGATCAATTTAAAAATGCCCCGATATGCTGGAACCTTACGTGCAAAAAGCACCTGCTCCCTCAGACAGACTGGCCTGCTTTTCTTCAGTCCCTTAGAAAACTGCAACTCCTCTCACAGGCTTAATGCTCGGTGACTGATCCCATCAGTGTATATGCAGCAGCATGGCACATTCCACTGAGGCAGTCTGTGTGAAATAAGGGAAATGTGATAGTGATTGAAATCCAAATATTTTGCTCATATTTCCTTCATTGCCATTTGGTGTATTTTAATTAAAAGCAGACATGGTGATGTTATGCATGGAGAAAGAGGTAGGTGGGTGATCAGGAGCAGGTCCCTGTAGAATAGCCAAAATATCACCTAACTCCCAGAAGAAAGACGGGTGTATAGTTATGCAGATGTAAGGTAACCTGAAACACTGTGAACTTACTGTATCTGCTGAAGTGGAACACAGGACAATGACGTTGCTATTTAGTCATGATATTTAGTCATCTGGTTTGGAACATTCTGTACTTAAAGTTACAGTAAATGTTGAAATGATGGTGCACTCCACTCAAAGACTTCTTTGCCCTTTCTTTCTAAATCTGTAGTGCAACATTTTCTATTCAAGTTCAATTTATGCCTCAGTCAGTCAGATCCTCACATGGCACCAGATTGGTCTCTCGTGAAGCAACACTAACTGGTAATGAGCATCCATGTCCATCAGCCGCTCGTCTGATACATGACTAATAAACATGCAGGGGGGGTTTGTGGGGCTATTTAGAGGCCCTGAAATGGAGGCGTTGGAGAGAAGAGGGTCTTTTTCTTGTCCCGGTGTCAGTCCATGTCAGCCCGGATTTATTAGCATGGGTCAGATCAGCGCTGTCAAGCATGTGATGGTTGACATGTGTACAAGCACAGCCAGCAACACAAAAGTGCATACAGAATTTATGTGAAGACATAAAAAAAATAAAAATAAATCACATGTCTGACACTTTGCTACCACCATGTGGAGAAGATGTGTAACAATGGGTGCTGATGGCAAAGGTCCCACCCCTGTAACCCAAGGAATTTACTTAAAAACTCACCAATACTTTGCCATATGTGTAAACAGTTATTTTTCTATTCTGCCTCTTGCCCTCTAATTGCTGGGATTTCAGATTGTTTTCCAACAAAATTTGAAAAAAAAAGTATATTTGTTTAGCTTGCAATGTAATTTAATTTAATTTCACATTTTGGTCATATTCATTGTGATTATAAATCTGAGCAGTCCAAATCAGAATAATGCTTTTTTTTAAAAAAGATTATTTTGATTAGATTGTATACTTTATATTCATCCCTGCATTCCTCCATATACTTTTTCCCCTTGTATTTTTTCCCCTTTTCTACAAATTACATTTAGATGTGGACAAAGTATTAAACCGAGCTACTCTACTGTTTGCATCACAGTTTCTACTGCAGGTCGAGTATTGAAACATTATCATAAGCAAAGGACAAAACCTAAAATGCTCACAATAAAACAGCCTGTTTTCATATGTTTTTGTTATTCAATCCATTTATGTGCAGCAGGATTACCATAATCACATCTTGATATATGTGCATATTTGATAAATGCAGATCAATGCACAGTGTTAACGTCAGAAACATGGAGGAGATTCTAGTACTTAAAAATATTATATGAATCTATTATATGATAAGAAACTACAGGTGTTTTTTTACTCCAGTTATACGATGATGAGCAAACAGAGAGAAGAAAAAATATAGTTCCGTATTGACAATAGAAGACATGAAAGTTGAGCTTGGGGCCCAAAAACTCTCTGAATGAAGAAAGGTCAAGAAGAAATTGTTCTTGAATATAATCAGCATGTTTAACATTTTAATTGTAAATTGTAGTCTTGGGGGTGTCATTTATCGCTGCGTTGTATTTGTATTATTTCTTTCTATTCATACAAAACACATTTATATGTAAATTATGGCTAAATAACATTTCCAAATTAATTATTTTGCCTTGTGATAGGTGCTAGGTTTGGGGTGTAATCCTCCATTTAAAACAAAGGCAGCGAAAACATCAACCTTATTCATTTATTTATTTACTTTATTTATTTTAAGACTGACTAAATGCCAAGTTTGCTTTGATTGGAGTAGTTCATTATGTCTCTGAACATAACAAAGAGTAAAACTTTATTTTTTTCCTCCCTGCATGTTTTTAGGAGATATGAATATGTGAGCTGCAGGCTGTCGTTAATGCATTTCCCACAAAAGCAGATTTTCTATTAATTTTTTTTTACTAACTCAGAAGTGGTTAAATTTGTTTTCGTGTTTCCATATTCAACTAATAAAAATAAATTTTTATTCTCTCTGTGCAGCTTGTCAAAACCCAATGAAATCAGCACTGCAGGCACTGCACACACACATCAACACATAATAATGTACCAGCGTGATTAACAACGACAAAGCACACAGGGATATTACCTTGAACTGTTCATCATTTTTCACCATTGTTATAATTATGACATATAGTCTGTACTTACTCCAGGGAAAGCAGTCTAATCAAGCTCATGTATAATAGTGTAATTAAATCAACCTGCCCAGGGCTTGTATTGACTCGCTAATATGGCCGATACAATATCACTGTTATGACCTGCTGCTCTCAGACATCCATCCGTTCATGTTCGCCCAGCAATAATTGCTGCAGATGAACGAGACTGTAACGTATGGAGTGGCTTGATAATGATGAAGCGGTGGCTGGGAGCGGATTTACATGCACACATATTCACATGTTGTCAGACATTCAGAGAATGATTAAAAAAAAGGGGAAATAGTGGATGCATCACTTGTATTTAAATATGTCTTAATTACAGCGTCACTGCAAATAGATATAAAACACAAAAAAAAACATGAAAGTTGAGGTTGATTTTTACATAAGATTTACTTTACTATGAGTGGTGACTTTGCTACAGTCAGTATTTATGGCTAAGCAACACTGATGCTTTTGTTTTACACACACATGCTGTTATGGATATTTGCTGGAAAAAACAAAAGTCCTTATTCTGCATGTCTCTGACTGGCCGTGCAGTGAAGGGATGATTGTGCTGTGGACTTCAACAACTGCTGCTCTGTAGCTTCTTGCTGCCGTAACAGATACCAGAGTAAGCAGAATAGGTTATACTGGAGAAAAGTTCATTCTTCCCTCTTTTCTCCAGGGCTCATTTTTTATTATAACAGTTTGTGATGACAAATATGTTTAATTTCATCGTGTAATTATCCTTTTTAAAATGTTCTTTTTCATTTCATTTGCTTTTATTATGATATTTCAGAAATATTAACATTAAACAGAAGCAATCATTTCTCTTTAGATTGAAATGATCATTTGTAAAAACCGTCATCAGACAGTATCAAAATCATCTTCAGCCAAATTCAGCTTGTTTAAAAAACAAAGTTAAAGGAGCTTTAACAGACAATAAATGTCCATGTGCTTGAAGAAAACATGATCCCCAACTGGGATCTTCAGCTACTTCTGAGGAGTTCTCTCTGGCTCTTGTTTTACACAACAGCCTCTTACTGCTGCTGGAGAGCCCCTCTGCGTGGCAGACGCCACACTCTTCTACCTCATCACTGATAGAATGAACAAGTCTGAGTGTGCATGTGTGTGTGCAGGAGGACAGAGAAAAACGCTTGTGTAATTGTAGAGATAAACCTCCTGCTTCTCCATCCCTCCTTCCCTCTCCTGGCTCTCCTCAGCATGAGCTCACCCTCATGTGTGCAGGCTGACATACAGCAGAGAAAAGCACTCATTCATGTATTCCAACCTAATCCCCAAATGATTTAATCTGCAACATGATTTATTGCGAAACAATTTAGAAATAATCTGTTAGCTTTAAGAAATAACACTACAGTCTTAATCATTATGGGAAGAAAAATGGGGGCTTTGCTCTCAGACCCTGTTGCGATCCTGACGTCACTTTTCGGACTGTTTTTCTAGCATCGTCAGATCTTTATGAGGCAGCAGCTGGGGTCAAATGTCAAACTGCAATTGATGTCACTATGCTCACATGGCTATGCCTGATGCATGATTACTTAGATATGTACATTTAGATAATGTGCCTGTCCCCTAATCTATTAGGAGCCGCTCTGCTCTACGCCCTAGGGCCTTAATGCACTCCAATGTATTTATGGTCAATAATTAAAAGGGAAAAGCATGCATTAAAACCAGTCTCTACTTAACAGATCTTAACTAATGAGATTAGGATAATGAATAGGCCACTTTACTAGCTTGGCCTGGTACAGTGGCCATTTCGCTGACAGCTGCTGGATATGACAAGGTTAGCATCATAAGCCTTTTCTTGCAGAGGGGGTTTAAGGCATGGATTACTGAACCCAGAACAGTGAAAAGAGGCCAGCCAGAGGGAAAGAAACACTGGACCTTGACTCATTTGTTTTTGGATTCCATAATTCTATGAAAAATGAGTGGCATTTTGTTTTGCAAACACAATCATCTGGCAATGTAAGACTCATTCCTTTTCAAGCATCACAGAAAAACATTTGATTTCGGATCAGCAGGCTGTGCAAGTTTTTTAAAAAGAGCTGTGATTTGGATGAACTGTGGGTGCAGGACAGCCACAGAAATCAAAGTCAGTGCATGCTTTGCTCTGTCAGAGTTTCATCTCCCTCCAGACCCGAAGCAGGTCTTGAACAGGGGAGAAAAATGAGAGAAAAAAACTCAGAGGCATAAATATGACCTGACTTTGTCACCACCTACTTCCCCTTTTCATCCCTACAGCTTTTCCTGCCACAGCGCGAACGACCGCTGTGCGCACACACAGCATCAGCTGTGAACGATCCAGAAACACCAAAGGTTAATTTTCAATTTGCACAGTGGAGGGTTACCATTACATTGTGACCTGCAAATTGTATCTCCTCTTTAATACCCTATCATTTCATTTCAGAATCCCTTTGTAGTTGGAACTGTGGGCTGGCTATATCTGGTAGTGGCCATCTGTTTATTATTTAGGCGCTACTTGGATGTGCTGCCTGACTGCATTAGGGAGTGAGAGGTGCAGCCGGAGAACAGAACTACCTGGGCCCTGGTAGGGTCTTTACCGGTCTCCACGGAGCCATTAAAATCCTGTTAACTTTGATAATCCCTGGCAAGAACTTGGCCTCTGTGGACCACTGAACAGGAGAGGGATACTTTAAAGTGCCACTGTTTAAGAGGTCATAACGTCTTGTAAAGCAGTGTGTGGGGGGCTGCTGAGGGTCTCCGAGAGAGGAGACAAAGGGCAAGTTGTCAAACACCAAATATGATTTAGTAAACGTCTCCCATCTGGGGAAATCTTCTTCCTTCTTCAGCTTGGTTGAGCTGTGTCAAATGTTCAGTGTCCCAGGAAATGTTGAAGGTTTTTACTTTCCCAATAAGAACTCTGCTCAGTTGTCTTATGATGATACTCAGCAGAAACAGCTTTATGTTACATAACTAGTCATTTTACATTTATTACTCACACTTTGCTTACTTTTTTCTTTCTTTCTTTCTTTCTCTTTTCTGTGAGCTCCAGATAAAAGGTTTTGCAGGCAGACTGTCCAGATGGGAGCCATTCATCGGCTCCATCCAGCCTTAACTTCCAGTAAAACTGTGACTAAGCTGAAAAATCTTCAATTAATAAGTTACTGCAATTTAATTCACATTTAAAATACAATACTGCTTCGCACTCGTGCAGTGAAGCTGAAGCGGACTTAACTTGTCAGCAGCATCAATCCTGTGCCGTTGGAGCGTGATAAAGCTCCTGAGTGATTACTCACTCTGCAATGTCTACAATAAACAAAAATACTTTGGATGATGTTTGTCATTATTTATTATTTCAACCAGGGATATGTTTGCTGTATTTGAATTCAGCTTAACTTCAGTTGCCTTTTCTTTCCCGACTTCTTTTCTTCTGTAATGATAAAAGCATTCATTATTAATCACTGCTGTCTGGACCTTGTGAGGACAGTTGTGTAACAATCCTGGTGTTTATTTAAACAGTAAAGTGGCATGCATGTTTCAGTGATAAGTGACCCATCATAAACTTATCATTTCATAAGGATAGGTCTGCACATGTAAAGGTGAACAAGGCGTGAGCCTTGACCCAGTCAAGCTAACTGATGTCTTCTCCTGTTTGTCCAGATCTGGATTTTCTACATCAGTACGTGCGTTTCCATTAGGCTACCCCTAGAATTGTGCAAAACCTAAAGAGGGAAGTCTGGGCTGCCCTGCTCAGGCTGCTGCCCCCGCGACCCAACCCCGGATAAGCGGAAGAGGACGGTACGGACGGTAAATATCGCAATAAAAATCTGGTAATGGAAAACACCTACATTTCGAAAAATTCTCAAATATCGCAAAAACGTTTTTACGCCCCCAGGAGGTGGTTTTTCAGACGTATCGATATAGAAGTATTTCGCAAAAGTGTAATGGAAACACCTTTTCCGCATTTTCACTTTACTGGATGTGACGTGGGGGCGTCGTGTGACCAGTTTGTTTACAGTAAAGATGGCTCAGAATGTATGAATGGAGCTTGAGACGGGAATTTCTTTTACAAATAACTAAACAGAAAAATATAACCGTCATCCTTGACAACAAACAACAGTGACATGCTCCAAAACATAAAATGTTTTGCATGTCCATCTTCCTCAGAGTGGAGTCTCGCGGGACGAGATTTTCTCAATAAAAAAAAAAAACAGGATGAAATGGAATGTCAAGAGAAACAGCATCACCTCTAACACTGTTCTCTGATGGCGAGCCATGCTTTTAAGTATTCAGTTTAACAATGTGTTCTTTCTCCACAAAAACTAATGAGCTCTTTCTTGTCAGAGCAAAAACCAACAACAACAAAAAACAGCACCTATATCTAAACCTGTTCCATATTTTAAGCCCCAGCTCCATATGGCAGTGGAAATCTAAAACAGATAGTTGCATATTTGCCTGAAGCATCATGCATCGGTAGTTCCCGCATTTAGGACTCAGCCTTTAGAGAATGGAAAATTATCCTTATTTGCACATGTACTGTGTAACGACCCAAGTCTCCAAACCATGAAAGCATGACCTTAGTCATCTATGAATCTAATGTTAAACTAACGGAAAATAAAAACGTTGAAAGCATTTCCATTATGTTCATTACAAATGACAAGCTAACGTGGCTTCATTCGGAGTGGTTTCTAAATGACCATATTTCTCAGTGACAGTAATCCAGGTTGGTTAAGCCAACCAGAGCAAACGTCTGTGCGGAGGCTAAAGCTGCCCCTAACAGGTGTTGTGAGGGCTCCAGCATTAACACCAACACCTGGCCTGAAGCCCCTGAGACCACATGCTGCACAACACTATTAGTCAGCTATGTGGATCACAGATAGAAAGAGCTAAAACTGGCTGCTGCCACTTCAGAGAAAGAGAGAGGCCTATAAAAGAATAGTTCTCTTTTTTTCATTTTCCTCTCCTGATAACATTTTATCACTCCCTTTAAAGTTTTCTGGAGGGATATTTCAAAGCGAGCCAGACAGGAACAACTTTGCGACAGTAATTTCTCCTCATTGTGTATGAAAATTTAAATTCCTCTCCGCTCAATGGGAAGCGGGGGATGTAACGAGCCAGAAACCACCAGCATGTGCAACAAGATTCCTTGCTTCCTTCTGGTGGCGATTACCATGCGGGGCAAATGGAAGCGACGGTGGGGGCAGTGTATAATGAGCGCTATAGCTGCCGTGGTACTGCCCTCTATCTAAGAAGAACCTCAATGGCCTGCAGTCAAAACTATCAGCACCCTTTCATGATCATCTACTGTACGGCAGCACTGATAATAGAAGGAGCGAAGCAGGGATGGTTCATCTTTTCTGAAGCAGTGAGAGCGTGTTTTAACCACAGAGAGCCATTTAACATTCCTCTGTAAACTGGCATCTGAGAAAGAAAAAAAAGAAAAACCTTTTTTTTCTGCAACACGTGTTCAACCCTTTGATGCTGAAAGTGAGCTGAGACTGATTTGTATCAAACCATTTGAAGCCTTTTAACATTAAACATAGATTTGGGTTTCTAATCTTTCCAGTGTGTAACTTGTGTTTGTCAAAAGTAAGAAAAGACACTGGCTCTGTCTGTATTAAATCAAACGTATGGGTTAATTAAAGAGGGCTTTAGGGTCAAGACAATAATGGCTTATGTCACTGACGACAATTCGCTCGTTTCAAAGACATCGACAAAAAGACATGATTAGTTGAACCTGACTAAGCAGTTATCTCAAGGCTTTATTGGCAGGGCCGAGTCCCAATTTCTCATTTTGGAGCCACAGTGATGCAGTGTTTTTGCTCTGTCACAGCTCATTCTTTATTTTGACAGATGCAACCTCGTGGCTTAGCACACCAAAGCGTCTCTATCTTCAAAGATTGCCATCAGTTGGAGAGGGAGACATAGTAAAGAAAATATGGAGTAATCTTGCCTTTACTTTCCCTCTTTTTCACCATATGTCTGTTTATGGCATGATGCTAACCCTCCCACTCTCCAAGTGAAAAATGATCCATTGATTAGACTGCTAAGTCATTAAAGGACATATTCAAGCACTAGGCAACGACCATATGGGTTCAGAGGTCACCAAAGGGCCGTGTTCATAGCAAGGCCTTCCTCCAAAAGGGCACTGAGGCTCCCTTTATGGTCCTTCGTTACATTAAAGGTTAACCTCAGTCCTTTCTTTTTATCACTGGGGTGAGCAGAAAAAGCAGGCACTTTCAAAAAAAGTGGTTTAAAGAGTAACAGGAAGAAGGTGTGAAGGAGAGGGTGTCAGGGAGATAGAGAAATAGGATGAGACAAGAGATGAGGAAAGGAAGAGGATGAGAGAATGAGGCCAATACGTGGAGGAAGATTTCCTGAGTGTCACTGCAGCCCTGATTCCTCCCCACTCCTTCTCCCAGAAAATTAAATATTGATCAATCTCACAGGCCTACTAACAATGAAGGAGATAAAGAAGAGTATTAAAGGAAATAAATAAATATACACTTGTATCACCTGTCCAAGCTGTTAGGAGGAGGGAGGGTGAGGAGGTACATCAGGGAAAGGGGGATGGGTGTGATTTCCTAGCCTGGGAAGTACAGGCCCATTCATCTGCCACACCCAGAACTCAGGAAAGGTTAGCCAGGGAAGGGTTGGATGCTGGCTGCGGCCTTCTTTATTGTGTCTCTTTCTTGACAGCAAGCAAACAACCCTTCATCTCTGATTGGCTTTATCGGTGAAGCTTCTAAGGCTACGCGGCCTTTTAGATAAATAACAAGGGGAAAGGTTCTATAGTTCTCCAGATGAGAGATATGCATGCAGAATGTCAATTTCTCTCAGGAACAGTGGGCTTAAACCACAGGCTTGAATGACTGTACAGTGTTGAGCCAGACTTCATATTTCTCATGATACAGTCTCATTCCCCAAAAGAAGCAAGCACAGTCTGAGTTACAGTGACAGCATTAATTATCAACAAATCCACAAACAGGATAAAAGTTACCATCACTCTGAATTTACAAATTGCTAAACAAAATTTTAACTACTTAGGCCCTGATTTACGAAAGGTTTGCGTGTACTAAAACAAGTGCTAACTTGATTACACAGGCAACAATTGGCCGCAGCTGATTTATTAACAGGGCGCAATGAGGATTGCGCCTGATATACTGGCAAAATAGTACACGCAATCCATTTTGTGTGTCTGCCGCTGATAAATACGCAATATGGGCGTTTCTGCCAGAACGTGCAAAGTTTTGGGAGGAGACTATGCAAAAAAATCAGCTTTGAACACGAAATCTCATTTATGAAACGTGTAACTTGTTTGCGGTGGCTATCTTTGCGCCTATAAATAGCACGTCTGAAAAGCAGGTATTAACTGGCACAACAGTACACACAATGGCTGCAGTA
>JAOXYM010000006.1:24320737-24336139 GCA_028567055.1 Leptatherina wallacei | reverse complement strand
AATTCGCGACAAACGCGCCGCCCCAAGCAAACGCGCGTCAATTCGCGTCTGTACATTGACTTAACATGTAATTTAGAGGCGCGAATAATTTTACTCCCGCCCGGTGTGAACGCAGGGTAAGAGTGCAGTGGAGTCAGGATCATTCAAATTTGTCAGTGAGGATTGAAGTATATAGATGCTTTACCAAGGTAAGAGTAATAACTAAAAAATGTAATGGAAGTGTTACTTGAGTACAAGCAAGTTATTGAGACTACATGAACATGATATCTACCAGATATTTTTGTAGCATCATGTTATAATATAAACAATTTACCATCTTACCTGATGGCATGGAGCATTTTCGCCAAGTAATTGTCTGGTTTGCCAAATTTCAGGAAATAGAAATCAAATAAATCCATTTATCCAAAACTGTAATCAAACAGATTATTGAAAGAAACGGTTGCAAATTAATTTATCTAAAAAAGTAAATTTTTTGTACTATTTGAAAAATCACTTAATGTTTTAGATTCTAATTAATATTACAGATATATATTTAATGACATATGTTATTAAACAGCTGAGTTTTTATCATGTTAATGTGGCATTACTAAACTTTGACAGGTTTATTTGCAACATTATCTTGCATCCCGTCTCTTTTCTGAGCTCTCTCCAGCCAGAAAAAAATCTGTTGGCTCTTGTATTATCTTTTTCTCTGTCACTTTTCTCTCTTATCTTTTTTTTGGCTTCCTGATAAAGTCCTCTTGTTTTTCTTTTTTGAATCAGCCATGGTGCTTTAAATAAAAGTCTGTTTGTTAAAGATGAATCACAAATCACCATTTGAGGATTAAGGCTGTTATGAAAAAGAAAAAAAACTAAATGAAACCCTTTCAAAATGCTGCAATGAGAATAAAACCTAAAACCAAGAGTTGAGAACATATGGCTTCAATCTTAACCTGTATTCATGGGATCTGGTTAAACAAAATAATTGTCTTTAAATATAATGGTATGAATATAAATAGCCTGGCACACACTGACTGAATCCCACCAGTATGCAGGAGGTTTTACCAACCACACCTTTACTTCTATTTGATGGTAGAAGTGGTCATTAGACACACCAGGAGTCACTAACCAACAAGACAAATTCTGTTGTTGGCTCACAAGTGAGAGAAAGTTACACCACAGTGCTGTGGCACTGCAAAAGATTTAGATGTTAACATAATCCAGTCAAAAAATATTCCATTTATATCTAAAACTAGATATAAAAATGTGAATGTAAATGTTTAACACCTGTTTGTCTGCCATGACTGAGTCGAGGAACTGTATACTGAATAAAAAATGTGATACTGTGTCTGTTCTTTCCATGGGATTAGATGTCTCGTTAAATGCCACTCGAAAACCCCCATTAGTTCATTTCCCTCTTGGTTAATTAACATCTGCTCCTGACCTTTCCAATGGATAGGTGCAACTTTATCTCAAAAGTCAAGGTTACAAAACTATGCATCAAAGCAGACTGATTACCGATCACCAGAGTGGAGGAGAGAGGCTTTGGCAAACGGCTCCAGCTAGAATGATCCAAGTCAGGATCCGAGGTGCGTGAGACTCCAAAGGAGAAGGATGGGCAATATATTTGAATTTTGATTAATTTTACTGAAGTATCTGAGTGAAAGGACTGATTAAAATATGGAAAACTTTCACAGCGTTCAAAGGAACATAGATATGGATGTAAAGTAAGTAGGTGTTAACAGAGACTTCAAGTTTATAGTCTTTCCCTAAACTTAAAAAAAAACGAATATGTTGATTGAAAAAAAGCAGTTTTTTTTTTCTAAAGCACTGAACTCTAAATAAACTAAGATTTAGATCTGCACATATCAGAGTTCGCTCTGAAACTGGGCACATCATGATGTAACGCTGATAACACCCTTCAGTACTCTTCGTCCTGCAGAATGGACTGATACTCTGCCATTATATGGTCATAATGATACAGAGGGGCACTCACCAGACCTAATGAAGACCAGTACATTACATTACATATCCACTTCCATGCTGAACACTTAGAACATGTAAGATGAGAACTGGAACTGTCTGGCCAGTGCACATGACGTGAGCAACATTCTGGCGTCTTTCTAAACATTAGTTACATAAAGAAGCACTCCAATTATTCTGTGCTTCAATATCGGCTTACTTGTCACAGGAAGAACCACTGTCATAACATCGCCTGTAGCTCCTCAAGAACTTTGTCGTTGGATCAGTGAGACTAACTTGGATTGGAGACAAAAGATAAGAGTAGCTCTCATTAAATGGTGACATGGCGTTTGTTACTAAATAGATGCCGAAAATGATTCTAAGGTAATCTGAATAAAATATATAATGCATAAAGTTTAAAGAAATCCTTTGAAATAAGCTTTTATAAGCTACAGATGGTAACTAAGACTTTAGTTACCTGTTGTAGCTTCTTGATGATAACTTATGTAGTTTTTCATGTCAGTGGACTCAAACAACTGTTGTTGAGTCTGTTTACACTTTTTTACACTTTTTATAAAAGCAGTCTGATGACTTTACAGTTTAAATTATTTATTATTTATTACATAAAATGATACAGCACAAATCCATGAAATTTGCCTTGAGTTACCTTTTTGTAATTGTGAGGTTTTTTTTAAAAAAGGGGAGGATGTGATCATGACCTGTGCTGGGATTAAAAGTCAGAATATTTGTGCTTTTGTTTAAGCCAAGTCACTTTGTGATAAAAAAAAAAAAAGTTGTCATCTTATTGAAGTGTAAACTGTGGGTATGTTTCTCAGTAAATTCTCAGGTATCAATCAGCAAGCAGATTTGTGTTTGGAGGTTGGAGTGGTGCAAAAGCATGGGTTTTATCTCTCGATTGAGACTATGATTTATTCCATTTATTCTAAGGTGAGACCATTTGCTCTTTCTTGAATTAGTTTTATTTTCACTCTGTTGGATTACATGTGAGTAACAAAACCAAACTGCTGCAGGACTCCTGTTTTGTTTACAAAGCAGCTTTTCATTTGAGTAATGTTCTGCCCAGTCTCCACAAAAACATATTGCTATTCTGTGATTCATGAAGACAACGTTACTTTGAATGTGTACAGTTCATGTGCAGTACTTAATATTTTCTAAGCACATGAACACAATGTCAAAAATACCAGGCTTAGTGTCTGGCAACTGGACTGTAGTTAATTCTAAGGAGTCAATTTATCCCTAACCAGATCATATACGGTCTATTTTTAATTGGGTCAAACCAAAGGGCTCTGGCAAAAAAAAAAAAAGAAAGAAAAGAAAAGTGAAAAAGACATTTAGTCAATGAAATTAGCTTGTTTGACTTGACCATTTGACTGAACCTTTTTTTGTGCAGGGGGGGGGGGGGGGGGGGAGTTAATGACTGAAGTAGCTCTATGTTCTGCACAAGAAAACTTTCAAGAAATATTAATTTTTCTAACTTTGTTGGTAGAACATCATTGTGCAGGTGGATTAATTATCTGCACAGGCAGTTTTTAAATTACTCAAATGATAATCATTCCAGGATTTATCAAATTGGAACAATAGACTGGAATTCAATGACAGCAAAAAAACTAAAAACAATAAAACCAAAAAAACATCATATGTTGGGGCATGTGCGGAGCCCTCAAGCCCATTTGAGTCTAGCTGAGTATATACTTACAGGAGGAATTCAGTCTTGACCTCTGTTATTGGGGTTTTGTTGGCGGTTCAGTTCTGAGAGCTTCAGTTTCATAAGATCTCAGCCATTTATGATCAATATTAAATACACATATGCACATGGACAGAGGCTTCCGTCCATCCTTTGCATTACTTTTTTGTATGTATTTCAGTACATTTTCACAGAGCAACAAATGGAGCAGTACCACTGGAACTTGTGGGGGCAGTGTTATGCTATATAGCTCACATGTGAGCAGTAAAGGAACAAAGAAAATGTGAGAGACAGTGACAGAAATAAAAAAAGAGATTATTTGGAAATTCCACCGTCACCATTTTTGTGATTTTGTGCTACTGGAACTAATGTAGGAACTAAGAAGTGAATTATGAACTGCCCTCTAATGAATGTATTGCCTAACAACCATGCCAACATAAAGCATGCATGGGAGTATGTGGGCAGTGACATTTGACAATGTTTGAAATTCACGTACCTATAAATGAACCCTAACATTATCAAGTCCAGTTTTAGTCTGACAATATTTTTCATTCTAGTGTCATGCAATGTAGAAAACTAAAGCAAAACTGCCTCTCATTGCCTCTGTGTCCATTTCTTTGACATGTGCACCCTCTACATGACAGTAAACAGTGATGTATGAAGCCTGCCATGTGACCATTATCCATACAAGTTGCTTTTAAACCAGGACTGTGATCCCTATTCATTACGTTAAAGTTTGGAAGAGACGTTTCTATTACCACACCAAATGTCCAAATCAGCCGTGTTGTTTCAGCGCTTACTGTGCTCAGCCCTCCCTGGTCCCACCGTTTATTTACGTAGGGGAGCTCTGGCAGCCTGGGGGGAGTCCTGGCTAATTGTGAACAGCTGTAATATCATAGGTCCATCATTAAGAGGGCAACAGCTTTGCACATACATTCATAATCCACCCTGAAGTGGAATAACAGCAGCGTCTGCCGACCGCTACTGAATTACCAGATTGTTAGTGCGGCCCAATTTTTACACTTTGTTTATGAAAGACTAAACCGCTCAACGTGATTAGCGCCCACAACAGTGCGATATTTCTCTAGGGAAGCAGTCGTGAGGAGAGGATTGGTCAAAGCAGTACCATCAGACGGGTTCTCAAGCTTTTTCCAAGTGGCTTGATGAAAAAGGAATTAGGCTGAAGCTGTGCAGAGGAATTACATCATTTAAAATGGATCCACAAGTGTATAAATGACTGAACTTTATCCTTTTAGTTTAATTGTTATTTGGCCAAAATCATGAAATTATACAGTTAATTAAAGCTTAGTCCTGAATTGAAGGGCGGCAAAAGAGTAGACTGATGTGATCAGTAGGTTAAAATCAACGGAAACATTTCAACAAAGACATCAAGAGCTGCTGATGTACTTTTTAGGAACTCGCAGGGACAAAAATAACATAGTTCCAGCTGTTTATAGAACAAACCTGAGAACAGAATGATGAAATATAGACAAATAATGTCAGAATAACTTTCAATTCATTTACTGTTTACAGCAGCATTTGCAGAGTGCTGATGGTGCCCTTTTTGTCATATCTCCCTGTTGATATTTGAATTTGTCAGTGCATGTCAGGACTCGAGAATGTTTTCATAATCTGGTTTTTATTATAAGCAACACTGACCAATGTTGAAAAATGAAGTCAAAAAGACAACAACGCCACCACCGCGGCCATCCGCTCGACGGCCCGGCCCGAAGTGGACCACACACAGTGTTTCAAGAGTAAAGGTTTGCATAAAGTAGATATTAGAATACAAGCAGACTGCAAACAACCCTCACCAGGCGCTTTTCTGTGCCTGTTTTGATTTTTCTAAACAATGCCGTCATGACGATAGCATGATTGCAGATGCTGCTTTTAAATACCCCTTTTTTTGTGTTGCATGAATACTAAAACAGACGTTATTTTGTGGAACGTTAGCAGATATCCTGTATTTCTAAGTATATTTTGTGAGTGTCCTTTGTGTTTGTGTGTGAGACAGAAAACGTGGAGGGAAAGACAGAGGAGCAGCAACATAAGAGGTTTCAATTTTATATTATAAATATTTGGAGACTTATTTATATCTGTAATGGCTAAATGCTCTAAACAACATTGCTGTTGGTCAAGTCTCATACTTTTTTATTTATTTCCTACCAATGTTACGTACCAAAGTGATTGTCATAATGAGGAATCACCTTACTTTTCCACTCACACTCACGATACACTCTGCCTCTTCTTCTCTTTATGCTGAAGGTTTATGCAGGCAGCCATACAGGGTTATTTCAAGAGGGCCCTTCTCCATTTTCATGAGAGAGCATATGCAGATTATCATCTCTATCAGCGTCCTGATCTCAAATCAGCCCTCTCATTACTGGAGCTTAGCTTAGAAGACGCTGCATCAATATTAGATGACAATGACGGGAAGAGGTGGAGGACCACTTATAAGCTTACAGGCCCCCATCCTCCTCTCTGCACATTGTGCGCGACAGGGCGAAGAGAACCATGCAACATTAGAGTGTATGAGTCATAACAAACCACCTGCGAGGTTACGGCCCTACAGGGCCAGTAGATGAATACTTAAGTCACCTTGTGTTTTAATATGTAGTTGTGCTTTCGGTTTCCCCTCATTTAATGTAATGGCCACAACTCTGCCTCCTAACAGCACATATATGGAAGTTTTCTGAGCAATATTTAGTCACACAAAACATTCAATATGAACACATAGGCATAATGTGGAAATGATTTATTGAGTGGTGGTCATGCTGTCACTCCTAAACTTATTGATATGACTTTGAATGATTTTCATACATATTTGACTTTGAGGTAATAGCTTGGTAGAAAATATGGAACAAACTGACATGGCAACAACTTGTTGTAACTTGACATTCATGACTTTAACTGCAGTGACACAAAAATCTAAGTGTTTCCAGAAAAAAATAGAGCACTATAAAGAAAAATGGAAAGTTTTTCACTGTTTAGAAAGTGCAACAAGACAGTCATATTTGGATGCTAATTAGCAAACAGACCCAAAACACAAGGTGCAGATGATGACCATGTCAATAGTTTCACACCATGGTTAAAAATTAAAGGGCCAGACTGAATTTAAAACGTACAGGTGTTGCAAGAATGTTGTGGATTAGGTTGTAAAGTGGGTGTCATTTTAATCCCTGGCTTCTTCACAGCTACAGTATCCTTGGGAATATACTGAACCCAGAGCTGCTCCTAACCTCTTCACAACATAAACCAATAGTGTGGAAACTCTGCAGACTCAATGAGAAACAGTGTAAACAGTCTGAGCACTGCTAAGGTAGGAAAGGTCCGTATATATATAACAGAAGTGAGACACCCTTATGCAATGCCACTTCAATGTCAAACGAATCATAATTAAATCACTTTATAACAATTATTTTATCTTTACACGGAATAGTAAGATAGTAGTTGTTATGTAAGGAGAAAAATACCAAGTTTCAAATTGTATGCAAAAACAAAAAGACCCCCTTTTACATTTACATCTTATTTCTTGCTTTTGCAATGCTTTGTTTGTCCCTGTTTAGTTGCACACATTTCTGGCAATATTTCCAAACACTGTCCATCTATTTTCTATAGAGCTGAGTTACTCTAACTTTCTACCTCAAGGTGATCTCCCAGGTGATCTGCTTGGCCACCCACATACCGTTCACTTCTCCTCCTGAAACATCAATGTGATTATCGATCATAATCATGCCTGAACATTCCTCCCCTGCCAAACATCTACAGCGTAGATTCTTCAGTGTTTGTTTGGTGTCATCTTGTCAGCTGGTAATTTGATGTATTTTAATGCTGACATTAATGCAACAGCCTTTCTACTCATTTACTGTAGACATGCAGCATATCATCACATGCACGCCTCCATGCTAGACTACTGGCCCTATGCATTCACACTTGACCGGGACCACACCTAAATACTGATGTGAACACATTATTCTATTGCCATCAGACACAACAAAGTTCTCACTATTGATTAAAATATTTTAAGGTTAATTTACAAAGTTTTATCATGCAGCCTTGATTACAGCCTGCCATTGACATCATTCATCCCAGAAATACTGATTCCACTGATAACCCATATTCCTTGTCTGAAGCAGTCCTATCTGTTTTTCCATGTTATGTCATTAGTATGATGTCCATAGCACTATTGGGCCTTCTAATACCTCTTGGTTACTGATGCAACTGTTTTTAAATCTTTTATTGTTCTTCCTGTACTTGTTCCTTTCTACATGATGCTTCATAATCAGATATTTTTTCATTCTCCTGACAAAGTATTTATTTACGTCGATACCAAGCAACATTAAAGAAAACCCTTTAGAATAATCTGGCAATCATAGTGAGGGAGATTGGCTAAGAGAACAACGTACTGAACTTTGGTGCAGTGATCATAGGTTTTCAAACGTGTGTGTGAGTGAAAAACTGCTACAAATATATTAACTTCTCTTGGAGTGAGTTTCTAAGGCCTTGTTGATGTGTTTACACCTCAGGTTACAGGTAGGATTTACTTTTCACAATGTTAACTCAAACAGCTTTACCCAATTACCAAAATTTTAAGAATCCCACAAATATTGACATTTGTAGCAACTTGTAGAACTCTTTTTTGTTTTACATATTTCCAATAAGAACAAAATGTGACTGAAAAAAGATATCACAAAGCAGAGTAATTTGACTGAAAGTGGGCTTGGAGTAGAGCTATGATTAATGTCATCACAGCTCGCATCTAATACACCTGTGTGCAACATATTTATAATTCTTTTCTTTTCCATTACCTGCTAATGTGTTGCCCATGCACAGTGAGTGTTAGCTCTAACAGTTTAAGGTGCAAAGAAATATTTGGTTAATAGCTCCAAAGACAACGACTTTGTTTTTCAGCTTTGCATCATGAGTTGCAGTTTGTTTTCCCTGTACTGTGTTGCTTGAATCTCAACATCAGCTTGACTTTGGCATTAGATTTTTCCATCTTCTCACTCGGCTTTCATGAGAGTTGTTATGTCTGTCTCTGTGTTTTCAGAAAGCAACTACAAAGCTCTGCGGCTGGGTTCTCTAGAGGCAGATCAAGGTCAGGCCAGGAGCTGCAGAGACACTGGGACAGTACGGTGAATGCATATGTGTGTGTGTACTGTATGTGTGTTGGGGCTGGGGGAGGTAGACGGTGAGAGGGACGCCTTAGGACCCTGAAGGCTCCGGTTGCCTGAGCCATGACCGCCGGGTTGGAGAGGCTAGCCACAGATCGATTGTCGCGGGGCTGGATCCCTGCAATAGAGGAGCGATTGGATGCAGCGCGCTGGGACTGAATGACATAAGCCCAGACGTCTAAATGTCCCATTAGCAAGACAGCCGTCCATGTCTTGGTACTCTCCTCTTCACCCCCCTCCATCACCGAAGCTGGCATCATATAGAAACAGCTCAGGTGCTCCCTTCAATTGCTTGAGGATGTATGCAACACAGAGGACACTGAGAACCTCACAACTCTGCATGTGGAACTCCTGATCCTCCATATGTAACCACAGCAATTATATCTTTATGGCATTTGTAAATCATCCCAATAAGTGGAAACTCTGAGTGAATGTGTGTATGTGTGTGTGTTTATATATGTGTGTATCTTTGCATTTGTGTGTTTGAATTTGTTTACTGATAAACGAAGCAGGGGGCGCCGAGGCCACGTGCGCGCTCTCTCCACATTAAGCTCACAAAATGACACGCTGTGGTTGGATTGTTGCGGACAATTTCTAAACACATAAGAAATGATGACAAAACAAGGAGGCCACACACAGAGATTGTGCTGTGACACACTGCCTGCTGGGCTCAAACACAGAGGCAGCGCCAAGCTCAGCACGGCTCTGGTGAAGGAACAGCCCTGTGTGTTTTATTGCTCGTCAGTTCTCCCAAACGAACTTATTTACACATCCTGGAAATGAGGTCCGGGGATGGATTATCCTGCCCGCAATGTCAATCAAACTCTTTATCAACTGCTAATTATAATATCATCACCCTTTTAAACATTTCATACTGTGATACAATAGACCCTAGTGTCCATTTTAATGAAAATAAAAGATTTTTTAACTGTGGAGGCCAATTAAAATAAATATGAATAATATTAAATCTACAAAAAGTAAAGAGATAGGGTATCTTGGATTTGTTTTATATTAAATTATGGTCAGAATCATCGTTTTCAACAATACAATGGAATTGTTCCAATAATATACTTCTAAAATGTCAGATGTTCTGTGTATACTTCATAAAACGTATTTTCTCTTTTGAAAAATGTAATATGATGTCAATGATGGTTAACCACCATGAAATAAGAAGTAGTTTAAATGTGGAAGATAAGAGCTGTCCAACAGTCTAATGAATGATTATCCAAAATAAAACAAAATAAATAAATGAATAAAATGTATGAAATATTATGGAAAAACTTGTTTCAGTAATGTCAAACATTTAAAAGATTTTTTAACTTTTAACACAAATAAAGATATTTTCATTTCCAAGTTGTGATTGTGACACTATCAGAGATATGTGCGGAAGTTGATGTGGGTTTAAAAAAGGATATTTAATAAAAAATAAACAGATAAATAACACTGCATAAGATGTTTAAAGAGCCAAGTGTTGATTTCAGACTGCAGCATCCACCACACAGGATTCGTCAGGAGCTAGGTAAAGGAAGCAGCGCTACTAAAAAGAAAAATACCTTATCAAAAATGTCCTTATATAAGCTACTGAACAAACCACAGTAGAACTATCTGGGAGTAGAGTGCATTGTTTGAATGAAAACCATCAGGGAAAACCATACAATCCATTTTCAGCCTGTGGAACTGAAACTGTTAATTCAAATACATCCTGAAAACATGAAATTACTTATATGTTACTCAGTTTCATTTTGATGCAAATGACTCCAGGTACGTCCAACAACACAAAACAGTGACTGAAAAGAAAAAGATGGCCTAAACTGGCAAGCAATGACTGCTCAAATGAGTCTCACTGAAAATCTTTAGAAAGCTGTAATTTGTCATTACAAACACAACTCTAAACTAATTGTGAAAAGTGGTGGAATAGTGCCAAAAACCACCAGCAGACAGCTGGAAAAAGGAAACATTCAGAGGCCATCATTGTTTTATGACATTGGATTATGTTTTATGTTTAACTTTGAAACAACATAAAGCGGATTCATCTTCATCTTATTCTGAACAATGTGCTTAAAACAAAAGTCAACCCATAACACTGGGGTAGTACAAGATAGGGTCTCAACATCAGCTAAAATACAGACTTTGCATTGGCTGCTACAATGTTGCTTTCGTTTAATGGCTCCGTTGTCCGACATTGAGTGCTTTGCAAATTATGTAGATTAGAATGTTTGGCCTCTTAAGAGAGATTGGTCCTGATGGTGAAGTGCTAACCATCATACTTCTTGTAATCAACATAATCAGAAGGTCATCCGCTTCACTCTTCAATCAACAGCACACAGCTTTGTTAAACATTTCCAGCCAAAATGTTTGTCGATATTGCTGTGAAGAGTTGTTTGGCTTTGAGTCACTTATCTACCTGAGAAGTGGAAGCAGTGTGGTTTCAGTTCATTTACAGTGCAGTTTAATGGCAATACTACAGTGATGCGAGTCCCACAAATGAGAATGAATCAGTACAGGAAATGCTCTCTAGCTAAAACTCATGTGCGGCCAACACAGATGGTTTTAAACAAAGCTCCTCTTTATGAACCCTCTCCTGTGACATACTGATCTAATATGTGGTTCCAAACTATGGATCTGTTTAATCATCTACAGTTTTTGACTACTTCCATAAATTAACATTTGCAAATCTATTTAATTGAAAAGCCTCTAAAAATTGGTAAGCAGTCACAGTGAAGGGAAACCACATGCCTGAACAGAAATGAAGGACCTTTGAGAAAGGAAAGCATAATGAAAATAAATACAGTCTGTATCTAAATTATATAAATAATAAATAGAGCATGAACTCATAACCTCAGCGCAACTGCAAACACCAAAATAGTTTCAGAGAGCTCTGATCTTGGGAGCAGATGTTCAGGAAGTTACTCTTTTAGTTGTTTGGAGGTCCAGAGATGACTGTGTATACAAATACTTTTTGGAGGGCTGCCAAGCATATGCTAGACCAGTACTTAAAGGAGTATAGTGCAAGTTCTAGCTTTTTTCCAGAAGTCTGCCCCCTCTGGCGACAAGTGGAAGTGACGCCAATGTTGTGCACGCGCATGGGCCGCATTGACTGCGTTGGTCCTCGTTTACCTGCACTGCACTCAGTCTGAGCCTGGAGTTAGATGCAGAAACTATAAAATCAATTTAGCTAGATTAGATTATTTCACTGATAATAGTTTTATATTTTCAATGTCAGGACAATGTCTTTATCGTCCAAGGCAACACAGTGGTTTGTGTTGAGAATATTAGTTTATTGTTAGCGCATCTAGAAATGTGTAATGGCCTGATGAATAAGCAATTGCCTGAAATCGGTAATCAGCCTACGGCCTTGTGCCTACGAACTGATCACGAAATAAGAGTACAACAGCTTGCACTAATAAATAAATAAATAAAGCATAGCCACGAGTCTTTGTTAGCTTGTATGCTAACGGTAGGGTTAGTGTTACATGCTAAGAACTTAGCATTGCAATATTATGTATCCTGATTTCCGTCATATACATCACATTTACCTTTTAGTAAGAAGAAAGCCAGCTGAGGGTCTCGTTTTATTCCCAGAGCAGATCAGAGCTCCCTCCATTTATGGAAAGCTGCTCCGATGTTGACTCGCGTTTTACTCCTTCGGCGGTCAGACTCCAGTTTGGCCCTTTTCCTCACAAATCATTCTTTTCTTTGTCTTACATGGAGTATGTGTTGGTGTTTGAGAGGCACTTGAGGCCCCCGGTCTCTTGTTATCCATGTTTAGTGGTCAGTGTTGTCTAATGTCGGCAGAGTAAACAATATAATACTGGCAGCGCCAGGTCAACGAGCACGTGCAGTGTGTCAACCCACATGCACGCCCATGAGGATTCAAACCCAAATCTCTTTCATTGAGCATGCAGAAACAGTACTATAAAGGCAACTGCAGTGAATAGAGATCGGCTCATCCTACATATCCAGCAATTGTAAGAGGATGTTGGGGAAAGAAAATAATAGTATTTAGCATTTAAACTTGCACAATGCACCTTTAACAATACAAAATTATGTAATTTCATCAATTTTCAAGTAAAGCATTAGCCCATTCTGGGGTTAAAAGTGGGAATACACTTTAGACAAGTGAAGATGACATAACACTGGCAGTGGTGAAAATTAAAATTAATCAAGTACAATCTAAAAATGCTTAGCCTTTGCTTGCATAATTAAAGTTTTGCTGTTTTAGCTTAAGTTATTGGGTATTCTTAACTGAACATTGGCAGAATTTTGCACTGCAGTGTCCCTAATGAAGGCTGATTGGGCATCTATTTTGCTCCCTGTCGCTTCTCTGAGGTGTCTCCAGAGAGTTAAAGTCAGTCCAATATTGACTCTTGTCTTATCTCTTGCTCTGTCATTTTTTCTTTTCCTCCCTTCCAACGATAATGTCCTCTGGTGTTTTTTTGTTAAACCAGCCATGTTGCATGTCCAAAACAGTCCATGTTTTGATGTAAAGTTGCTGGCATGTGATTTAAAGCATAAATACAATTGGCACATGATGCCCCAGACTGGAAAAACAAAATAATTTTAGTTTCTCAGCATCAGTACTGTGCAGAGCTCCAGGAATGTGCATTAAAAAAACATTAATTGCACTATCAAAGTTAGTCAGAAGCACTCAGTTTTTTTTTTTTTATTTAAGTTTTTTTAGTTGTACACAAAATTAATTCCATCAATAACCACCAGGTTACAGAGAGTACTTTTGTTTCTTTACAGTAATACATGAACAGAAATAAGAAATACAAAAAAGTCTAACAGTAATCACATGAAGCACTCATTTTTAAGGTTGGAAACGTATTATTACTTTAAGATGAAGATTCAACACAGTAAATAATATAACTTTTAAAATGTAAGAAATTGTTGAACATTAGATCATTGAAAAGAAAAAAATAAATGACTAATGTTTCCATTGACTTTTTCTAATATAATAAATTAGGCTACACAGTTTTGCCAGAGGTTGGTGCTATAAGCAACGCTGCTCTCAGTTTTGATTTAGTAAACATATACAAACCTCTTGGAGAGACATAATTAAACAACTACTTGGACATCCAGCAGTTCCAACATTAATTGCACTTCTTTAGTATTAGCAATCTAATGATATTGAAGCACAATAGTCATCATTAGATTTTACTCAACAAGACACAATAAATAAAAGAAGCTTTCATATTGATGTTGATACCTTTAAAATCAAGGGCAGGACGAAAAAGACAACAATAAGCTGAAAGACAAAGAGATAACATTGCCTCGATCCTCTTCTCAAAGCACTGGCCTAATGCATTCTCCCTCTCACTCACTGTAATTGCAATGCAATGATGTCAGCATGACAGCTGAGACTGAACACGAGACAGCGTTGAATAAGCAGCCGTCACAGTATCAAGAGCACAAAAACGTATCTGAGACACTCTATGGGGTGTCAATTTAATCATGCTTAAACCAGGTATCACCTTCCTCCATGATTCTACCATTGACAAAGAATCCTCCATACTGCGTTGCACTGAGCAGAGCTATGGACTCCTGGTTGATAAGGTATCTGTGACTGACACTTATACACAACACTTCCCAGGCTGCAATTGACAGACTGTGACATGGTGGATGTCCTAGAGCTCTGCATCAACCCAAACCAGAAGGTATAAAATGTGGCATATAATACATGTGAAAAACTTAATTAAAAAATTGCAAAGGGTTATTAAAACCTTTCATTCTGTGTGAAGTGTAAAGTCACAAATATAACTTTCTGAAGTAGGCTTGTCTATGCTTTGTGCTCCTTTTGCACTACTTCACCTGTAAAGTGTCAATGAGTCATAGTGCTACGCCCCTACATCTTACACATCAGCTACTACCCATCATGGGCCCCCAGTCCTGCAGGCAGACAAGAAATAATTCATATGGCTTCCCACACAGGAGTGGGTGTCCTGTATCAGCCTGTCCGCTCCACTGCCTGTCTGTTATCGCCTGCAATTGAAGTAATCCACAGGACTATTATACTGCAGCTTATTGTACAGGAGAATATAGCAACTGCACCACCTCTACCATCAACACCACCCTCATCACAGCTGAATCATACCTCAAGAAAGTTGATACCAGCCAGACTGATACACTCTCAGCGCACGGTAGACGTGGTCTATTGTGTATTCCTTAGTATAAATGTACCTTTTTTGGTTTACATTTTATGATATCTCTTAGCATGTTGATGAAGATTTTGTTATTATTTGATTGAATAAAAGTATTTTGAGAGTGCAGATTTTTCTTTTCCATTGCATCTATCATGTATGTGAAAACAGGTTTTTTTAGTGACAACACATCTTTTTTTTAAAGATCCCAGCAGGTGGAAGATTTTTATTTACTCCGACTGCAATATTTACTATATATGTCGACATGATTTTTGGCTTGTGACGTCAGATTGTGTACCACTGTCTCCTTTGTTTGATGCCACAAATATGTGCCAGTCTCCTAGACCCAACCCAACCGGTCGAGGCAGATGGCCGCCCTCCCTGAGCCAGGTTCTGCTGTAGGTTCCTACCTGTTAAAAGGGAGGTTTTCCTTCCCACCGTC
>JAOXYM010000006.1:24309262-24319716 GCA_028567055.1 Leptatherina wallacei | reverse complement strand
AGTTATATATAGTTTATTGGAAAAAAAAACACATCAGTTCAACTCCTTTTTTAAATGTTTGAACAGGCCAGAATATTCAGCTGTTAAATACAATTGCTTTGTTTTTATCTTGGTTATGAGGTCAAAACATTTTTTTTATTGTATATCCAGTTTGCAAATGTAAATGTAAACAGTGATCAATTATAAGAGAAGCAAAGCAAAGTCTTCAAATTTCTTCAGAGCCTAACAAGAAAAAAAAACAGACACCCACTGCAATAAAACAGCATTTGAGGAACTTAATAATTCAACATACTAAGTTGCAAACTCACACAAATATCCATGCTCCCACAGCTTCTCATGTTGCCACGGGGCCAGAGAATGCATTGTACGGGGAATTGTCAACATTCCCATGATGAGCCTGCAGGCCCTGTGGTCCAGGGAGGTGTCGAGATGAGGTGGGGGCCAAAATTGATTGTAAATGTTGAATTATTCAACCAAGCCCTCCGCCATTTGAGTGAGTTTCTTCGGTTACGTTCAGAAGAGCTTTCATAGCAAAACAGGAGAAGATTATCTTGCACCGGCCCCCGTGGAGGCCCTGAACGCTTCTCATTAATGAGACAAAGCATCTACAGCCCAGACACACAGATACCGACACACTGATACAAATTTACAAACACACACACAAGGAGAAATTCTGACACACACAGATGCACATGCCCAAAATGCTGCTGACATTGATATCTCATAGCAGTGCGCATACATTGGCCAACTTCCAAAGCACACAGACCCACTGCACAGGATTACAAAGAAGTGGAAAAAATAAATTAGTGTGAAACTGCTAAATTAGCCCATTTTTGAGTTGATTTTGAGTACTACAAGACTCGAAACACTAATCCCTTAAAATATTTAAAAAGCTCATCAAAGTGTTGCTGCTTTGATATGCTCCTTTCATTCAAGTGTAACTGAGAAGCTCCTCGCTCACTTGAACTGCAGATACATTTTCAAAGAACAAAAAAGGGGAAAAAAGAAGAGATACTAATCCCTGGCCTTAAGCTGTTAAAATATCCCAAACTAAGGGGGGGGGGGGGGGGGGGGGGGGGGGGGGGGGGGGGGGGGGGGGGGGGAGAGAAAATGTCTACATTTACACATTCACACAATTCCTGGAGCTTTATGAGCATTTCTGTTAATACAAGATAAAATATCACAGATCCAACTTAACAGGTGGAAAATCATCACTACCACAGCTTGTGTTTTTAATTCAAATAAAGTGATCTGGGCTCAAAAGAAGTAATTCAATCTAAATACTTATGTTTTATAACATTGTGAACCTGTTAAAGTAATTCAGCCTGGCTGATTAAATCAAATTTCAATGACCTCACAGGGCATAAAAATCTAGCTGATTGCATCAATCGGGCACAGGAATTCAGGAGGGCTGTAATGTACTCAGCATGAAACAAAATGAGAGAGCTGAGGATGCCAGAGATATGACTGCAGAACCACAGGAAACTCTAGCTTGGTGTAGCAGGCCCTTTGGTCCCAGCTATCATTTAATGACTCGCTGAAATTTTAATTCTCTGATCACATTAAGTGCTTGTGGAAGACAACAAACTCTGCAGCATACATCTTGGCGGTGTCATCTCTTTGCAAAGAGAGATACAGAGGTCCTTTGGTATAAGGATGCTTATTGTGTTTTCAGTACTGGTGTCTTATAAAAGCTTCGGTTACACCTTTGCATAAGATGATGTGTGTGTGTGTGACAGCTCATGTCATCGCCCAGACTTCCAGTGAGGATGTCCAAGTAGTGAAATGCAGCAGCATAAAGTCAAACAGGTGGCAAGTCAGCACAGAGAAACATACACATAGCGGAGTCTGTCACTATTTTTTTGAGGCTCTTTATCATAATCAGTTAGATACCCCAAACTGTATGTTTGATGGATCTGAATAAAAAAAAAAATTTGAAAAATAGAAAGTATCATGCATAAAACCTGACTCTAAAGAAGACTTCTTTCCATTTTCTTATTCAGGCGTTTATGTTTACCTTTACCCACAGCTCTGTAAGTTATATCTGTGTTTTAGATCAAACAAAAAAAT
Organism: Leptatherina wallacei; assembly: GCA_028567055.1. Taxonomy (NCBI): domain Eukaryota; kingdom Metazoa; phylum Chordata; class Actinopteri; order Atheriniformes; family Atherinidae; genus Leptatherina; species Leptatherina wallacei. Next base: position 24,317,646 of record JAOXYM010000006.1, on the reverse strand, counting down.
GCTCAACATATTTCTGTATTTGTTATATTGCTGGTCTACTTTAACAAGGTTAGCAGGTTTAGACACTTGTTTCTGAGATTTAACCTGCTTCTTTTACACTTTGAATATCCAACATGACATCATTGCCCAATACACTTCATGCAAAATCTGAGCGCATGATTGCAATAGCAACAATTGTTACAATCAAAGCCAAAACAGAAAAAAACGTCGACCATCTGCTGCATCTGTAAAGAGAGAACCTCTGTAAGAAAACAAAGCGGAGAGCCATTGGGAGCACATGAAAACAAACTGAGAAAAACACGAACAACACGAACAACAAAACCAGCAAAAGGCATTTACCATTTTATTTTATTTTTTGTGTTAAAGAAAATTAAAAAAGTGCTTATATGATTTACTATTGAAGACAAGGACTTCTAGCTGATTGTTTAGAACCCACGTCTTTGCTGATGCAGTTCAGCTTCAGTTCCCACATGAACTCACTTTGTATCAGCAGCTGAGTAGAGAAATTCTCATAAATAAAGGCACTTTTTGATAGACGTACAAAACAAATTGTCAGACAGATGGAGACCAGGATATTTTCTCAAATTGCCAATAGGACATCGGACACAATATCTCAGCTTAGTAATAATTATTAAATACTTATTGACCAAAAATTGTTCCAGTATGATTTTGTTTCGATTTATATTTTCATGTACTTTTAATATTTTGTCTCCATCCTGCTGTAATGCTTTTCATATTTTATATAAAGCACTTTGATTAGTTTTGTTTAGTGCATGAAATGTATTATACAAATAAATGTGCCTTGTCTAATCCCAAAAAGCTTTAATTCTGTTTTCATTTTTTTTTGTGGAAATATAGCCATATTAGCACTTTTATGTTGCTGCAAGGTTGAAATCTAAAATAGCTCAGCGATACACTGGAACATCTTCCCCGGTGAGGTCCTACAAATCATAGACATTCATTCACCCATGCACAAGCATGTGGACTGCTCCAATCAAACAAGAAAATGCGTTGTACGAATACATTTATTAAGAGTAGCTCCAGCTCAAACCACAATGTTATTGTTGAAAGTTTAAGTAAATTTAAATGTTAAAAAAATCATCTTGTGTTGTGGCTGCCTCCTGAATAGCTTCTAACTTCAGCTCAACTGGTTGCAAACTAATTCTCCAGAATACACGTTGACAGCTGTCTCCTGCAGAGAGACACTGACTCTTCAAAAATGAAATATCCCATTAACTTGGTTCTTCTTCATGACAGTCCATATGAAACTTTAGGGTGATATTTCTGCAGTTTCACTTTTGTGACAAATTCACACAATGCATACACATAATCATGTAATAAACTCAAATGAAAATGTAGGAATGTAATGTTCTTTTGGAGCCTTGAAAATGAATTCATTTTCCTGTTTGTGACTCTTCATTGTGAAACTGCTACTCTTTGTTGTGTAGCTGTGTCCCAATTTGGTGTAAGACTTTATGTTTCAGCAGAAGATGTGAACACATAAATGTTTAAATGACAACTTGCAATATGAACTTAGCCACAAAGTCATTCCAGAAGCAATATGCTAAGTGCCCTCGATAATATATTTGTGTCAATGTGATTATGGCACTTCTCAAACGGATCAAACAGCACATCCTGGACAAGGAATCAAACATGGATTCTTATGCATGCACTAATTTGCAGTACACTGGATTACTGGTCCAGGTCATCCAAATACACTGCCCTTTCAACATCCATCTGACCTCATCGGTAATTACAGGTCAAGCATTATGGAAATGGTTTTGTGTGTGTTTGACAGGGTCAATTTTCTGTCAATATTTTTTATGTTTGATCTCTCAAAGTCTTCCTTGTCGATGGACTGCAGATTCACTGCAACAGACAAGTGTGATATAAAGGGAAGCTAAAATCCTGATTGTCCCCATACTCTGCTGACAATATGCTTAGTGACAGCTGCCAAATCAAACATAAACAAAGCAGAAACCTCCTTACCCTCTGGCAATCCAGATAAAAGCTGGACCCACTAAGGTCTCAAGTCCTTGATAAAAGTCCTTTGTAGGGAGAGTTTTTTTTTTCTTGTCCTAATTGATACTAGTTTTATCCCTTTTCAACCCTCTGGGAAGCCAAAGGTGATGTTTTCATAAGAGGATCATGTAAATAAAGGCTACACAAGGAGAGGACCCCTACCAGCAGAGCATCATGGGAAGGGGCTACAGGCAGAGCCCACACAAGATGTGATCATGACACCAAAAGGTTAAACATGGACAGCATGCTTGTGTTAGACTTCCTTCTGACCCCTTAACTGCATTTTGATTATAGAAAGAATGGCTTAGAAATGTGTGCTAGTAATATGTGCACGCCGTGATTCTTGTTAAATTATTTATTACTTTTTTTTTTTTAATTAGCATGGTTGGTCTTCCAGTACACACTGTTGCTTGCATTGTATAGTGTTTGTATTATAGATGTTCTGTAGAGTACCAAAAGAATCTTGATGAATTTATTGTTAATCATATTACAACTGAAATAGACAGCCTTAACACATATGCCAACTCAGTGTCTTTTATTTAGATTACAGTAAAGCTATACTGAGACAAACAATATAGGAGGAAGTCTGTTGATTGATGCTACTTTCAGATTTACACACCTTTGTGGACAATTTGTGAGAAAAAAAACTCTTTTCTGGAGAGTGAAAGATGATTTGGATGGAAAACCGAAACAAAGAGAAAAAGATGCAAATATACTGTCGACAGCAACGCTTCGAGCTAAATGCTAATACTGATGTTTATCAGGTAATGTTTACCACCTTAATTTAGTGCACTGGGAAGACAGTAATTGCTAATTAGCAGAAAATGAAAGTACAGCTAAGGCTGATGGGAATGCAATTAAGTTTGCGGCATTTGCTCATAAACCAAACTTATTACAGTTCATCTGACGTGCAATGAAAAACTGTTTCCGAAGTTGCAATCCAATTTCCAGAGTTCACTTATGTGTATCAGCAGAGGCATGCAGACCTTATTCAAAATGACTCTTTTGGTTGTTTTTTAGAAGGTGACAGAAATCTGAAGCTAAAGCTTGCAGTGCTTTTGACCTCTCAGTGGTATTATCTGATTACACTGCTGGCAGCCGAACAATACTACACCACAGAGGAGCCAGGACAGGAGCTAGACATACTGTACACGCATTCACTAAGCTCAGCTGGTGAATGCTTTTCAGCTCAGAGAAATGCAGAAAAACACAAACTGAAAGAGCACATGCTTTGAATGAAAATATGGACAAAAAGTGCATTTTAAGGTCTGTTAAAGGAAGCAGAACTGATTTTTTTTTACCTTGATTAATACACAGAATGCAATAGAAAACTGGTTGGAATCATACGTGACAAATTATCTTAGTTAATCTCTTGATTAACAACATTAATGATATTAATGACATTAATTATTCAATTATTATTTTGCATAATAACTTATATTCCCCTAGTAGACAGTGTTCTGTAGTGTACATACATCTTCTGTAACTTCAATAAATAATGTGAATTAAGTATAAGAATTTAAAATTTAAAAAACAGTTTGGAAGCAGTGGAATCTTTCTGCAGTTCAATCATCTTTCCAGTTTCACAGATGTGTTTTTAGTCCCAAAGAAATTTGAAACAAGTGACCAAGAGACTTATTTACACACTACATCTAAAGCCAAACGTTCTAGAGCATAAAACAGGGCAAAGCTTGGTAACACACTGTTCAAAATTTTTTGGCTTCATTTTAATCCATACATCTAGCAATTTAAGACTTTACACATGGTTTATGTCTTAACAACAGATTTCCAGCCATGATATTAAATGCTAAATTCCCCAAACTTTGTCTCTTTAGTTTTTTGTTTTTTATCAGAAAAAGCATTCGGTTTAATATCTAACACTTTGTATTATTTATAGATTACTTTATAACATGCTATATAATATATAAAATATTGAGACATAATGACACAAACTGATTTTTTTTTTACATTTTTTTATATATCCTTATAATGGTGACTTTGGATTTAAAGTAATATATCAGTTATAATTGTAACTGCCTCTTTCTCTTTTATTTCCCCATCTTGAGAATAAGCTAATTGTCACTGACTTGGCAGCTGAATAGCGCCCAAGAGTTTAATCTGACCACAATGACATGTTTGATTGGTCAGAGCCAGGCTGGGTACAGGGGGTGGGGGGTAGCCCTCTCTTGTGGCAGTGGAGAACAAACATAAATCTTCTTCAACAATCTATTTTCCATCATACTTATTCACAAGGGTCATCTCAAAGTGGTCTTTACCCTTTCTGTCAATGGCTGCCCTCATCCATCAATTTCATAGAGAATTATACCCAGGATCGATGTAGTTCACGACCGCTGAGCATTTGTCGAGGGGTGGTGGAGGTGGTTGGGAAAGGGAGGGGGGCAGTGAAGAGGAGGGCCGGGTGTGTGCGTCCCCACTTGTTCTCAGGGATCTGATGGCTATATGTTCTTGTTGACCACCCACTCATGCTCTGATGGTTCACACTATGGACTGAAAACAGTGTTTTCCTCTTCATTAAGGTCCTTTTTTTCCTTAGATAAGAACCATAGAAGATTCACAAATAAGTGGAAGTATTCAACTTAATGAGCGGAGGACTTCTCCCAAAATTGTTTCAAATTTGCTTTCTGGAATTTGTATGCAGGAACTCATTTTTAATCAGATGAAAAACACTTTGGTTGCCATTATTCCACTATGCTCAAATTAAAACTCTATGTGAAATGGATGCATACTCACTTAGAGCTCAAAAACCAGCAGGGAGAGGCCACATCAAACATCAAACAAGGCTTTCAATTTGTCAAATGATACATTTGTTCCTGAAATGAAACAAAAGATCAGAAAAAATGTCTAAGTTTGTAAGTGGCGCTGCATAGCCTCTTAAACTTCAATTGTATCCTTGTTTTCTGGTATTGTCAGATGCTATTATTAAAAAGATTCACTTCGAAGAGATGGACGCAGTGAAAAGGGGTAAGTAGGACAAGACCTCGTCTAACCATAATGGAATATTTAGCCATACTATTACACACCCTCCAACAACGATTCAGGCTGCATAATGGAGCTATGAAGAGCTGTAGCACAATGCATAATTGCTCCCTCTGAAACATTGATGAATTAAATTAGAGCGTGGGTGGGATCAAATTCATAAATCAAATTACAGTACCTTTCCTTCTGCATCCTTAAATGGTTGAGTACTCTTTGGGAGTCTCTTTCAAATAGCAGGGGGGACTCAAGTAAATGAAGTAAGCATAATTATGTGTATCTTCTCACTCCAGCATTGTCTTCAATGAATTTTTTACAACAGCAGCCATTAGCTACGAACTAATACCAGTTAAGCCTCAGCAAAGCTGAATTATTAAATCTGTCAACCAATATTCGGTTACAGCCTACTTATGAATAGTTGATTTAATTGACAAAGCTTATCATACAGCGAGCCCCTCATTGGCAGATAAGGTTTTTGAATGGAGTTGTACACATATGTTGTACGCAGGCTGAATCCCCAGGTTGGTTGGTTGGTTGTTGATTAAATACCTTAAAGTTGGGATCGTAGGACCTGTCATTAATGCCTCACATACAAAGCAGTGGTGTTTCAGGCAGGATCAAAGTGTAATTCATTCCCTCCCAGCAGAAAGAAAACTAGCCTCTGAATATATAAAACATAGCTTGAATGTTTTATTAAATGTTTTTAAAAGATTGTCAAGCTCAAATTTAAATAAATGCAAGTTCACAAATGTGCACTCAGTTTCCTTATGCCTTATATTCCTTCCTTATATGCAAGTCTCTCTCCTACACACACCCACGTACAAGCTCTTAAGACATTAAGTCCTCAACCTGGACTGGGTTTGTGAGGGTTATTGGCATGTACACGAGATTGATGAAAATTACTTCCAGAGCATTTATTTCCTCTAATACCAGTGAAAGAAGACTGTGCACTCAGGAGATATTTGATCTGAATTAGGGAAACTGATGAAGCAATTGATTAATTGGAATTCAAGCCATCAGTCACTGGAGCCATCAGCAGCATCATTTACATTCCAAACAATCAGCTGATGGCCCAATAGGACACTGAGTATTAATACGCAAGAGTCAATGTGATACTGCCACGTCGCCACCAACCCTTATTGACAAGCAAATGACACTTTTAATCCCCACTTGATCAAAGTGCATATATTTTGGGATTTTCACACCAATTCAATAAATCTTATGAATCTTTAATACTGTAGGAGGGGCGGGGGTTTAAGCAATAGAGATTTATCTTTTCTGTCTATTGTGTTAAAAAAGACAGCAAGAGAAAAACAAAGAATCTTGCCAATCATTATTACTATTATCTTTTTCAAATATTTGTTTTCAGACACATTTCATTATGAATTATTTTAATCTGCATTCTATGCCACATGCTTTTATGTTTCAGAGTTCTGACAGATAGCTCTTCTTTCATCGGTTCAGCAGTAGCCTAGTTGGCTTAGTTAACTGTTTTTAGGTAAATTGATGTATATCAAGAGTATCAATAAAGCAGCTTTGTATTTTTGAACAAATAATATATGAAGAGTTGTTTTCCAAAATCCTATGAATCCATTTTAACAGTTTTCAGGAAATTTACATTTTATACCTAGACTCTCCATGGGGAACTGGATTTTCCAGTACATTTTAAACAAGGAAATAGGGTTTTTGCATGAAACACAAAGAAAAATTCCATGACAAACTCTTTTTAATTTTTTTTATTTGGCTTTTATAGCATTTTGAAAAAGAACTCTTCATATATTTTTTGTTCAAGATTTTAAGATTGGAGTACAAACTTGAATTTCCTACATTCATCCACATAGTTATTCTGCTACTATTTTATACTACTGTGACTGTAGCAGCTGTAACGGTACAGCTTATATTTTGCCTGCCATTTTTCCCATCTAAATTTGGCTTTTTTAGATATTCAGCGACAACTTTACCTGCTATTCAAGAGTTAATTTGTGTAATAAAGTTAGACAAGCTAAGCTATTACTTTTAGATGGCAATTCTTTTATTTATTTATTTTTTCTATCTTTGATAGATTTTTAGCTAATGATACATTTGGCTTAACATTGCTTCTTGCAACTTTAACCAAATGATCTTATTTAAGATTAATATTTGTAAGTCATTTTAGCCATCTATCTGATACATTTCAAACTGTCTTCTGTTATATTACCTATATTATGGAGCCCATCTGGTGACATTGACAGAAATAAACAAATGAACTTGTGGACAAGATGTTGTCTCATGACCATACATTATTAGCTTGTAGGCATGGATTACTAATGCAAGGGGTTGAGATTTTTAACTTGTGGCCAACTGTTAGTTAAGCACATAATTATGGGCAATTATTACTTTTATTTACAAAGTAATTTAATTATATTAGTTAAGCTAACGCAGCACTGTACACTTCACTTCATGGAGCCTGTTGCCATTGACAGAGACAAAAACTCCATATGCACTACAGGTTTAAAGTTTGGACACACTTTCCCACTAGATTTAATGCAAAAGTGTGTCCATCATTTTGACTGGTATTGTATCTTGAGGCCATATTTTATCAGGAAGAGCAAACAAATATCTGTTTTAGATCAAATTTGTAACCATGTTTTAGTTTATTTTTGTGCAGGAGATGCATTTGCTATTGGTAGCGAACCACAGATTAGTCCTTTACACTGAAACCATGCTGTACACAAAAAGGAACATGCTAAAAATTAACTTAAAAATACAAATAAATTGAGTCTCATACAAATACAGTGACATTTTGTTAGTACTATGGAGAGAAAATCGACTCAATATTATTGTGTGTGTGTGTTTGTGTAACGTAATACTTGTGTATCTTCAAATGTACATGTTCATGTAATATCAAGAAATTAGCCAAAAAATAAATTGACACATGCACAAACATTCAAATTCTACACACAAAAGTTTTTTTAAACATAAACCTCACAAATCTTATACTTTCATGTTCAACAAGGCTCCTATGCAGAAAAATTGTTAGATACGTGTGCATGAATGTTTTGGGATACTTTGCTCTTCAAGAAAGATTAATATTCTGTCAGAACACATCTTTCCCACTTTGAAACAACTTGACAAGACAATGTACAAGCCAATTCAAGGTGCTTTACATAAAACATAAGAAGCAGTGGGGAGCAGAAGAAGCATTAAAAAGTACAATACAAAAAAACTTTTTGAAGAAATAAATTAAATAAAGACAGAAGAAACCATTTAATTTAAAATCACAAGCAAGACAAAGTGAGCAAGAAATGACAACAGATTTAAAGGAGACATATTATGCACTTTATTCCCAATCTTAAACAATTCTCTGATATATCATTTAAATCTTGGCA
>JAOXYM010000006.1:24265562-24293769 GCA_028567055.1 Leptatherina wallacei | reverse complement strand
ACATTAAAAACCACGTCAGTTATCCAAAGTGCTTCACAATAACAACTGCAGTCAACAGATAATAAAACACAAATAAACACTTATAGCTCAGTGGTGAAAGCTGATGTAAGCAGGGCTTTGATAGGAGGGTCATGGTGTGGCTGCAGGGGGGGGGGGGATTTGCTTGGTGGCTGCAACAGAACTTACAGAGTTTATTTCTACACTGTAAATTAATATTCCTCTTTATATTTGATTAATGTGTTGACTGAGTTTAGTTCCCAAATACAATTATCTGGTATGATAGCTCTTGCTTAAATTTATTTGCTGCACACCTGCTGTATTTATTTCAGCTGACCGGATGTATGACCCCGGAAAAAATCTTAAAATTGCATCTTTTGATTTCTGCTTCCAAAGATTATTTATTGTCTCCCTTTACAGATTGACACGGGAATGTGTTTAAAGCTGTGGTAATCGCACTATGCAATGCCAAGAATCCAAGATCTTGGTGACATTGGCCACATTTGCCAACTCATTTGCCAAAGATAAGCATTAAAACATTCCTTTGTTCTCAGTGATTTCATCTAGGTTTAACTTTCATCTTACACCTGATGTGGCTGCACATTGTTCCCAGCAGGGATATTTGTTTCTCCTCCATCCCTGAGAATTTTTAACATTTAGCAAAAGTGAAAACAGCGGGGATTTGTGTGGGAGTGTGAGGTTGTGCAAATGTGTGCACATGTGTGGACCATGTGTCAGGTGTCCTGCACCAGAAGGGCGGAATGGTGAGAGAAGGCTGCCATCACTTTACCGCTCACTCAGACACACACACACACACACATACCACTACTCGGACACAGCACTGTCTCATGCCTCAGCTCTCTGCCACAGCAGCATCTGAAGACATTTCAGCTTGGAGGTGAAAGACCTTCACACGCTGCTTAACAAACACAGGTCGGTTTACATGTTAGCAAGCATCCCTATAATTTCTGGTTGTATTACACAGCTGTAGTTGTAAGTTTAAGGTTATTCTGACTGTGTCATGTTTCACTATGGTTGTTTTCTGTTAATTATTAGGGCATGCGGTCATTATTTGTAATAATATAATACAAAAATACTGATCGACTGCAGTTGTACATCAAGAGGATACAATATTTTACTCTAATATCTTTTATATTTCAGACTTTCAAAATCTATTAATTTTTTCTTAATTAGATAACGAAAATAATAATTTATACACCTGAAATTGTTTCAATTTAAGCAAATTGGTGTTTAAGAAAAGCATATATTAGTATGGTTGTGTTGCAGTTCTATGTTACTTTTGGCTGCATTTGTGTGTATGTGTTTTTTTTGTTTTTTGTTTTTTTGTGTGGGTTAAACACACGTACAAACATGAGTAAACAAAATTAATTATTAGATAAATAACTCAGTTGTCTTTTTTTCTGAAACCCCTGAAATAAACTGCATTGGCAATTTAAAAAAGGGAAAAATATACTAATCTATTTCTTATAAATTTATATTAAAGAATATACAAATATGGCTTCTAAAAACAACAACAAAAAATGAAAACAACAAATAACCAAACAAACATTTTCTGATGTTGGACATATCTGATACCTTTTGGTTTTAATAAATACTATCGATTATATTTAATTCATTGGATTAGATGTTAAATGACAAAAAAATTTTTTTTGCATAAAATAACATCTGAATGTTTTTTTGAAGATTTCATATTCAATTTGCAAATAAATTTGGTTAGATTTTCCCAAAATCAGTTGAACATTAACATGGTCATTGCTCAGACTGCACAACATAACATTGTTAGTTTTTATCATTTCAACCAGCAATAAAAAAATGTTTTAATCATAACTATATCTTAAATCTTAATTTCAATCTTAATTTCAATCTTAATCTTAATTTACAAAAACAAAAGGATGACAAAGAAAGGGGCGAGATATGACACAGATAAGGAGACCATTCAAGCACACACGTTTCCTTTTTTTTTATTTGTGAAGGTTTTGATTGAGTGATGAGTTTGCACCTTGACGAGGAGCACAGATGCAATAACAGAGAACCGCCTCTGTCAGCTGGAGGAGTGGTATGCTGAAAACAATGAAAACAGCACGTGATAGATAGCTCAGTCGAAAGGTTAACGGTAACTCACAGACAAAACGTCTTGTTTTTAAAAAGTGCATTCACAAACATGACAAGTACTCTCAACTCATGATGTCTATCTTTATGTGATACAAAATATGCATACCTGTTTTAGATTTGTTTGTATTTCTATACATAGATATTTCTTCAAAAGGATCACCTCTTTTTGTTCTCTTTTTTTTTTACAAAGGTTAAAAGCAGGGTTGTGGTCATAGCAGCTTCGGATATCTCTTGCCTATTTGTCATGTTTCGAGATACACAGTCTGAACAGATATCCAAATAAAACCTACAATTTTTCTCTGTTCTTCAACTCAAATGACATATTGTCTTTATTGACATAGATATTCATCAGTGAAGCCTGCAGTTTAGAAAAAAAGAATCAATAAAATGCTTGGGTTGTTAAATATATTCTTGTATACCCGCTTTTCTTTTTTTTTGTCAATATCATAAATACTAAAGACACAGGACAACATTATAAGACAATGCTGAGAGACTAAATGTAAAGATTAAAATAGTTCAAACATTATTTTTTCAAGTTTTCTAATTCATGAGAAACAAAATATATCAGGCGAGCACAGAAACACTATATTTCAGTCTTTTCTTTCGTCAATCCAGGGCCCTTTATATTTAAAAGAGCAGCCCTTAACAGGGTTGCAGGACAAAGGCCAGACTGTCTTTTAACAAAACTGTCCTTTTGGGTCATAGTCCTGTCCGGATAAGACACTTGCCCATAATCACTGAGGCAGGATCCTGGTTTTCAAAGGAATTCATAAAAGCAGTCAAACATACCGATAAAAACCAATAAGTACCATGCAAATCTTGCAAGACGACATATTCTCAAACAAGAGACAAAGTTTTCTTTAGGCGAAATACCAAGAAAGGAGGGAATGGGTGGAAGGCAAAGACCTCTAATCAATACTAAATACTATATTTCCAAAACCAAACAAAAATATTTAATCTGTACATAATTTAGTACACATGAGTTCAGACTGGATCAGCAGTTTCTTTCCTCATCATCATACTTTTAGTCTTTGCCAAACGCCTACCTTGGAATAATACCAAAAAGTTTTTAATTGATTCCAATCTCTTTATTCTCCTCCATATATCTGGAGAAGGGACGACTGGTTGCGACTTCCAGACCAGCCTTCTCCATACCCGTCATGGGAGAGCTGCTGCCAGTGCGAACACGGTCCATTCCTCCCGGCATAGCTCCCAATGAAGTGATTCCCGCCCCACTGAGGCTGACGGGCAGCTGGGTGATGCCTCCATTCTGGATCACAGAGATCTCATTGTTTTTCATGGCCAGGCCATTGGTGATGGCGGCAGCGTACTGGTTCCAGAAGCCTGGGTCAACGTTCATGGCCCGAGCCGCCAGATCTTTCTGAAACATCTCACTGAACTTCATGGCGTCCCCACCCAGCAGGGCCATGGGATTCTCCACAGACAGGCGCCGACCCCTACGGGCGGGAGCATTGTTCCACATGTGTGTTCCCATGTGAACCTAAAATAAGCCAAAAAAAATAGACACCATGAGCCTTTTCTTTGTAAGTCAAAGCTTTAATGAGTAACTACAGAATACTGTGGGTCGCAATGGAAGGCAGAAGGCTAAAAATCATAGTGTAAGCATTAAATGCTAAAATTCGAACATGTATAAATATGATTCTTTTGTGGTATTTATCAAAAGCCAATGTTTTACACGTTAAAATGTATGTGTTACATTTTACACAGTTATCCTAGCTCTGTAAAGTTTATGTTGGATCTTACCTTCAGATTGCCCTTTGTGGTGAAAGCCCTTCCGCAAATAGAGCAGGCGAAAGGTTTCTCCCCTGTGTGTGTGCGCTCATGGATTTGCAGAGCGCTGGCTGAGGAGAAATTCTTCCCACACGAGTGGCAGTTGTGCTGCTTAGGAGTGCGACGGGGAGGCGGGGGAGCCAACATGGGGTTGATGCTTGGGCTCATGGTGGTCGGGGGAGCTGCAGCTGGAACGTGAATGCCCACAGGCAAGTGAGAATTGTCGCTCAGGCACTTGCCATGTCCATTCATTTCCATTTTGATCATATTTGATGCAGTGCTGGCCAAATTAGGAGTACTTAGTCCTGGAAAAAACACAAAATTGAAAACATTAATGTAATAGTATTATTGGAGCTTTGCAAAGTTATGACAAGCAGATGAGATCTGTGTAGGTATTGAATTCAGTTCACGTCATGTTTTAGCTGGTTGTGCTCAAACCCACCTCTGTCTCTATTTAGAAACAGCATGTTGAAGTGGCTCTCCTCCTTGATAAAATGCCTGCCAGGTTGAGAGGCAGTTAGGTCAAGGGCCCCGGTCCCTTCAGTTGCAGAGAGCGGAGATGGGGTCTCTGATTTTTCCGACTTCACTGTTGCCAAGCCAGCTGCACTGTTCTCCTGGCCCTCCTCTGCTGTCATGGCACTACTGTTGTTATTATTACTGAGTGTAGCTGGGGACTTGGATCGTTGGCTCTCAGAATGGCTATGAGCTGGGGACAAATGTTGCATGGAGCCAGAGGACTCAGACAAAGCGGGGCTCCCCAAGCTCTGACCTTCAGCATCTCCTGCTAATGACAGGGAATCAGTGGTAAAACAGTCAACGTCCCCTGCAAAGCTGCTGCCGTTCTGCGCAGGCTTGTGACCAAAAGAGCAAGTAATGTTGGCGATTGAGTCTGTCATCTTCATCTGGTTCTCCAGTGCTGCGATACTAGAGATAATGGAAGTTGGTGGCGAGCTTCCAGGTGAATAAGGTTTAGATGAGTCCATCTCGCCATCTTTCAAGCCATCATCATCATCCATAGCCTGCTCCATTTCATCCAGAAGGTCATCATCATAATTACTCATTGCGTCTAAGCTCTTCTCATCAAATGACAGGTCTGTCTCCATGTCCTGCAGGCTTTCAGGGACAGGGGTGTTGGGGATCTGCCCTCCCATGTGCATGCGAATATGCTGCTGTAGCACAACAGCGTTGGTGAACTTCTTCTGACATATAGGGCAGGAGTGTTGGACTCGAAGTGGGGGTTTGGACCTGTGGACACCAAAGTGTGTTTTCAGGTTTCCCTTGGTAGTGAATGCTCGTCCGCATATCTTGCATTTAAATGGCCTCTCACCAGTGTGGATGCGGTAGTGCATCTTCAGAGCACTCTGGCAGCTGAGAACACGATGGCAGATAACACATTGGTTGGGGTCAGTCATCTTCTTGTCAATATTCTCAACAAGCTGCTGCAACTTTGATGTCTCTGAGGTTTGCATAGAGTCTAGGAGGCCTCCAAATGGAAACTTGGCCTTAAACTGGTCTGAAAGCATGGGGAGGACAGGATGGGATACAGGATTAGAAACTGAGTTGGGGCTACTGATGGGGTCAATGACTTGGTTACTGCCTGATGATGTTGTGGAGGTGACAGTGGGAGAAAGAAGCACTTGAGTTACTGTAGTTGTGGTGGTCGTGTTCTCGCCTGGCCTAGTAGAGCAACTTGGGAACAAAAGAATGCCTTCTGGTTTCAGGAGAGGAGGTGCTTCACTCCCAAGGCTGGGTCTTGGGGAGGGTGATGTAGTGGTCATGCCCGAGTCAGTGGTGATATTTGGGGACAAAGATACACACTCACTTGAAGGTGGCGAAGGCCTCTGAGGAGACATGTTGAGTGGAGTGAGGCTTGGAGACTCAGCAAAACCTCCAATCATACTGGGAAGTGTTGGTGGCAGCTGCAGCCCAACAGAGGTGGGAACAGTGGGGAGGACAGGTTTACTGTCTAGCCATGTAGTAACAGGTTTTTCTGGTGGTAACGACATGCCATATGGGATGCCTGAGCTTGTGGGCACATTATCCAGGTACTCTGGCACAGGGTAAGGATTCATCTGAATGTGTGGGTATTTTTCTTTGTGCCTCTGGAAGTGAACTTTCAGATTTCCCTTAGTGGAGAAACGGTTTCCACATATGTTGCATTTGTAGGGCCTTTCTCCGGTGTGGGAACGCAGGTGGATCTGCAGGGCACTGTCACTGCCAAACACCTTGGCACAGAACCGACACTTGTGCTTGAAGAAGGGGTCGTCAGAGGTGGGCTTTGTGTCAAACACAGAAACATTGGGGGGCTTTCCCTTTCGGTGCTTCATTAGAGCAGAGAGAGGGTCGAGAGCATTGGCTGTGGCTGCTATGCTGGCCAGAGGATTGGGGAAGATGACGCTGTTCGAGGAGCTGTGAGGTATCAGTGGTAGACTGGAGGCAGAGTTCAGGATGTTGCTGTGACTGAGGGAGGGAGGAGTGGTGGAGTTTCTGGGGAGAGCTGAGCTGTTGGTAATGCCACCACCTCCTGTTATGCTACCGCTAGTACTGCTGCTGTTATTTGTGACTGAAGATGAGCAGGCAGGGTGAAGAGACGACAGACCAGAACCACTTGGTGGGGAAAACGCTGCATTATTCGAGGATGTGTTCGGAACTGAGGAGCTAGATTGCTGAGTGCCACTTTGTGGTGTTTGAGAGAGAGGCCCTTCTATTGCTGAGGTCAGACCTGAAGGGCCTTGACTGTTTAGAGTGGCTGGCAACCTAACAGGCAACTGATGGACAGGGGGGGTGATGAAGTTATGCAGCTGAAGCTGACTTGCAGCAGGAGGAACACAGGAAGATACAGCCGCCTGGCTTCCAGCAGCACTGCTGTGATGGTGGTTGATAGCAGGTTGTGGGCCTGACTGTCTGTTCATGAGAGCCACTTGACTGCGGATTTGTTCTATTAGCTGCAGCTGATGGATCTGCTGCTGCTGGAGGGCCATCAGCTGGTCCAGAATCATGGGAATGGCCATTGTGGAAACCCCACTTCCCACTGCTGCCCTTACACTCTGTGAAAACTGGGCAACTGCGACCCGGGTGCCGTGCAGGGTCTCCAAAGTAACATTGGTGCTTGGCATGGTGTAGCTTGTAACAGCAGAGGGGACAACATTGTTGAGCTGAGGTAGGGAGCCGTCTGGCTCAGGAGATGTCACGTCTCTCTCTTCAGAATCCATATTTTTTTCAGGTGAAAGCTCAAGCTCCATCTGCTCGTCCTCCTTTTCCAGGACATTGACCTCATTTAAGGTTGATGTCTCTGGGACATCATCCCCCTCACCAGCAGGACTTTGATTGCCCTCCCTTGGGTCCTCACTGTCATCTTGCTCGCTAGGGCAGCTGGGTACAGGCGAGGGCTCCGATGGGTACTCCTGGGAGGGGTTAGGTGTGTCCTCATTGTCATTCACTATGAGCACCAGGGGGTTCTTGGTACAGCTCTTTAAATGTTCACAGAAGTCTGACCACTTGAAGAACTCAGCACAACACTTTTCACACACGTGAGTCTCTTCACTGCCGCTGCGGCTCTCGTTCCCACTGTCGGCATCATCCAGCACTTCACCTCGGGCTGCATGGAGAGGAGAGTGGAAGGGGATAGGAAAAAGGGGAGGAGGGGAGGGGTGAAAAAAGAATTAATGAATAAATAATCAATAAAGAATCCACACATATTTTGCAGTGCAGTGCAGCAAAGATTTAACCTTAGATTTTTTTCTCTCTTTTAACATAACCAAAATCAATATCTTTTTTTTTTTTACTCTGAACAAATTGCCCTAGTTCACCAATTCTCAAGACTCAGATTTGTGCATTCACACCCTCTCCATAGAGCCAGCTAATAATTTTCTTTGTGCAATCCATCAAATTATGAGGGCCTATCAATTGTGGATACTGCCGCTTAATGAAATTCCATAGAACCCATTGATTTCCAATATTTCATACAATTCACAGCTGCCTCATCTGTTGGGTACAAATCAGGACTTTGATGGTCCCATTAGGATTCCCCTCTGCTACCAAGCTCAGTCATTTCCACCTGAATTTCAAATGCTTGGGCCCTTTTTCGTTTAGCATTGCAAAGGTAATGTTTTAGCCCTGAAAAGCAAGGAACTCTCAACTTTTGTCATCATGTCAGTGCAAATATTGTTAAATATTAACTAGAGATTCTTTCTTTTTGCTTTTAATCTGCAAACCTTTTATAATTATTCTACAGCGAAAAAAACTGGGAAAATCACAATTTAAATATTCAAAATGTACAGAACTAAAATCTTTAACCACATTGTGAAAATTTCAAAATGACAAATGTTCCCTTCTGGTTAAGAAATGCTCAGTATGACTTTCTTTCTGCCCCCCCACCCCCCCCCACCCCTCTCCAAAGCTCTCTGACATAAGACCCAACAAATTACATACTTGTGCTATGGCAGCAAAGTCTCTGATTAGTTACACATGTTTAATCACAGTTGTAGGAAGCCACTTCCTCTTCCACATACAACCATCATGAGTCAAACAAACCGACACAAGCTCTGAAAATGGACCTAATTCACACCTGATCAAATCCATCTAAAAATGGCCTCCCTTGTCGGTTTTTATTTTTTCTTTATAAGTACAGTTTTGAGTGTGTGTGTATCTGTGTGTTAGTCGGTATAAAGATATCTGTTTCCATGCTAAAGGAAAGAGTGCACAATCAACACAAAAAAACATTTAAAATAAATGTGATTAGTTTCATTTAAAAACGCCACTAAAAATATGCAATAAAACAACAAGTTTAAGGTGATTTTATTACTTTTACACATTTATTATCTATAAAACTGAAAGGAAACTGATATGAGTGTTTCTGAAATGTAACAAGGCTGCTTTTGTTAATATGTTTGTACTAATCATTGGATCTGTAAATCCTCCTAACTGTGTATTAATAGCGTGGGGACGGGTGTCAAGAGTGGCCCCAGAAAACTACCAGAAAGGGCTGCACCTTACATCCTGCACATGCTTGCTCAGCAGCTCAAGTCCCACCGCGCACTGAGATTCATACAGTGCTTACGCTAAGGCTGAAGCGGAGCGAGCCACAGTGAAGAAGACATGAGGTATTTTTGCCAATTATAGTGACTCATTAGTAAAGAAATTCATCACTCCTCCTGTAATCTGCAGCCAAAGTGGGGGGTGGGGGGGAGCGCTATCATGGTCTGGTGTCTGTGACTTAATTAATTATCAGCAGAATGGTTTTGGATAGACTCTGTGTTCTTATCCCCACTGGGTACTAGAACTGACAGAGGAAGGTATTATTTTGCCTAATCATGCACCCTGACATGTTAAA
Source organism: Leptatherina wallacei (assembly GCA_028567055.1). Lineage (NCBI taxonomy): Eukaryota > Metazoa > Chordata > Actinopteri > Atheriniformes > Atherinidae > Leptatherina > Leptatherina wallacei. Next base: position 24,284,516 of record JAOXYM010000006.1, on the reverse strand, counting down.
TAAAAAAATAAGAATAAAAAACTGATCGTTGAAGAAAATAGAATGTAAAATCCTACACATTTTTCATTTGTGGATTTTCATTTTATCTACTTATTTCTTGTTTTGCAATACCAGTGTGACCAATCTGTTTGTGATATCAATATCAAACTTCCACTAAATCAAAATTAATTTGAGTTTTGTTTTTATATATTTATCTATTTTTAAACAAACAAAAAGGAAGCAGAAAAAGAATCAATGATTGGAAACGTCAGCGACACGTGACAGCAAGCTAAAAAGCTCCTTAGCCGAGAAGCGGACAGCAGAACTCATTTCCATAATTGAGGGTTGAAAGGTCAACACAAATGAGTAGGCATTGTGTTGAGCTGATTAGTTATTAGAATGGTATTACTGTCAATCTCTTTTCTTCATTCATACAATTACAAGTAGGGGCCTTTGTATGCCTCTGACCTCACACAAACACACACACACTGGCACGTTTGTAAAACACAGTCTAAAAACATGCATGGATTATGTGCTTATGTACAGAGATACATACCTAAAAATATATAAACCTTTTTTTTTCTTTTTTTTCTACTGTAACTGGTAACTGTAACTGCAGTGATGTTTTGCAGTAGCCTATTTGTTAAAAAATACCCTTTGCAGTTTTTTATTAAAGAAAAAAGAAAAAGAAATAAAAGAAAAAGGAATCAAACGTCTTTTCTATATCTTTTTTTTATAAAATTTGGTGAATTTTAAAGTTCTTCTCTTTACGGCATCCTCTTCGTCTCACACCGTGTTTCTCTGCTGCACTTATTATACGAATGAGCAAAAAAAAATCATTAAAGACCTAAAAAAACAATGAATAAATAAAAGTTAAAAGCCAAAAATCATAATTGCTCAAAATTTGTTTATTTGGTAAAGCATTAACATGGTGTCATTCATGAGGGTTTGAAAAAAGAAAGAAAGAAGAAGATGCAGAAATTTGCTGCTAATTGTGTCAGTTTAAATGCTGCAGCGATTAGTCATTGTTAATTACAGCTGAACAAGCGACAACCATAAACCACCTGATCATTTTTATGCCTCCACCGAAAATATCCAAAAAACAGTCCTGGCCCATAATCATAAAGCATCTGCAACGTGATTCACCATGGAAGTGTGCGGGATCACTATGTTGTGCAGCTGTCAAGGCGACATTTTGTGGTTATGTGTTTAAGACAGTGAAAAGATGCATGTGTGTGTTTTTATGTATATGCATGTGTGGTGGTAATGTGTGTGTATGTAGAAGAGGGGGGGGGGGTATTGATTTCCTTTATAGGATGGGAAAAGAAGAAAGAAAGAGTTGAAAAAAAAATCCAATCAGTTTTTCATTCCTTTAAGAGTCTTCATTTTCCCAGATGCAAATATTTAGCTGAACGCAGTCAATGGGGGGATTGTAGACATTGCATCTAAGTGTCTGCTATCATGCTCAGCAATCTTTGGCATGCTAACTGAAACCGCTAATCTGACATATTGTATCAGATGAGGCATTCATGCTGATTCTGTGACAGTCACAGAGCTGGGCATTGAGCGAAGCATGAGACAATTACAAATTCCCCCATTCTTAACAATTTCCAGATTCACTTAATAAATACCCACACAGAAGATGAAAATGGTAGCGTTTAAGATATCAGTATCTCATTTAAAAAATAGGGTAATTTAACCACCCTCTTGATTAAACCTCTTCATTCTTTTCATTTTTTTCTTCCTATCTTTCTTTCTTTCTTTCTTGAAACCAAGGCTGTAAGTGCAGTTTGTGATCAGCATCTGTGCTTCCACTGAACCTCGAGCTGGTCCTCTTTCTGCACCTTTAAAACCCATCCTTTTAAAGAACCTGAGAACAGCTTAACACTCTCAAAGAGATGCATCACTGTTAAGTTCCTGCTCAAGCTGCGAGCAGAAAAAGAGGCCTGCTGGGTCCAACCATGCTGGAACTCTCCTCCTAATTACATTGTTTCACTGAACATTTTCACATCACACTTCTGTAACTCTAATTTCCAAATAATTCATTTGATCTATTTGTTTCTTTGGCAAGTAAATATTTCTTCTGTACTATTAATTTTCAAACATATTTGCACGATTAAAAAGCAAAAACAAAAAATGAAATCTATTTTAATTCTGTACATTTCTGAAGTGGAAATTTCCATTTTAAGAATAATTTTCAACACATTTAAAACAATCATTTTTAATTATTTTCTAACCAACGGATGCTTTAAAAAAATAAATAAATAAAAGAGTTATGGTTCATCTATTTAACTCTGGATTCTAATATCTGTGACGGTACGCCTAATAAGCATCTCCTCGAGTGATCCCATGCATCCTCAGATCTGCAGAGGCACAAGCGTCTTCAGCTCAGCTCTCTGTGTGAGCGTGCGTGTCTGTGTCTGTGTGTGTGTGTGTGTGTGTGTGTGTGTCATCAGGCCGTCAGCCCTACTGCAGAGTGGTACAGTCATATCTGCACACACAGAGAGGCCTTTGTCATCGCCTGCAGATGTGGAGCAGCCAAAACATTAACGATTTGTTTGTGTAAGCATTTGCAATACAGTATTCAATGACGGCACTCTGTCCAGATGACAGTGTCACCCGTCAAGATGGCTCTCTGTGAATGGATTTACAAAAGAGCTTGAGATGAGAAGGAGACTTCAGGATCTAATGGGTATTCATCCTCCGATCGCAAAATAGATATATATTACATGTATCCCTCAACTCTAACTTTCTCATTTAAAAAAAAAAAAGATTTTCCTCTCTTCATTTGCAGCTGCTCCTCCATTTTGTTAATTTCTAAGTAAATGGGTGCTAAAAAATCACCTTAAAAACTCCCAATGACCAGGTCATCAGCGGATGACTTCTAAGCGATCTCCTAAATCCTCCAAACATGCTCTGTTGCCTGATGTTAAATAGCCCTCCCGTCGCCTGCCTCGTCCTTCCTCTCAATCAGGATCTCACTTGCTCGTGTGTGTTTTCAGCGCAGAGTTGTAATTAAGACACAGCCATATTTGAGTGCCTTCTTGAAGACATCTTTGGCACAACTATGTGGGTGGTCCACAGGCCTGCACCCAGTGGTGAGAAGAGATTAAAACAAAAGGCAAACAAAGCCCCACTGCAAGGGAAGTGGGCAACAACTATGTAGTCCCTGTCAGCAGGGATTTTCTCACTTTGCTATATTTTCTGCTCAACAACAGCTTTCCTTTTCCCCTCAGTTACTGAGGAGACCAAACACCTAACAAAACATTTGAACTCTTAAAGATCTTGGTTTTGAATTACTGTGACTGTGGCCCGAATGGATGCTGTGGTTGAAAATGGAGAGTGAAAGCATCACCGACATGTTTTTCCTAGATTCTCGAAGACATTAAACATCATTTATAAAACAATAATCATGGGGGGGGGTCAGCTTTTCTCAGCTGTTCTTGGTGCTCTGGGTGAGAATGGCGGTAAATCTCCATCTGTGTATTTACAATTTGCACACCAACACTCCCAACCCCAGCCCCACTCTCCCGTCACTCTCCACGTGGACACCTTCAAAGACACGGGGCGCAGAGGAAGTGGTGGTGTGGTGAAAAGCCTGTCGCCGCTCACACTTTCTAGGACACGAGTAAGCTTTGCTGCCAAGGTCAGCGGCACACATGTTCTAATTGTACAAAGAGCTTGACATCTAGCGGCAGGATCTGGCTGGCCGGGGCGACACAAAGGTTAAGTCAGCAAGCTTTGTAAAAGCACTCCAAAGCAGACTCCCCCTCCGCCACACACCCCTGTCCTCCTCCTTCTCCTTGTCCTCCTCCTCTTCCTATCCTAACACATATATACACTACTCCCCCCCCCTTACCATACCCCCTGGGGGAAAGTGTCTGGAAGGCCTGAAGGGGGGGGATGATATGCCACACAGGGACTTGTTGGCACTTGATTTTCATTTTTTATGTTTTTGGGGATGAAGCAAACTAAAGTGTCCTTGCTTAGATTCAGTGGAAAACTGTCAACCAAAAAAAAAGAAGAAAAAGAAAAAAAGTCACACATTAAATATGTCAGACTTCAAATTTTAGGAGAAAAAAAAACACAAAAAATGTTGACACTCTTTGTATTTGTTGTCTTTGTTCACACAACACACTAAGTGTGTGACCCCCTTAACACAAAGCATCGTTTGGCCAACCAAATTCATGACTTTCTCCCAAAGTGGATTTGGGATTTTAGGTCTAAATCAAGCTCATGATTTGAACGTTTGAGTTCCTTCAAGATTCTATGCAATGATTCGTCAAGGCCAGCGATCGATAAGAGTTCGTCACAAGCTGCAGCACAGCAACAGGGAGCCGAGGACCCGATCACGCTGCAATGATACACTGACAGTCTGACATTAGGAGCTCGTCGTGTAAGGTAGCTTTGGATGAGACATGGTGTTATTAGGTTTATTTAAGTGTGTATGGGCTCGCTGTGCTCTGCCAAAGGCTTGGGATTGTTTCACTGCTTCGTCTGTCCTAAAGACAAGCGAGTCAGTATTGTGCACCAACAAGGACAGAACATTCCACGGTCACTTCCAGTCTTAAGCACAATGGCATTGACAGTATACAGTATTTTACCCATAACGCAGTCTGCATGCATGTGAGCGTAGATTTTATTTCAAAATTAAATCTAGAAGGGGTCAACATTTCATGTTTCCAGTTCTAGAATTTTGCATCTGATGTTTTAAAGTAAATTCTGGCTAAAAGCGGAAATTTCCAACAGGAAAGGGAAGTTTCCTTTTTCATGCCTCAATCCAACAGGAGAGAAACCTGATGGATGCTTTGTATCTCTAACCAAAATCAGAGAGAGGTTATCTCAACAGTGACAGAGTTTGTGTTTGTGAATGTGAATAGCCCATAAATTTAAAAAGAAAAAGAAAGGAAAATAAATTGGACAAAAGAGCCATGCAGGAGTCATCAATGTGACCCCCCCCCCCCTTTCAGCACCAACATTTCAACATGCTAAGACAGCCGCTCCCCAGAGATTACATCACGCATTTCTATTCTAAAGAAGCCCTGGAAAGTGTGAGTGTATGTATGTGGTTGTGTGTGTGTGTGTGTTGGCCACCAGTGGTTAAGATTTAGAAAGGTAGAAATAAAACTAGTGATTTCTACCTAATCTTCACTGATAACAGTTTTTTTTTGCATAACTAAGATAAATTAAACTATTCTTTTTTGACAGAAGTGTGATGAAGCAACACAAAACAAAAACAAACCAAAAAAAATTTAATACCATTAAATACAATTTTCCACATTCATATATTAAAAGCACAAATTAATAATTGCTTGAGTTTTAAACATGAATATTTCTGCCCTGCCAAAGTAGTGATGTTATGTAGAAATCCCACAGGCGCTTTACTCAGCATCAGACCTGACTTCCACTCTTTTACTCATGTTTTTTGTTGAGCAAAAGCCTGAGTACAGGCTGAAGGATAAATAATCCTTTTCTCCATATGGCGAGGACAAGCTCTGTCAAGCGATCCTGTCGACATTGTGAACGAAAGGGAACAAATCAAGTGTGCTAAATTTATGTGAGGGGGGTAAACAAAAAACATTTCCATGACAAAACAAGAGCTTCGACCTGCAACAGACTCCGCATTTTGTCCCTCGCAGAGCCAAGCAGGCGTTTTTGGGACAAGACACAAATTCCCAATTTTTAAAAAAACTGCCTTAAATGTAAAGACCTTTTTTTTATATCAAATTTATTTAGTTAGAAATAAATGTCCGTATAAAAATGTCACACCTCGGAGAAAAAAATTCAAATATTTCCCAACTAATCTATTTGTGTGTTTGTGGAGTTGTGGAGCCTATTTAGTCGAGCACGCACCCACAAACAAAAGAATAATAATAGGCCTACTCTGGAAACGACTTTAAGAGAATTTAAGATTTCCAGCTCTGATGTTTACACGTAGAGAAAAGTCTTAAATCGTTTCTGTTTTTGAAGCAGGCCTTTCAAAGAAGGCCTCCTGTTCATAATATGGATGCTCTTAGTGTAAACTGATCTACATTTATTCTATGACGTGCATTTGTTCCGTTAATCTTAAAGGTCATCTGTCAACAAACAGCCGACCGTGGTGCAGCCTGGACGACTTGGAGGTTTTTTGTTTTGTTGTTTTTTGAGGGGGATAAAACAAACGCAAAACTCCTTAATGGAAATTTTACACATTCCTGACACTGAAGAGAAGATATTAACTGAACAGTTAAATATGAAAACATGGATCTATTGCTAATTATTTCATCTATATTTTAAGAAATAAATTGCAGCAGCCCCCTCAACAATCCGAGAAGGAAGTAGCCTATAAGCGGTATGAAACTGGAAAGAATCAGTGAGAAAGATGAGAAAGAAGTTGACTGGATGAGGAAGCTCAGCTGATCAAATCCACTCACCGTGCTCCGAGATCACCCCGGCTAGTGCGGGATCCTCGTCCGACTTGAGGTGCTGCGGCTTGGCTTGCTTGCGTCGGGACATGCTGCTGGCGTCAGGGCTGGCGATGCTGCTGAGTTCACGCTCCGAGATGTGTCTGCGTTTTGCAGATACATCAGCGAAGAGCGAATGAATCAAGACAGAAAAAAGTTCGCAAACAGTCTGGCAGCGCTGAATGTGGTAGGTGTTTGGTTGTTGGGGGGTGGGGGGGGGGTGAGAGGGAGGGAAACGTGAAATTAGCCCGTGTTGCTGTTGCTGCTGCCGCCGCTGCTGTTGCTGTGCGTTGGATTGCGCATGTCGGGATAATAATTATGATAGTGAATAATGCCTCGCGATTAACGGCAGCTTGTGAAGGTAGGGAGGATTGGCTGGAGTCCAGCGGACGCGCATTGGATATGGTAATGAGGGACGGACTAAGCAATTAGCCGCTTCACTCTCAGACTTTATCCATCTCTTTTCTCTTTTTCCTCCCCCACAAACAATACAACACCAAAATCTCTTGTTTTTGAACAGTTCACATGGGGGGGTCTCCAACTGGGAATGAAGGGCTCCTTTCCCCTCTCCTTTAACTAACTCTCAAGTGCTCTTCTATCAGTATCTCTCATCTGCATCACGCTGGCCTTTGTGGTTCCACTTTGTTGCTCATAACTTCGGAAAGTGTCCTCACACACAGTGTGTCTCGAGATCTTGGCTCACTTCTCGCACTTTCTCTCTCGGTAACGTCTCTCTTGTGTGAGTCCTGGATGAACACGCACCTCCTCCTGCTTCAAAGGAAGCGACTTTTGGTCTCTGAGATGTTTCGGAGCTTTAAAGTTTTTTGCTGATGGACATCTTCGCGGCAAAGTGGATATTTGGTTTGATACAGGAGCACCGGCAGCAGGAAAGTTGCCGGAGCGAGTTAAGTTGTTAAATGATCACAGTTTTCTTTCTTTTACTTAAAAAAAAAGCTTTCACTAATGGCGCAGCTCAGCTCTCCAAACTTTGATGCGCGTCTTCCGAGAGAGCACCAGTCCTCCTCTTATAACAAGAAAGTAATTGTGATGATAAATGCAGCTGTCCGGTTTCAAACAAAAAAGAGAGAAGTGGCGTTGTTCTTTTGAACGCGTTGGAATCCCTCCTGTACTCCTCTTGGTCGCCGCGTCTGAGCTCCCGGTTGCGCACTCGCCTTGGTGCGCTCACCAAAAAAAAGTGTCTAATATTGCCGACCAAACGCGCCAACGCTTTCCCCAACAGAAAACTTCAGCCAGCTTGTCCCCTTTGCTCGGCTAGCGGGCTTGCGTCGAAGCGAACTTTTGAAGTTATCTTGCGGCAGCCAGGTCGCAGCGTCGGTCTCTCTCGTCGTTGGGCATGGCTCTGCGTGTGTGTGGGACTGAGCTGTGTGTGAGAGTCAACCCCCAAGCAAGGGTTCAGCCCATTGCTTTCAGCCACCACTAGGATGTACCACCACGTTACTGTTCAGTGGATCGTCCTCAGTCTCCAGTGTGAACACCCAGATTTGACCTCACGTCATATAATACAGCGCAGCTCTCACCAGACGCCGCTTATAATGGATAGAGTGTCATATTAATCTTGTGGAGTATTTTCTTTTTATGGGACAGGCGATCCCAGCGAAGGCTTTCCATCACACATTTATTTTAACCTCACTTCCAGTTTATGAACATTTTACGCGGTGGCTGGTCCTGTCTGACAGTAATGACGTTAAACAGTAAAAAAAAAAAAATAATAAAAAAATAATAATTATTGACATAATAAACCAAAAAATAACGTTACAAAAAATGGAGAATGGCTGTTTGGCCTGTTTGAATATCCCTGATAATCGGCTCATTTTCTTGCACGTGGATATAACGAAAAGAAATGATAACAGACACCAGATAGTGCGTTTTGTTGCAGCTCATGGTGCGAAATAAACACGTTAACCCTTTGCTTTGCTCCTTTTCCTCTTCTTTTTGTATTCAAATGTCCGGAAGTCGAGGGAAAATGAGACAAAGGATGTGCGACGCAGAATGACACGTAAAGCTACCAGGACTTTTAAATAATGCAAACGTAAATCCCAAATTGTTCTTTATTAAAGTAATAATTCTGTCACTAACCAAATGAGTTTCTAAATAAGCTACAATGATGGATCCTCAGTTTTTCCTTTCCACTCTGTTAAAGCGTCCCTCCTCCCTCTGCCCTCCCTCATGTCTGTTTGACTTGTCTATTCCCCTGCTTCCACCTCATATGAGACAAATCTGTTGACAACAAGGTCGTCTTGTGAGCAAACTTTCTTCTTTCTCCTCTCCTCTTTCCATCACCCCCCCCCCCCCTTTTTTTGAAGTTATGTCCAAAAGCCTGTTATTATCTGGTATTAATAGATGCAGCCCCCAGGAAGACAAAATCAGCTATTGATAATTGCAAGGAGTATACGGCAGCTACTGTATCGATCGGCGTGTCCTCCACTCCCCTGGTACCGCGAGATAAGAAGACACACTCTTTAGAGCAATATAATTTCTTTTGACCTATCTGCTTGCTACAGACTTATGATGAATAGCCACAGTGGCTGAAGTCCTTTATCACCAAAGTTACCCCCTTGATATAATATTGATTCTTTATAACTAGCTCGCCACACAAAAATCAAACTGTCCACTTGGCCATCATCATCATCAATATCATCACAAAGGCGGAGGAATGAAGATCCTCGCGCCTCTGAGGGCGAGCCTTTACAATCTCCTCTGTAGGCCTAATCTTTATTTTGCTGATGATGAAAGGGAAGGGGAAACGAGGCAAGGTGCCATTTAAGACCAGGTGCTATTTAATCCGTTGTATACACACACATACGGAGGAGAGGCAGGCAGGGAGGGTGAGGGGGAGATCTACAGCCATGAATTTCGAGGAAACGGATTCATTTCATCAACAAAAAAGTGCTACTTGTCCAGCCAACACACAACGTGCTTTACATGCCCTAATTTGACAACATGGATCAGTTAAACCGAAGCTGGATGAACTAAATAACCCAAATCACAGTGGAAAAGCAAAAAATAAACGCTTGTTTTATGACACTGCGGGTACACCGGATGCGCCTCAGAGGTATCCTTTAACCTTAAAGCTGTTTGGCTGCATAGCTGCAGCCCCATAGAGGCTGTTACAGCCGGGCCAGTCGCTCTTCACCGACAGAGGGGCGAGCGCTGCTACTTGGAGGAGTGGAGGTGAGGGGGAGGTGAGGGAGGGTGCATGGGAGAGGAGGGAGAGGAGGAACGTGTAATCACCCAAACAACCGTTTTTTTTTTTTTTTTGTTTTTTTTTTACACATTTCAGCCCCTCTGGATCTGTGTGGCAAGGTAAGAAAAAAGGCGACTTGGCTTGGCCCTCTCTGCATCAGAGTGCATCGGCAGACTTCTGTAACAACTCCTCTCGCCTCTCTTCTCCTCTCGCAGCCTGCAGTCTGCCGCGAGGCTCTCCTTTCCCCTGCGGATACAGTGAAGAGAGGCCGGACAGCGAGGAAGACACAAGGAGGTAAAGAAAGTTTCAATTCATCACTCTTTTTTCGTTTATTTTTCTATCTACAGCAGGAAAGTGAAATCTGTCTTTAAAACAAACGTCGCATGCCATAATGTAACATGCGTGTCCTCTGGTTTCGAGAGGCGTTTGATAAGACCGCTGAAGCTGCGGGGTCTAGAAAAAAAAAAGAAAAAGAAAGGGGGAAAAAAGCGATCCTTGCGTCAGCGTCCAATCAGAGGTGTTTGCGGCGCCGCAATCAGAGCCAAGACGCGTTTCTACACACCGCAGGGCTACCGTAGCAGCCTATGGCGCACTCCCCAGCCTTAATCTGCACCAATCAAACACCAGCTGCAACTTTTTCCTCTCGTTGCATGAACTTATTTCCTGGGTCTCTGAATATAACATCATGGCAGCACTTGTTTCTTATTTCTGCTTATTTACATTGTTTACTGTGCGCGTAATCCATAGTCACGCTATTTCTTGCAGTCATTATTGAACTAATTAAAAATCACGCTATTTTTTAAAAAATATTTCCACTTTTCCACTTATGTGTTTTGAGCATTGGTATTTCTTAATATTGCTTAAGTCTCCAATAATATTCCGATTGGTCTGTTGTAATTATATTCATCTTAACAGGGGTTTCAAATATATTCTTTGAAAGATGAGTTTCTTATTGAGGTGTCTGAAATGTAATTTTAGTACATTCATGGTACAGCTATGTAGATATTTTAAAGCCCCCCCCCCCCCATATAATCTGCAATAATCTACTATTAGAGTATTGTTGTCAACATTAGAGTGAATTTTGGATTCTAATGTAAACATCTAATTATTTAAAGCTGTAAAATAGGATCCTTAGAGTTGTTTTTAGAAAGGTGGTTATTGCTGGTCTTTTTAAAAGAACTTGTTTTTATTAAGGTTCCTTTCAAAAGTTAGAAAAGCAACCACTCAGCGATGCTTATCTGAGTGACATCTTTAATTTTTTTCTTCACATGTTTTCTAGCTTTGCATTACACATATTTGTTAGTTAAATATGTAAAGCAAACACACATTGTGTGATTTATAATTATGGACATCATGCATTAACAATGGTATCATCAGGGGTGCCCCATTAAGTGGAAACTGGTCACTGCATTGAAAATGTAGTGTTCTGATTTCACATTGATCCCAGAGTCAGTGATTAAGGGGCATTTGAGTCTGTCTAGGTCATCTCAACCTTAAATATTAAGTTATATCAGGAGCTCCTTAATACAACTTCAACTGAGGCTGCTTGAGATAAAATGTGACAGGTGGCTTGTAACTGAGATGAGTAAAATTTGATCTGACTGATCCAGTCAAGCTTAATTGAAATGAATTGAATCAGCCCATTTCTTCTGCTACTGTAATTAAATTAGTCGCCGGGGTGTAATTGGACATCCAGTTGGCACTTGAGAAGAGATGACAAAATGCTCATTGCTGCCACCGAAGAACGATGTGTCAAATTTAGTGTGAAAGGCGACACAGTAAATGCTCCCTGACACTGTGACAAGGCTGCTGCTTTACAAGAGGGGTCTCCAAATAAAACATACTTAGATTATCGTGCCAGACTGAAACGCTGCCTCATTCAAAGCTAAGTAAAAGTGAGAATAATCATATTGCTGTCAAAAAACTACACCAACATTGATTTACTCAGACATAAAACTCTTCAATGAATTGAAAAATACTGTTTCTAAATAAAGAATGAGCCTCTTCATCAGTGATGGGAAAACTGGTTTTACGCTAATGCAAATTAATGAATTAATTGAAGCCAATCAAATCGACTTCTATCAGAATAAAAAGTGATAAATAAACAAATATCTTAACTGTTCATTGTTTATCAAACTATTCCTCTTAGATATAGATTAATGTAAGATGATTATTACATTTTCACATTTGAATTGCAGCCCAGTTTAAAATTACTCTCATGAGCTCAATTCAGCTCTGAGGAAGAGGAGAGGTTTTATGGCACAAAGGCTTTGGTCATTTCTGGCTCTAATGCCATTTCCAAGAACAATGAGCAGAAAAGGGCTAAAGCCGCACTGATGACACTTAATCTCATTGGAATTCCTTGTCGGGTTTGACCTTGGAAAGATATTAGCCACTCGACAAGTGACTCTGGGTGTGTGTATTTGTGTGAGTGAGTCGAGGGCTGTCCACATATCTACAGACGGTCTGCTGATATGTGAATGCACGTCGCTATTTGTGTATATGATTTTACCACTGTATTTTATTTTGTGTAAAAGAACTATTTCAAGTTTGCAATTCCAATTTTTTTTGTTGTTGTGTGCAAGTGTAACTGCATTCAGATGTGGATGTATCACTCTTGATGTGCAGCTAGAAGTGGTGGGTGGAGGGAGACAAGCAGCGAGCAGCCAGACCAGCGGGCTGCAGGGATCTGTGGCCCAGTGATATGTGTGCCACAGTGTCTGTTCAATATAGGTCCTTGAATTTTTAAACAGCATCAGTTACTTCATACTGTCATTGTTTTGGCACCATTTGCCATGCTTAATCCTGGTAAGTGCACATCTACACTGTTTTACAGTGTAGAGGTGTGCGTTTCTGGTTGTGTGTGCCAAGAGAGGAGGTGTCGCTACACAATTCAAAACTAATGAAAGTTAGTATGCAGGTAAATGTAGGGGTAAGCTTCTACCATTGCAATGTCTTTTGTAGTGATTCATTTACCATCTAAGGAGAAAGTCTGTGTGCATGAGTGAACTCCAGTGAATTTGAGTTTTCTTGATGTAATCTAATGTGAGAAAAAAGACAGAATACAAAAAGAAAGACACTAGAAACAGTGAAAATTCACAAAGGTCCTTAAATGTTTGCATCTTGCTTTTTGTATTTTCACTCTGCACTTTAATCACTGCCTCCAAATGAGCTCAGATAAACACACAAACACTGTGGTCTCAGTTGTATAAGGTCTTTGTTATTTAAAAGAAGAAATAAGATAAGTGATACCTGTCATTAGGAATCAGCAGGGGTGGAACCAGAAGGTAGCCAAGGGTGGCCACCTTCACTATATGCCCATGCCTTGCTCATCTAATCACAGAACAAAAGTTGTATCTCAAAACTTTCCTTTTTTTATCACTAAAGCCATCAGAGTTCATTTTATAGCTCTTTGCATTGTAACTGAATGTAGAAAAAAAAATCAAGATACAGTCGAAACTATTGAAATTGCCCAAACTTCTAAAAGAGTCTCAAACAAACAAACCAGTAGGGGATTGCAGAGCTGAGGAACTTAGTAAACATGTGTCCTTCTCATAGAACTCACAGATTTGCAATGAATAAACACAAGTATTAAATAAACACACTGCAAAAATTATTAGTCTGCAAACATAAAAAAAATATCAACAGAACATAAAAATACGGTAGATAATATAAACTTAAATAACATAAAATAGATACATATTTATCACATCAAAACCTGATTAAAATTCATGTATAAAAAACAAACAAACAAAAGAAACTAAAACTGAACTCATATTCATTTTGATAAAATTTCAATGTTGCATTCACTTGACTATTAGAAACTTCTGATCTCTTTAACCCTCTGGGGACTACAGATGCAAACATGCTAAAAAGCAGAAACTCCCAAATAATTCTAGCAACAGTGCTTCCTATTGGTGGGAAAAGCACCACATCACAAAATCTAAATTTTTTCAAATACTACATGTCATTTAGTTGCTAGGGGAAAGGGGGAAGTTGTGAATTGTTGTGAATTTGTGAATGTGGAGCAGGAAATCCAGCTCTTTGGATTTGAAAGAGCATTGTTTTAAAAAAAAACCCTACCTGAGGTACTGCTTGCATTTTCATTGTAAATAGTTGTATAGAACAGTTAATGACCAAATTTATACATGATTTTTTTTAAAATGTACGATCTATATTTACATTCTAAGTAAATAAAAATGGTTCCTTAGGCATGTTTGTGATTTTGACAGTAATATATTCAACTTTTTCCCAATCGGATGTGTGTGATTTTAGTTCCAGTGTTTTGATACATTAGATCAAAATGACAAAATAACTGTACACAGGTGAAATTGTGCTGAAAATAATGATACCAAACAAGGCAGGTTAAAGTGTATTTAAAGGTGAAATATAATTATAAAATCAGAAGTAGTCAAAAACGGCCATTTATATCCTGGTCCCCAGAGGGTTAATCAGTTGGTGGCTGGATAAACGGGATGTCTTTCTATGACAGTCATGCCTGCACGTGTGAATGAGGCTGCCTATAAAGTTATATGAATAACTATATTTAGATCTGTGATAGAAATGTAATAATGAGGCATAAATCTATGTAAGACATCAGTGAAAGTTATGATCTCAGCCACACATATAAAAATGTTCTGGTTCCACCACTGGGAACCAGTGTTGAAGCTGAAGTGGTGTAAAAAACTGTGTTGTTATATTTGAATGCACCAAAAGTACCTATTTTGATTTCATATCCATCAATTTCTTTTTAAGAATTCATTAAAAGAAACACGTCTACAGGCCTTAATAAATTCTGAGAAATTATTAATCAAAGTTTGAGTGAGACAAAACACAAAAGTTAATTATATATTACTAATAATTAGATATGGGGTATAAATTAAAACCCAGTCAAATAAAAAAAGCACTCTAAGACTGCTTACTTATACTGAGGCAGAAAAAAAAATCCTGGATCCACATGGACAAAAGTTAATCACTTCATACTTGGATCATGTCCCACGTACCTCTGGTAAGATTACCAATCGTATCACCTCCTTGGCAGAGGTAACAATAAACTGTGAGAAACATGAACGCAGATTTGAAAACAAACACAAAGGTGCCAGACATGCATTTAATGTGACTCAAAAACACAGGAAAGGCTTTCCCAGGAGAACTCCGGTTGAAGTATGGCGACCATGAAGTGAAATTATTGTGAGAACAGAATTGCTTCTCTGAGTAACTAAGCTGCTTTAGAGGAGAGAGAAAAAGCAAAAGTCCTGATTGCTATTTGGTGGGGGGATTTTATGTTCTTCAGCTTACTGTACTGGATGCAACGGTATGTCGACAGACATTCAGCCTTTCTCTTTCTCCCACTGCCTCTGTCTCTAGGGAGAAATATTTGCAATCCTTTTCTTTGTAGTTTCTATAGTCTTCCGTCTTTGTCCCCAGACTGACTTATTTATGGTTACCCGCTAATGAGCTATACGGCCTTTTGTAGAGAGAGACAGCATGTGTAAACATTTAGATTTTTCCCTTCAACTACAAGGAGAGATTCCCCCAAATTAAAAAGGCACAAAGTGAAATGAAATCATGGAGCAACCTAACACCTGATCAAATACAAGGTTACCCATGCAGTGTTTTGTGTTTTGCCGTGTTAATGTCCTGTGTTGCGATCAGTCTGGCGTACGTTTTGGAGGTCTGCCAGCCAGTGGAGGAAGAGCACCTATTTGGTGGAGAGGTAATTGCTACACAGTAGCCTCTGATTGCCAGGATCTTTCACTGGGAACATCCACGGGTCCCTTTTCACTTGCACCAACAGCCTGATTACAAATCATCTTATTGATTTGATGAGTGCAAGATGTTTGCTAATAACTGTTCTCATACCATCTGTTAATCTTTGTTGTGATTAAAGAGGTAATCCCAATACCCATTATTCCCGGTGACAAGAGTGGGGATCGTTCTCTTACACAAGCTTTAGCCCCTCGCAGGCCAGTCAGGGCTGAAAGGAGGGCTCAGGGGGAGGGGGGGCGCAGTACCAAGGATATCAGTGATCTCCGAATGCAATTGAGAAATCCGCTCCATCCTCAACACAGCAAACACGATACAAAACAAAACGGGGGAAAAAAAGAATAACACCCTCGCTAAGAATCCATTACCTTGTATAATCACGCAAAATGATTTTTCTTAAATATGATAATAAATCACAGGCTGGATCAATAGCCCGCAGTCCAACTGCTATGCCCTGATAAGGTATCAATCAATATTTAGTATTTAGATTTTAATTAATGCCTCGGCAGGGCTTGCAGCTGACTAACACTTAGAGAAATATAATCTGTGATAAAAACGACCGAAATAAAGAAACTGATAAAAGCAGTCCTGTTAACATTCCACAGTTGTAACTCATTTCTGTCATTGATCAGTCAGTTGCTTCGTTGTGATTAAGGACCCTTCAAAATCAAGCTCTGTGTGTGCTTTATGTGTGTGCATGGGTTTGTGTGTGTGCCTTGCATCAGGGAGGTATGGATGTGTGTGTTTACATGGCAACAAAGTCATCGATCAAGCTTTGTATAGCGCTGAGCTATGCTTTAGAACTACCTGCCGCTAACTGTGCATGCAGACCATCTCTAGCCAACATCAGATGTTGGATTTTAGATTAGAAATGTTGCAAAGTGAGCTCAGATGTTTTAGCGCCATGTCACAGTGAGACACAGTACATCATGCAAGCCATCCTCTCACTTTACTAGATTTATTCATCATAATATAAAGTCTCTGAGACATTTTTTCAAAATTATACACTTTTACAGGTTTAAATTTACAGACTTCTCAATAGATTTAGGCCATTTTTTTACATGAATATCAATGATGACTAAAAATAGACAAAAAAGAAAAATTTTATTCACATGTATTTTATATTCTGATAATTGCCATGACAGTTGTCATGATGCCAATTTTTTGCCAGGAGATTGTAATTGTAGGTGCTCTAACTCAGATGATGTCCTTTACCACTGAACAAATTGTATTAGTATCAATAATAAACTGAATGATAAAATTGATATTTTTCATAAAAAAGCATAACATGACTTACCAAAATGACTATATATCTATTTAAATTAATTTAAATACATCTAAACTATTTTTTCTGATTTCTGATTTTTGATTATTGGTGTTATTCATGGAACCACTAGACACATTTTCAATAATTCCTCCTCTCCCACAAAAAAAGGATGCTTTTGGTTGCAATAAGAAGACAGACAGTTTTTAATGAGAATATTGCAACTTCTCACTTGATTTGTTGCCTGTTTTCCTTTCGAGTTCATGATTTACTTTATTGATTGTAGTCTTTAAAGAAGCATGACATCCACTTTGTAAAAAGTTGGAGTAAAATAAACAATAAAGCTGCTTTTAGAATGGGCTTACTCATATCTGACAAGGTGCTAATGTACAGTAGACGGCCTGCACAGTGCTCAGGATTGTCTCCAAAGATGTTTCAACATGTGGAGATGCCATGGACTGATGCACATACATTGTAATTTGTAGGTAACCTTCTCTGAAACATGATCTACTTCCACCTGTGATATCAAAACAGCTCAGCAGGTGTAGATATGTGGAAATTTGCAGTAAAGGTTAAAGAAATAAAGAAATCAAAAAGGCAGTGGCTAAAAGAATAAATATAAATGTTCAAAGCATAAAAACCTTTTTCAGCTTTTATACAGAATGAAAATCAGTTTATCTTGAGAAATTCTTATTTTTATCTTTTAGAAAACAAAAAAGGAAAATTGCTTTTCCAAACCTGGAAAAAAGAGCATATTTCAAACCTTAAAATTGCATAGAACTTGCAGGAGCCCTGTAATATTCATACTTGCATACATGCATACAGATTGCTTGCATACACTGGCTTAATACCTGCTCATTTTAACTGCTCTGCAGTAAACAGTAAGACCTGCAGTTAATTGTCTATTGCAAAGCTCTCATGAGGACTTTTGCAAATAGTTTCAGTCATGCACTGAAGCCTCTGTAAGTCAAATATGCAGGCAATGACCCTTCTGTAATCTTTTCTTCAAGTTCAAGTGTTAACGACTGACGTTTTTGCTTTATAATGAGATTAAAATAGATAAATATAGAAACAGAAGGCCAGAGTTTGTCCATCAGGATCTTCTTGGCTAATACAATAACAAGACACATTGATAAATAGGATTCAGTGTTAATCCGATGAGCTAGTGCATTTGACTTGTAATCTGTTGACGTGTCTGTCTGAGCTCACTACCCATTTTACTGCTAGAGCTCACTACACAATTTACTTTGAAAATGCAAATAATTGATTATTACTGTATTAACTGAAATTAGATATTTTATAAAATCGGTGTGCAAATTGTAGTGTGAGAAACTATATATGACAGGAGCTGGAGCTGATCAACAGGCCATTTAACAGTATTTCTGCACATCAGGAAACATCATCCCATATCTGGTTTGAACATGGGTATTGAGTTGCAGCATACACGCTGTTTGAAGATGAAACTGAGGGGCTGTGCTGGCTTTTGGCAGAAGGCCTGGTAGGTTCCTGGTCCTTGTGATGTGAGTTAACAGGACATATGCGTGTTGCTCCTGGTTACGGCTGGATTTAAGTGTCTCAAGGCTGTCTGCTGTCTAACTTGGGTCAACAGGATATTAGGTCACAGTGAGCAATGGTTCAAGTAGATGGTGTTTCTTTTAAGCTGATCCCTGACACAAACATTCAGCGTCACATTGGCGCACACAGGATTCACGTACAGGCATGCAGAGATGCAGAATGAGTATGTGGATTTTTACATGGGAACCAAAGTTTTCAGATTTTGAGCTTGAAAATGAGGAGGTGATTTGAAATTGCATTTTTAAACACAAATAATATTTTTTCAACTCAACTCGGCACAGCCATCAAATTGCAGTTAACAATGTTGAGTTTAGCTCTGTGATAAAGCTCACACACCATGAGACTAAACTAGATTGGCCAATCCCTATTAATCCCTTCTTACTGTAAGGTGGACAAGGTGCCATGGTGCTGTGTGTGGGAGCTGGCATGGGCCAAGCATAAGCAGAGTGAGTCAGCTGCAGCGGGAATTACTGTAATTGAATTAGTCTGTGCGGCCGCACACACTTCTAACAGTGTAGGTGATGGTGTGTATTGCACTGCCTGTAAAAGCATGGTAATGGTCACAGAATGCTAACATAGTTTGATTCTTAAGACATGATAAGATGAGGATATTAACGGCAGATTTTGAATTATTTGCTACACTGCAAAGTTGTTGGGAATAATGGCCTTCATTTATCAAACGAACATGGAAATGAACACACATCTGACCGCAGGAATGATCT
>JAOXYM010000006.1:24246139-24257192 GCA_028567055.1 Leptatherina wallacei | reverse complement strand
ATTGATGGCCTCAAAGATATCAAAGAGATCAGTTTTCTTTTCTATTTAATTAGCACCTGTGAGCTGTTTCCCATTAACACTGGTCACATTAAAAATCCCTCTGCTTTTTCTAATTACGTAAAGTGGAAACAGATTAGATGGCTTCTTTGAACAAAGGTCAGTGATTGCACTTTGTCTTGCCCACCCCCACCCCTGTTTGTTTGTTTGTTTGTTTGTTTGTTTGCCCGACATCAGGAGGGAGTGTGCCACTTCTTACTAGAATGTCACTTCACAATGACTGTTTGCTTTACGGAAGAAGCTTTTCTCAACCGCGTCTTCATCACCTCTCAATCTTTTTCTTCTTTATTTCTTCAGAACATGATCAATAGATAAAGACGTGCCTCACACTACTGTTAGCTTTTTCTTTTCTCTTATCGTTTTCTTCTGGTAAAAGAAAACATATATTATGTTCCACAGGTGGCAAAGACAGGCTGATGTAATATAGATTTTTTTGCTGATATGATTATGAAGCTCACAGACAGTCAGATTAAAGCTGAGCTGATGAAAGATAGGCTTCAATCAGCGCTGTCTCTGGAGGGGCTGCCAGACATGACATGGTTGTCAAGAAGGAGGAATATCGTGATTCATCCCCTCCCTAATCTCTCTTTCCTGGCCAATTTTGTGACTTTCATATCCATTAGCCTGGTTTTTGTGGCTGCTGTAATGACTGACCAGACTACAGACATACTTCAAGACCAAACCTGTCTCTTAGATAGAAAGAAAAGGTAAAAATCGCAGAACAGCTGTGATTCATATGGGAGTCTTGAACGCTTCATTGTGGAGCTAAGACACTTTTGGGAATGCTTGGCAACATGAAGAATAGTTTAATTACACTGGAATTTAACAAATTGTGGCAAATGGAGATCCGCGTTATAACAGCTTAAGGCCAATAATTTGGTTTGAAATCTCAGTCTTAAATCAGATGTCATTGTTCACTTAAATATAAAGATATGATTATATGGTCATAATGAAAAATCGCTATACAGTTCAGTGATCCATGGCCCGGGAGCTGGGTTGCAACATGAATTTGTGCAGGTTGTTAAATGATAAGCGAGACACACACTTGTGTTTTGACACCATCAATGTTATAATTTTCTGCCCAATTTATTAATGTCTCCACTTATCTAAAGTAAATTTGTTTATATGCATGCTTCTATGCAAATGTATTATAATTCATTAATAATTCATCAGGAATCTAGTAAAAGATAAGTGTTATTAAGTATTTCCCACTTTCCAGCCAAAACTGCAGGAAGAAGAGGGTGTAATGAGATTACATAAATTAAAGAGCAGCAGTTAAACCTCAAATAGAGAATGAATTATGGTGATGGAAAGCCTGGTGACACAGTAAACAAAGAAAATGAAGACTTTTGGATAACTGATATTACAGCCATTTACTCTTGGAATAGTTTTGCTTATGTTTGCTGAAACTGTTTTCCACTCACTTTACTTATTTTGTGTCTCAATCCAGAGTTCATCTGACAACTGGTTTAGTTTTAGTCATAATTTACTCTTCTGAATCTTCACAGGGTTTAGTTGAATAGCTTTAGTCAACTAAATAAAAGAAATATGCTAGTCAACTAAATCTACTGTTGCTGTATTCCAACTTTATGGATAACAATATATAAAGACATATTATATCATATAACTTGTAACATTAGCATGGGTCTTTTAGTTCCCAGTCTTGCAAATATGCCCATAGCAAATTAAATAATGTTAGCTATAGCATGCTTACATTTGTGTGGATTTCAGGATGGCTGATGAGGTTATGCTGAATGTGTTGCGCATTCAACAGTGATAGTTGCTGCTCACTGTTCACAAAGTGTCTCTTTTTTCACTTTTTATGAAAGAAAAAATGTGCTCATCTGTCTGCGCTTCTCTTTCTCACAGATGTTATTTTATTAGTTTCGCGAGACAACATCTCTGATAACCGATTCATTTTCCTATGGGATAGATCAAATGTGCTGTCTTCTCCTCAACAAGTCATTCTGCCTTTCCACTCCACTAAAGTACAGAATATTTTAGATAAATGACTCAGTATCACTATCAGTACTTTTCATCACAGGTTTTGTTCTCGGGCATTAGTTTTATATAGTTCTAATCTTGTTTTTGTCAGAATAAAGATCATTTTGGCAAAAACTATTAGTCAACAAATTTAACATTAACTAAAAGAGAGCGAAGGAGAAAAACAAAACGTCTTTGGTCAATTTAATCAATATATCCTGATATTTTTTTATCCCACTTCCGCCTACATCCTTTTTAGCATTTCTGAACATCTTATAGTTGTGCAATATCACCTTTTTTTAAGAGTTTATATATTGAAAAATTTGACATATACAATTAGAAAAGTCAGGTGTGTGAATGTGATCATTCCAGAAAGTCTGTTCATTTCACGACTTTTTAACCTTCATTATCAAACTGCAACATTTTTATGTAGCTATTACACATTGTGGTGAGAAAGGATTTCTTGAGTGCGACTTCGATCTAAATAGACTGGTAGGTTGAACACAAGCCCCTGTCATGCTAACTGCCAATTTTAAGATTTCTATATCATCTCTGTGGGATTCTTATTGGCACTTTGTGGCATGATCATCACCAACAAATTCTTTCAGCCTGAATGCCCTCCAGCACCTTAAAAGAAAAAAGGGGAAAAAAAGGAGAAAAACACATTTGAGTCACGCATGAGAAGAAGCTGACAAAGGGAGCTAGACAGGAAGGAGAGAACGACAGAATTTAATAAAGTTCAACAAGGCAGAAAGGATTGCACAAGCAGTGAATAGCGATTCTGCTTTCTTTCTCCTTTACAACTTCTGCCTACTTAAACACTTTTACACCCAGTCCTTTTATCTGCGTCTGCATTCACAGGGAGAGGAATAGCTGGACACAGAGGGAGACGCTCATTCCGGTTTTATTTGAATGTTGACCAAGGATGGCCACCATCTGTGCAAACCGTCTGACTCTATGACTCTCTTGCAGCCATAAATATCAGACTGAGCTTCACTTTACAGATAATTCACACTTTGCGATTTATAGTCGCTGCTCTCTCCTGCCAGTGTTTGAGCTTTTATCACTTTTCTCTTAAGGTGACGCGAACAGTAACAGTATTTCATTTTCAGCAAATAGAGATTTCTGCCTTTTATCATTTCATAGCCATTTACTGTGACATCTGGTGCTTTTCTTCATCATAAACAGAACATTTTCAGTCTTCCATGAAACCCAACGTACACTTATCTTTTGCTGGGTGCCTTCTTGCTTTTTTTCCTGTATAACAGAAAAGCCTTCAACTAAGCTCAAACACATAAGGGGAGTGGTGGAAATGGGGCAGATTACTTTGTTTTCAGCGATATGGACGTACGGTTTAAAGACAAAAGTGCTAGTTGAATGTTGTCATGTCAATAAGCCATCAGTCGCGCTGCTAACAATAAGTTAATGATTCCCCAGCAGTAATACATTTATGAATAGAGAAGCGTCTTCTTCAGCCCAGCGGGTGTGCCCATTAAAACAGAGCATGAACGAAATAATTGTGATTTGCAGATAAAATCCACTTTGGAATGGGATTCCGACTGAGGAATTGTTGAAAGAGCTGTAATTTACCACTAAAACGTGACACAAACTCACAGGAGCTCTGCTAATCAACTTGAGTATGTGGGATTATTTGTGTGTATGTGTGTGTGTTTTAGTTTGCAGCTTTCTGCTGTACACAAACTAAATCATAACAAAGAGTTTCAGTACGGCACAAATTCTATAAAGTTTATATTCCTTTATTTAATATAACTATATGTGTTTTTCCTCTGATTACTGTCTGCTGCTTAATAATCTGTTTGTGCAAATATCTTTGCTCTTTAAAATACTGATAAAGTATACAAATACCAAAAGATTCAACCACTTTCTCAGAAGGTAAAGCGTTAATAAATGTAATATTGTTTTGTGGAGCAGATTCAAGACCTGACCACCCAAAGATTTAAGATTAATTATGGCACTTCTATGTTTTGTTTTGTTTTTCCTTTTAATTTCCACACTTTACAGTTTGGGAAAAGACTCAGAGGAAAAGGTTGAAAAATCACTGAATAACATCCAGTTTAGAGTGAAAAGGTTTGTTATGATTTGCATTGAAATTTTGATCTTTCAATTCTGTGGAATTTCACTCTAACAAAAAGCTGCAAAGTAGTGGTTGGTGGGTTGATCCAAATATCGATCATATTGATGCAAACTTTGGTGTTAATATCAATTGATACTAGTGTGATAGCATTGATACTTTAATGTAAGGCTTGAAAACTGCTAGAATATTCATGAATAAGGAGAAAGTGGATTTGGCTTTTTGTGGTAACAAAGAAAACTTTGTTGCTCATGTATCAAAAATTGAATGCATCAAATCCACAAATTAATCACTTTGTGTTAGTGCGTTCCTTTTTTTAAAGCCCTATTGAAAAAAATATCTGTATCAGTATTGCTACCAATAATACTTGCCCACTATATACTTGGTATCGGATTGACACCAAATTTTGCAGTATTGCACACCCCTACTCCAAAGTCTGCAGAATTCATTGGCTGTCTTGCATTCAAAGTCTTATTAAGAATTAAAATGTTAGCCTGAGATCATTGGGCCTGATTCACAAACTATTCTTACAGACTTATTTGTTCTTAGGTCGAACTTTTAACAAATAATGTTGCATTCAGGGAAGTATTTGTACCCTGAATGTTTTCTCAGGTAAGACCAAATTTCACAAACCCATGGGATACTCTAACGAACACTTGAGGGCTGATACGTCTGAACAAAGTTAGGGTTTGTATTATTTTACTGTTGTTCACTTCATTAAAATACAATTATAAAATTACAGTCATGTTTTTTGGCAGCTTTTTTAAATGAGTTCTGGTCATTTACAAAGCATTTTGTTACTGTAATTTGTCATTAATTCAAAAACAAGCTACAGTTAAAAGGGAATTTAATTCTATTGTTGGTCTTTCTAAAGGCCGGTTTACACTCGTGCGTTGTCCGCGTCAAGATGGTTATGCCATCACCGCCGTAGGCTCTGCGTAGGTCCGCAGAGGCTCGACCCTAGTGATACGGTACCGATTCCCAGGTACTGGTACCTTACGGTACCAATTTTCGGTACTTTTGTGTTTGTTTATCTGGGAATAACAGATTTATTTCTCATTTTCAACATATAGGTTTATTTATAACCAATATATTTAAGCAACATCCATCTGTTTCTATTCTAACAACACTAACACGATTCACTGTTTCACTAACATGTAAACGGTTGACTACAACGGAGCAGTGTTATTTCTTAATGATGTACAAATTAAATTGCAGCCTCGCGTACTGAAAGTAGTTTCAATAAGTTAAAATTGAAAGAATATGTTGGAGTGAGGCGAGTTGGATTGAGCTCTAGAAAATCAGACAGGGTAAGACATCTGACTATCAACGTGTTTGTGATATGTTTGAATTTCACAAACACGTTCAAGTTTGCATCATTTGCAAATTTTTACATTTGCAAATGATGCAAACTTGAACGTTTGCATCATTTGTTTTTTGTTTGCTGCTTGTTTTGTCCCTCAATATTAAAAGTAAGTGTTTTTTCATGTGGGTGGAAAATCCACGTTTTCCTGTGTGATGTTTGTATAATTTTGGACATGAGGATTTTTAAATATCCCCAATGTTTTGTGTGCAGCATTGTGCTTCCAAGCATTGGATGTTTTTCTTCAATTATATTCAAGACAGAAATTCTCATGTAGCAGCATGAGAGGTGGCTTATACCAGAGTGAAAGATTCAACTGCAGTCATAACTTAAAACGGCAGTGGGAAACAAGCAGTGGATATGGGGAAAGAAAAAGACCAAGTCATTGGAGCTTGTTGAATGTTCATTGGTTGGCTTGTGAGACACCTGCAGTTATTACAGGCTTGGTATTCTGTGTGTTTTTACATATTATTTACAATAATACTGTCAGCTGTGCAAGCTCAGGGACAACAGGTGACAAGATTGAACTGACTGAATTGAAGACACTTAAGGCCCATTTATGGTCAATGCTAAAAACAGATATTGAGCCTTTCGTCCATATTCTGCGTCCTTTATGTGCATAATTTGGTCTATTTTCAGAGGCCCTTGCGGATGCGTACGCTTATGGAGCAAACAGAGTAGTACCATCGGAAACAGCAGGGGCAATGTAGAGAAGCTGATGTGCACCTGCGAAAGGAACAAAGAAGTAGAATAAGAAGCTGCAATGTATTAAATGGCTCCACAAACCACCTGTCGCACTGCACTTTTTCTTTTTACTTTCTATATTTACTTTTCTATCTATATTCTTCTCGTCCATAACCATGTTTAGTATTGACTAAAACTGCCATCGAAACTCAGAGGTGATCTCTAAATTCTGCACTTCCCCCTGGTGGATGTATTACCTAACAACCATCAATCAATCAATTTTATATAAAATCAACATAAAATAGGTTGTCGATTCCCTTCACAATTCAAAAAGCAAACAAAGAGAGACATACATGAAACCATACAACATAAAACAAACCATAAAACAATGTTAAAACAAACAAACAATCAAAACAGCTCAGCCCCTCCTCCCATAGCCTTATCAAAAAGGAAAGTTTTAAGGCCACTCTTGAATACAATGAGTGTGTCTGCCCCCCTCACCCAAGCTGGAAGCTGGTTCCTCAAGAGAGGAGCCCGATGGCATAAGGATCTGCCTCCCATTCTGCTTCTGGAGACTCTAGGAACCACTAGGCCTGTGTTCTGAGAGCACAGTGTTCTGGCGGGGCAATAGGGCACTATGAGCTTCCATAATGAGGGACACATGAAAGTATGAGAGCAGTGATATTAAAGAAAGACAAACCTGTTTACGCACATAAAGGGAGCATAAATGGGCCCGTAGATGCAATCCACTGTTTTTGTTTTGTTTTTTCTCAACCAGGAAATTTTAATATGTTTTTTTAATGAAAAAAAAAAGGACAATTGTACTACTGTGGATTATGCAATCGCTTTGATTGAAATTGATTGGATTACAGTGAATTTGATTTAATTAGATTGTATTTGGATTAAAGTGAGTTGGATTTAACTGGATTTTAATTGGACTTTATCTTTATCTTTAAAAGACCTTGACATGACTTTGTCATTAATTGGTGGCTATACATATGAATTGGTGATACAAATTAAGCTAAACTGAACTGAATTGAATGAAAATAAATAGTTTCTGCATTTGCAGATGATGAATGAGAAAGTTATGTTCAAATTTAAAGTTCAAACCATGGATATAGGTATTTGGGCCAACCACACAAAAAATATGTATAAAGTTCCCGAACAGGAAGCAGGTGGGCATTTACCAATTCCTCTGTATGACTGAAAGATGTCCATTCACCCAATCTTTTGTTACCTTTAAGCTTTTAGCTGATACTTGGAAATGGAGGGGGAGTGGTTCTCTGTAGCTTTGGCCAAGTAATAAAACGTCTAGACACCAACTAACACAAATTTCCCTGATGAATTAGTGTCATCAGTGTGAGAGCCCTGCCCTGTGCTCAAGGGTGCAGTTTGAAATACTGTCTTTTAAATCAATGCTCACCTTTCCTCTCTTGCTTTAATTGTACTTTGTGGCCTCCTGCTAAGACCTGTTGTCCAAGACAACAGTCAAGTCCTTTGCCATAACCAAGGCACATCAAACTTTTTCAAAATACTTTCTAAATGCATTCACAGAAAAGCATCCACAAACACTGTAGCTTTTAGCAGGAAACGTGTAGATTTAGCATTTATGTAGATAAGGCAGAAAATAAACCGCATCCGGTGATTGTTGGACACTAATTACTCGAAGAGACTGTTGATGCCTCATAAATGGAAAAAGCTCAAAGACAACCCTAGCTCCCAAAGCAGCGGCTACAAGTAGCAGCAGAGGCATATGAGGTTATTTAGATAATGGCAGTTTTTATTTATTTTACTTTCAACAATTGGCACTTTGGAGAGAAGTCCATGCAAAATGTCTCCATCTATCATACTGGCCGTGTTTCCACTGCAGTGTTATTGACACAGTAAATTAAAGGAGGTTCACATCAAGTACCTGACGGATCGGAGGCATCAACAGCAAACTTATAATCGCAGCTCTGTCACAGTAAGTGAGTTTCTCTCTTTTTCCCTTTTATTTTAACATCCACACTTCCCATTTATTTGTGTCTCAACACTATGTATTTCCCATTGGCATTTTATGTACATCTAAAAAAACTGCATATGCTTT
The DNA here is from genome assembly GCA_028567055.1 of Leptatherina wallacei. Lineage (NCBI taxonomy): Eukaryota > Metazoa > Chordata > Actinopteri > Atheriniformes > Atherinidae > Leptatherina > Leptatherina wallacei. Next base: position 24,248,927 of record JAOXYM010000006.1, on the reverse strand, counting down.
ATTTTATTGGGTGTACATAAAAGCTGCTCCATTCACCTGAAAGTAATATATAATCAGTCTTATGGGGGCACAAAAGGAAGCAAAACATATGTTTTTAATCCTTTGAGCATCTTACCAGGTACAAATATATGTGTTAATGTTTTTATTGTGTTTATTTTGTGTCTATCTGTGTCTATCTTCGCTATTATTGAATTATTTTTATTAAAATTTCTTTCTTTAAAAAAGAACTTAACAAATCTTAAAATGCATTCATATTATAGAATATATGGATTGAAAACTACCTGGTATAATGATGAATTAAAAAACAACAATAAAGTAATTCTGCCCTTCTAAATGACAAGAGTTGACCTCAATGTGTCTTTCAGTAGCATTTCCTAGGAGTAAAAAGCCTCTTAGTCTTCCCACTTGTATAAATTCCCCCTAAAACCTCAGCAGGAATGTCAGAGATGTGAAGACATCTGTTTGCCTGCGTCTTGACTTTTCTCTATGCAATTATTAAGAGGAATTACCTATGTTTAATCCAATAATGACTTCCTCCTTGTAAAAGAGATTATGATATATGTGTGGTGACTGTAGTGTGACACGAGGCCTTTTATTTCAAATATCCTCTGACATGTTTTCAAAGGAGAATCACAGGACAGAGAAGTTAGTAGAGTCTGTGTATGACAGAAAAGCTGTCATGAAAAAGGGAATCATTGTAAGACATTTGGTGTTTATTGCGTTACGATGTTGCATAACGGACCTTTAGCTTAAGCAGAATATTGTTTGCTTTCCAGCTTGAAATGAGAGGAGACAGTAAGCTCTTTAAGATTTTAACTCTTCGGAGGTGAGAGGACATCACTGAATGACTTTTTTTTCACCGCCTGAATCTTCGACATGGCATGGCAAATTGCCAGGGTTGCCATGGCTATGAGAGGGTTTGAGAGCACATTAATCATGAGGATTTAGGTTTCTGTCTCTTATTTAAAAAAACAAACAAACCACAGAATCTCTCCTTTATGAACCTGATTTATGATGGTCAATATGTCTGTGTGCAGATCATGGGAAAGGTTACAGTTTATGAGCAAGGAGAGTTTGCAGTGTACAGTGTATGACAGCTGATTACTTTCTTTTTGTGGAAGATAGCAAATATCTTAAAGTAAAAATAGGATTTTATCACCAGTCATTAAACACTGAGATGAAATTTTACCACCAGTCTGCAGGTTTTTATAACATAAAGAATATTAGATGTCTTGGAGAAGCATGGGTGTCATAAGGTGTATTCATTTTCTCTCTTCTTAATTATGCCATCACAAAGCGAGAGACCATGTGTGACGTGGCTGCATCCAGAGTTGCCTGGAGTAAATGGAGCTCTTTGTACCCACACATTTCATCTATGACAGACAGGCAGCTGATAAAAATGAGATCATGCCCAAAGAAGTTGCACTCTTGCTGTTGTGTTACTTTTCAGCAGCAATTTTATCCCCCTTTGTCTTTGGTCAGAGACTGCAGATTGATGAGAGTGTGACAGAGTGACATTGCATTCTGGGAACCCGGGACTATGGCTATAAATCCATGGCGATTCAGCTTTACAATGGCCTACTGTCTAGCCATCAGAGGGGTAGGAGGTTATTACTGCAACACCCTAGTGAGTTGCTAGAACTCGACCATTATGCTTTTTTGAGGTGAAAAAAATAGTAAAATGGAGGAACCAGGGGAAATAGTCAGGATGGTAATGAATTATGAAAAACTAATAGAATTAAAAGGAGGAAGGGGGAAAGAGTAACTTCTTTGGTGAGTGGAAATTTCCCACACTCTTTAGACGCTGTGATTCTTTTCAAGTAGATCTGTCAAATCTGCTGTATTAGAAAACAAATAAAACACTTGGACAAATAAACACTTGAAGTTCCTTATTGACCTCTGAGAACCAGCTGTGTTGTGAGTGCAGCTCAACTTGGCTCCCTGCACCCTCCCACTATTGTGGTATGAGTGTGTGTATGTGTGTGTGTCTGTGTGAGCTTGAGTATAATAGTGTGTTTTCCTTGTCAGACCTCATGCATTTGTGCACACATGGCTCTCACTTGTAAATTGTTGGGTTTGAAATAACTTAAAATTCTAATGCTGATTCTTATTTATATATTTGTTTATCAACTGTTAATGAATTAGTTGTTCGTCAGCTGTAAAAACAAATCTCATTCAAACTGTTGACCGACCAATGGAAACACAAGAAATTGCAGTTTCCAGTAGTAATACTTGCACAGAGTGTATGGGACAAACGTAAAACCATTGCAATTACACATTAGAATATTCAACATAAGTCATGTAGATCCAGAGAACAAAAATTTGTAGTTTCACAGTAAAGAATCAAAAATTGTAACAATCATACACTCCCTAGGCTGCAACCTTGCAAATATGTCCATGTGTACCTTTAAAGTCGTAACATGCTTGTGTTTTACGTTAAATGAAACTACCATTATTACCAAAAGCTGTCAAATTATATCAATTTCATAACTCAAAAAAGTTACCTCCTTGTTTTCTCGGCATAATGTAACATGTATGATGTTGAACTGTCACAAATATGGTATTACACAATGAGTAGATGCTTGAAAACACATACACAGGGCTAGGAAGGACTAGTTGGTGGCATCAAGCTCCATCAGTTCGATCTGAGCCAAATTTGTCCAAAACCTTTTCATCATTGATGCAAGTCAATGTTGGTTAGGAGTAGGCATAAAAAAGAACAACAAAAAACATGGTTAGGTTTAGATGTTTAAAGAAAATGTGGGATCATTTCAGATATATATAGATA
>JAOXYM010000006.1:24220751-24245371 GCA_028567055.1 Leptatherina wallacei | reverse complement strand
TAAAATGTTTGGAGTGAGTAGACACTTTCCCATTAAATCTAATAGGAAAGTGCGTCCACACTTTTGACTGGTATCAATCAATCAATCAATCAAAGCTTTATTGATACAACACTTTTCATACAAATAAATGAAGCACAAAGTGCTTTAGAAAAATTCAAAACAACAGGAGAATAAAAGATTGTATGTAGACACACAGATTCACGCACACACACACACATCCACCCATACACAGACACATGGGATTATGGGGAACAGTAGTGGGGAAGCGCTATCTCCCTCTCAGCACTTTGCAGTGAGGAAACACTGGAGACTGGATGAAAATTAAAAGGAACACAATTAACATGAATAAGAAGTGATAAGAATAACAGGTTCAGAACATATACCTGTACATTACTATAATAAATGAGACACTAAAATAAATAATAAGATATAAAAAGATTAAATTTAGTCAAACCTACTGATAAAGTTTAGTTAAAAGCAAGACTTTTTTTTTAAAATGTCCAAACTTTCCTCTGCTCTCAGGTCTTCAGGTAGGCTGTTCCACAGGTGATAACCGTAATAATAAAAAACTGCCTCACTGTGTGTTTTGGTTCTAGTTTTAGGGATTCGCAAAAGGCCTCTAGTTAAAAGCAAATGATATTAATATGTTGGAGTAAGACTATTCGGAGCTTAAAAAAACTGAAAAAGGATTTTAAATAGATTTAATAGGAAACTTTGACTAGTAGTGTATATACTGCTTACTGTACCCATATTACTTACTTGCTTATGTAAAAGTAGTATGGGTACTTTAAAGGAATTGTTACCTGATTTTACATAATTATCATTTCCAATTCTCTCATTTTTTTAAATAGAATTCATCTGATGACTTGCAATAGTGATTTAATATTAAGATGTTGGATCAGTAAAGACAAAAAACTAAATCAACCCTTATCTGCAATGTTTTCAGGTGGGTTAAACTGTTATAAATTAAAATGACATTTTGTCCACATTTAGTTCATCATTAGACTGTTTTCTTTCACCATATTTGATAATGATTAGAAATATTTGTAAATCATAAATACTGACATTTGCCTTTCCAACATCAGAAGAAAGTTTAAAAAGTACAAAGTAGATCTGATACAAAATGTTTTATAGTGTTTTGCATTATCCACAGTGCATGTAGGCATATGATAAACATACAAAACCATGTTAAACATCATTACCATGACTTTATTTTGTAGCCTTCTTCTGAACCTAATCAAATTTTAGTGAAATAACACAGAAAACACAGTATTCATTTAGCTTGTTGGATTTTTGTTTTCAAATGTAGACCTATTTCACTCTAAAAAAAAAAAAACTCTCTTGTCGCATGGTGGTGGCAGAAATAACCTGTTCGAATCCAGCCAGTCTCTCTGTGTATTTTTATACATCCAAAGGTGAAACACATTACACTGTGTGTTTGTTTGTGTAATGTGTATGAACCAGTTCCTTAGTTGACACGAGTGAATACTGTAAAAGGAGTGAATTCCACCTATGCTGATAGCTAACCAACATTTTTCCCTTCTTGAATAAATGGGCACAATCATCAAGTGGAAAATATGTTACTCCTATTTGATCACCACAAAGGCACTTGGTAAATTTGGCTTGGTAATGGGAGCCATACCTCAACTGCTAGTGTTCCCAACGCCTCTCTTCCCCTCCCCAAGCCAGCCAACTGGAGCTGGAAGTAGCTGTACTGTATGTCCTCCTCCTGTGTGATCAGGCCTGCAGCACTTGTCATCTCCCTGGTGGCAGCTTAGATTCTCCAATTTTAGGTTAATTAATCAAAAATGATTTCTTTTCTCATTAGCCATTCAGTTGGTTTGCAATCTGCAAAATCAATGTTTTACAGATGTTTCCCTGGGTTTTGTTTTTCAAGCCGGTGCTGATTTTTATTGGGTATAGATTTAAGAGGGTGCAGAGGGAGTGTGAGTAAACTCAGCCACACAAAAAAATCTCACACACACAGCCACAAACACACTAAATGCATATTATACACACTAAATGCGCCCAAAGAAACACCAGTCTAAAAAAAAGTGCACACAAAATGGAAACAAACTCACAGTGTGGCTTTAGTTTGCTTTCAGTAGCAGGGATGTTAGATAGAGTGCAGCGTTGAATCCTCTCTGTTCATCTGACTGACTGACACAGATAGCAGCTCTCTGTTTCGCCATTTTGGTTCGCCTGTAACGAGTCGACGGTTGCCAAACCCAGGGGGTTGAGCCACACACACTCTCTCTCTGGGTAGCACTCTTTAATCACATAACAGCTTCTGGTTCTAGTTCCTGTTGGTTGTAAACAAATGTAATGTTGCATTTCCTGCAGTCTAGACATAACAACAAACCTGGCAGAACCAAAGAGGGGAGCAACTGTGGTTGCTAAGGAGTGGCTGGCACCAGTCACCAAACCAGGGAAGTACAAGCCAAAGAACACAGAGATAGAGAGAAGTGTTGGGCATCTTCTTTGGTCTTGTTTTGTGGTTTGCATCATGGAAACAGGTCAGAAATCATATATTAAAGTTTTATGATATGCAATTGTTAACCATATAGCTTAGGGGTGTTCTTATTTATGTATTTACTTTATTGAACAGGAGTGTTTAAAATTGGCAGCTGTGGCATTTTCACAACCAAATATGTCGCTTCATTGAAAGATTTTCTCATGGAAACTTTTTTTGGGACCCTGGAATGTGCCCATTGTGCCATCTGTGATGCAGTTGTTCTGCTTTCTGTAGCATATGGTTGCATATGTGTGTATTTGTGTCCACGTTTGTACTTGTGCTCGTACTCCAGTCCCCACCCACCGTTCCACTCAACTACACAGGAAAAAGAAGATGAAGCAGAGGAGCAAAGGAGCCCAAAAAGAAATTATTATTGATTTAATCACATAATCAGCTGCAAACACTTCAGGCCAAGATAGCAAATCCATAATAGCCTCCCCACATAACCACCCAACAAATTTACCATCAAAGCCCTCCGCACACAAACAGCAAACGCAGGAACTGGGGGGTCACCTTCATTCGCTGGCAAAATATTGACTTTCCTAATGCTTCTATATGTTTTTGAGTTAAACGTTATCAATCACCGATAAGGGCCTGATGTCTTTTAAACATAACTCCTATGGCAGAGGGATTACAACATCGCTTTTATTGTCATAATCTAAGCATATCTGTTCAGACAAAAGAACTGGATGGTAAAATCAATGTTGTCAGAGGCAGACATTTCCCATTGCGAATAGTCGAGTCTGTCTTCAGATGTGATACAGCCACTGTGCCTGGGAGACAGCAGGGTTTGTCTGTGTGGTAGCAATACTGCAGTGATTGCTTCAAGGAAAACTATTTTAATTAATGATGGTTTAAAAACTTTATTGGGACTAACTTTGGATCAAATATTTTCCTTTGTTTTACAGACCGTATTGTAATTTGGCAACAATGAAAAGCAACCAATTTTGTCAAAAAACAAACACAAAGGTGTTTTTGGCCTTTTGTTTAGCTTAACTGTATTGAAGACAAAACCTTTTATTGAATTATAATTAGAGTGTTGTATGAATCCACAAAGACAAACTATGAATGACAACTTGACATCAATGGGCTGATTTGTGTTTTCATCAAACAAGGATAAAAAACTTTGAATTTTCTTTAATTTCATCATTAAAAAACAAACTGAAATGTGCAAGTTTGTTACCTTGAGAGCAGCTGCCCTCCCCTAAACTCTATCAATCAAAGCATGACATTCTGTGAAGTTAAAGTCCTTAAAATTTGAATTCCATTAACTCAGTTTTGATATATGTTCTGTTTTGTGTCAGCAATATTTAGTCATCATTCTATGTTGCTATTTGAGCTATAGAGACACCCGATTCAATGATCACAATGACCACAATGGTCATAAGAAACAGAAAAAAAAATCTAAAACAGGGAATATCTAACAAATTCAGAATCTATTTGATCTATTTGTCATGAGTCAAATAGATCAACATGATGTCATAGCATCTATGAATACAAGGAACACTTCCTCAGTCATTTATGCACATTTAAAGCATTTGATCTGTTATTTGATGGTGTTAAAATATCAACAGGGATTGGTCAAAAGTAGAGATGAGGTGTCATCAGGACCAACATGAAATTCTATGCAAAACTGAAAAATTGTGCACTAATAACATGCAACAAGACATGGTTATTGGTGCATATATGTCTAGATGTCCCCTGATTGGTAAAATATACCAATATTATATAATTGTTAGCAATTTTAACCAAGTCAGACTGTACATCATTGGTTATTGTAACTAACCACATCTAAACAATTCCACATGTTCATTAAGCATGCCTGAATGATTACTGTATCAATGATTGATTGATTTTTTCTCAATCTGAATTGATGCTACAGGATCATTCATCGTTTAAAATGAAAATATAGATGCTCTGATTAAAGTAATAGTTTTTATACCTATAATTAGATTATGTACAATAGGTTGATTAATTAAGAAAGGAACAAAGTTATTTTAATTGTGAACAATACTAAGAAATATTTGCCGTCTGTATTGCTCAGTGTAAGAAGAAATAGAATTAATCTATTTTTCATGAATATATAACAATAAATCTGATTTAGATTGAAACACTCCCACAACATTCATCTTTTTAGTGATCTATTCATTCAGTTGCCTATCCTTGTCCATCCAGCCCGGGGCTATGGAAGCCTAATTGTTTACCAAAGGGTTGCGGCTCATTTGCTCCTGGAGATTGGGCCTAATTAACACTAACTTGTCTGAACACCGAGGAGCGCTGTCCACTCCACTTTAATCTAATCTGTACTCTTTCAAAAAATAATGAGATCATTTACACCTCATTAACGAGCAATGTAATGTCTGGGCATTAATCATAATGATTGCTTATCATTTCACTTTGCAATATTATCTCCTCTAATGAAACTGTTCACACAACTGCCAAGAGGGCCTTAATTGGTCGTGTGAAATCACAGAGCACCCAGCAGCTTGCCGCAACGTGTGTGAAGTTCTAATTTGCATGGATGGGGGGGGGGGATGTGAGGGGTAGGCATGAGGAGATGGGATCACTTAAAAATGCGCACACGACTGCATATAGCTTGCAAACACAAGGCAAGGTGTTAAAAAAATGGTTATGATTTTTAAATTTTTTTTTACTGTTCAGTCCAGGCTACAGGGCAAGTGGAAATTTAATTTCCCAACAGACTAACAATGAGCTAGTTTCTTTGAAGTGTAATACAATTTGTATATATATATTTAAAAAAAGACAAGCTGTTTTCAAATGTTCACCTTGACATCAAACATAAATATCTCTCTGTGGCATAAGACTCATGCCAGTAGTGGGTGTGATTACTCAGGTGACATAGCATCCAGTTATCCCAGCTTTGTGCCACCACCATGAAACCAAACCAAGACAAGAATACCCATCCAATATCCCCAGTTTTTGCTTTGCAACTTCCCCTAGTCTACTGTATATCCATCCAGCTGGTCATCCCCATCAGCCTAGTCTCCTGGAGGATATTCTAATACCAGTGAGAATATATCATAGTGTGTGGACCACCTAAAAGGGGCTATGCTTGAGTGGAAGGAGTAGAGTGCTAAGGCTGCTCGTGCCCAGACTCCCCAGGCTTAGGAGGGCTTAAGTGAGGATGTCATTTACTCTTTTTCCCTGGTCAGAATGGCTAGCCTCTAATTGTGGCCCCTGGTCTGTGAGTTGAGCTTGTGTAGCTGAGGAGAAAAGGCTTGCCCAAATTGAAATCTTAGCAGCGTGTCAGAGAGTCAGGGAAACTTCCGGTCCATGGAGTTTCAAGACAAGCTCATCATTTCTTTGGGGGGTGGGGGGTGGGGGGGGGGTATTCTTGTCATCCATGCAAACATTATATTTCTTATTTTCACTGCACCAACATCTCTCAACATGTCTTATTACTTTGTTTGTTTAAAATTACGTTTTGTTTTAACAAGATCATTCTTTGCAAGTATCCAAGTCCTGAACTTCTGACGTCAAATTCAGTGTCTAGTGTTGATTCTGACATTTGAATTTCTAGTATAATTTATTTAGGTGGGTTTTTTTTGTTTGTTTTTTGTTTTGTTTTCAAAGACATGTGTTTTAAGACTATTGTCATATTCGTTGCTTTAATGTTAGGAAAAACAGTCTTCATTTAGTTGTTCACTCAGTATGTTTCCACTGCTTCTACCCCACAGACTCCCTCTCTATCTTCACATGTTATTTCAGCCAGTTATCTTTTACAAACCCTGCCTCTTGTGATTTATTTAGACTAACTTTGTTGTTCACTAAAGTTTTATTCATTAGGGAAGCACCATTTTAGTTTCACTCATGCTGACATTCTTCTACATTTACATGCTTTATGTACTGATTTTTAGCCTTTTTTCTTCCATTCAAACACATCTACGACTGACCTTTCATTCACTTGAGCATCAGCGTTAACAGCCAGCAAAGTAGTGCTCATTAGAAAATGGGTGACTAACACATCTGCGTTTCACCTGGAAGGACTGAACTTGACTCTTCCAGGAAATGTGTCTTCCTTCTTTATTTAACCTTGGTTATCCCTGCTTTAATCTCTGCTCTGTCCTGTCACTGAAATCTATTTTGTCTCCTTTTTTCGTCCAACTTTTCTATCATTAGCACATGATTTACACAAACTCCTCACAGACCATGACTAGGTCAAGTGATCACAAACACACTGCACATTGTGCTCCTTTGGCTGAGTTTGATATGTCATTTGGTTTACCAGAAATGTAAAATAGGCATATATTTTAGAAATGTTTTTTTATGATGAGCCAGCTGATACATTAACGTCAATTTATCCAGGTCTAGAAATAAATATAAAATCTTGCAAAACTTTGAATGACACCACATTAAAAGAACACAAACTTTAAGGTACACTACCAGTCAAAAGTTTGGACACACTTTCCCATTAGATCTAACTGAAAGTGTGCCCATGTACATTGAGACAGTTTGTAAGATGGAGCAACTGTAGCTGCAGGGAAATTTTGGTCATCGGTTTTTGATTACGTTTTCGTCGTTGTTTTTTAACACAAAATTTGCTTTAGGTAGATTTTCATACATTCAAACAACAGCGTTTGTCAAAGTAACAGTTTCTGTGTTCAACAACTTGCTTAAGAAATGCAAAAACATTTAAGGATTTTTTTTAGCTAGCTTTTGTAAAATAGGTATTTGTAATAGAAATAAAAAAAAAGGAAATATATATTATATTCATGAAACTAAACATGAAAAATGAATTTATTTAACTTGGATAATTTACCTCTAATCTGGGGTAGACTGAGCTACAGGAAGAAATATACTGCATAATAAACTATAGTGTTTTTTAAAACCCTTTGTCAGAGATCAGCCAACTTTTTAGGAAACATTCTGAAATTTGATTATATTCTTTCTTTTCCCTTTTTCCTTCTCATTTTACTTAGTTTTGAGGGATACATGATTGAAAAAATCATAACTTTTGTTCACTCTCAATTAAATATAGGCTAGGGCTTTTAATGTTAGCAAAATAAACCGTAACCTCCATATATTGTCCTTATTTAAAGGTTCTGTACAAGCCTAATCCCTCCCCCTAAATGCCTCCTGCATCTATGAGCCATTTAATTGTAACCCCAACTTTTAATGTGATCATACTATTGAACTCATTGGACCACGACAGGATCATTTGTTATGCTTATGGTTCAAATTCAAAATGAACTCTTTATTTATTCATGCATTTATTTATTTATTTAATTACAACTTTCAAAGTTCAAAAAGGGTTTTGGAAGAAGATTAGCACTTATCTAGTCCAAAACCGTTGGACCAGCACATATTGTTAATACTCTCATAATAAATCATAATATACAATATATAATACTTTCAACAAATATCATTATAAGCCTCATATCGTTTAATAATATCTCACATTTTTATCTTTGGATTAATTTTTCCTTTTGATTGGCATACTTTTTTCCCTCAGTACAACTTTTCCAAAATTGAACCCCTCTTATAGAAAAACAATGAAGTTTAGCATTTGTTCTCACAGCTGGGTTTTTTCACATGTATGTTCCTCACAGACTGAATTTACTCTCCTTTAATGGCTTTTGGATACTGTTTTTCCAATTAAGGGAGAGTAAATAAGGCCATATGAAGACTTTTAAAGCTAATTTATATAGATGAAAAGAGTTAAAGGTGTCATAAAAATTCAGATTACTTCTAAGTATGAGCAACTAACAATGGTCCCTATCATTGCCACTCGTCTCCTCTCGTGTTCCTCAGTGTGAAACTAACTGTCAGCTCTTCTCTGTATTATTAAAGGCCCTGGTTAACCGCTGGATGGCAGAGTCAAACGCCTGGGCTGCCATAACCACGTGCTGATATGATTTATTCTCTCCCCAAGGAGCCGTCTAATGAACAGAGATGTATGCTCAGCATCCCGTACATGTAACCTCCGTGTGTTCAGAGGACGACCGTGCTGTAATATGATAAGTACCATGTCGATAGGCTGTATGATATGCTAATCATACTAAAACACGGTGCCTCAGGCTCTCCCCGTGTTTATTTATGAAGGCTTGACCTGAGGGAGAGCAATAATCGGCTTTTCTCTGAACTCTGTAACCCTGGGAGCCCAGGGAACCGCCAATCACACACATCTGAGTCCTATAATTCCCCCACGTCTCTCTTTCTGTCTCCCTCTCTCTCTCTTTCCCCTGTCCCCCCCTCAACCCGAGCTGAAATGGCAGATTTATGCAAACAGGACTGAGTGTGCATTTTCCTGTCCGCATTTGTCCGGGGCACATGTCAAGCTCTGAAATCATTAAACTAATTATTAATTGGGACTGACATAAACAAGCTGTCATTGGCGTGCAGCCTTGACTGTGTTCTCAGCACTGTAAATATAACACATTGATTCAATGCAACACATCATTCAGAGATCTGGATTTACACTTTTACCAAGCATATGAATGTTATTTTATTTTATAGCCATATGATGAAACAGCAGCATACAGTAACAGTCTCAAGGACTTCCCTAATTGAGTAAAATCTCCTTACATCTTTGATCTATATTGGAGAAACTGATTTTTTTTCCCCCAACATCCTAACCATGGCAAAGAACAGTCAAGGTCCTCTAGCTTCAATTTTCTTGCCTTTGACTTTGACTGTTTGTGTGTCTCACTATAGATCGGCTTGTCATGAGCAGAGCTCTCCAGTCACTGCAAACATAACCCTGTGTAAATATTTTAAGGAAGAAGAGAGGCCAGTTTGAAAGGCAAGTGGATCCATAAAGTAGATCGGCTGCTGCTGTGATAACGTTGCGTTTTCTTATAGTTTTTATAGCTGTAACCACAATTTACATTTAGCTTTTATTATCCTTTTTTTTCATACAGTCTTAGTCTTGAAGTATTTAAAAAAAGTGCAAATGTGTCGCAGGGCGGAGCGTAAATCAGAGCTCGGGCCTTGCATCTGTGAGCTAGGAAACAAAGGTTTGTTTGTATGCCTCAATCACTCTTGCTCATGAAAGCAGACACTTACTTGAAAAAAAATCCTCTCTCTCTTTTTCTTTCTTTCTTTTTTTTCAGGGGAACACTCTAAACCAACATCCTGGGTATAAATTTGCAAAACGCAATACAGGCCTGATTGTGTGTTGAGTGGATGTGGGGTGCATACGAAAAGACCCTGTACCCCTTCCTCTCTTCTCCAAACAGTACAACTCCTTCCCTCCACCCCCTCCCTCCTCTCTCTCTTCCTTTTAATGTTGTCAGTGTGAAAAAAAAAATAAAAGGAAAAATGAAAACTCTCAGACATTTTTCTGTACTTGTTACAGAAAACAGGGCACTTGCTTTAATTTCAACCTGAGATTGCAAATCAGGTGCAGCCAAATGGCCAAAAGTAATTACGCAGTAAAAGGTTTAATTTATGTTTTAACAGGTTTCTTCAAGTAAAAATGTAATCCCATGTTAGTGGATGCTCACTTGATGGGATGTGCCACTTCTGAAGATTAGAGTCATCATTATTCTACTAAAAAAAAGTTTTTGTTAAGAAAAATACACCAGTCCAACTCCAAACATGTTCATCCTCAGCATATTTCTGTACCATTTGTTGATCATGAAGTTATACATACAGTCCATGGTGCCATAGTGAAGGCAGAGGCTGGGAGAATTTGAATGCGAAGGCTGGGAACAAGTGAAGCCTTGGCACTGTCACCAGGTCAGCTCGAAGCCCCCTCACAGCCCAAACCTCAGCACCAGGTGTTCCCTTGCATTCAAATGATACTCTTATTCATAGACTGCCCCAACTGGAGTATTAAAACTCAGAATTTGCAACTGAATGCTGATATAATCCTGGAAATATATGTCTCCATTAAAAAGTAGCCCATTTAAAGGAACAAGGCAGTCTTTGTGTGGGGCTTTATGTATATTTATCAAGGCGCTAAAAGGGAACGAAAAGTGGGGGTTAAGGAGAAGGGGACTGGGGGGGGTTGCAGTGCAGACTTTCCAACTGTTTACATGTTAATTTCAAAACTTAACAGCCCTTGTCCTGGAACCATTTATACACTGAATGCTAATCAATTTCTTCTACTTTTGTTATCCTGTTTTTTTGCAGACACTTGACTGTTGATGGAAAAATGCAAATTAATGTGAGTTTGGAAAGTTTTCTGGCAGAATTATTCTGCTGGCTTGGAGTGACAGGTTGTATTTTGGTGATATAATTGCAGGACTGAATTCCATTTTTCTGGTCTGACCACAACAGGTGTCAGTCCATGAAGGTTAGGTTTGTTTTTCATGAATTTAAAATTCTTCAAACATCCGTCAGTTGTTGTTTTTTGTTGTTGTTGTTTTTTGCTGGATTATTAGACTTAATGTAGAGAAATCTGTTTTTTAAGCCTAACCTGTCACTTATTTCTCCCTTTTAGCTTTTGGTCCTGCACATTGCGTCTTCCTCTTAACAAGCAGCAAACCCCGGGTGGACCATATCAGGGTAAAGCAAAAACTACATCTTAAAAATTTTAACTGAAATATTTTATTAACACACATTTTAGACTGCATTTATACACTGACATAGTTTGGACAAAAGAATAGTAACATGAAAATGTTTAAGTTTGTTGTCTCTTCACATTTTAACCCCTTACCGTCTGCTGGTCTGATACGGGTAGAATGAAAGTTCTGGCAAGCATTTTTGGATAAGGAAACACATCAGAGTTAATGAATTAGTTTAATAGCTGTGTTGAATAATTAGGCCTTGCACAAAGCTTCCACATCCCCCGTACAAAAACAGTTTTTACCCCACAGTAAATGTAAAGTAAAAGCTACTTGCTATATGTTAATGTGTTAAATTGGTTAGATTACGTTTATTGATGGCCTTAATTTTATTTTGGGGGTAGCCGGTATAGGCCTTGTTGCTATGTTAGAAGAAAAACAAAACCTTCACGTTTGTTGAAACTCTAAGATGGTTTGTTTTAGGTCCTGTCTCTCCATTCATTTGCCATTTTTGACCAGTTCATTCTTTGTTTTAGAGTTGCCAAGCCAGCGACTTGGCACATGATTGTGTTGTTTAGTAGAGGAAGAAAAAGGTGGACTGAGGAGCGTGCCCACTTTGTGAGGGACAACTCCTTTCAATATGAACTTTTGCCTTTTGCACGCACAAATAACCTCATAACACTCTACATGGAGAGTCTCAGCAGCTCAGCAGTTCTCAAGGTTTGGCATGTTTAATCACTGTGTTTGTCAAAGTTTGGTGGCTTTGAAGAGAATTCAGATGAATATAACACTTTAATTTGCCCTCTAGCCAGGGCAAGTTGAAATAGAAGAAAACATCCAGTAAATATTATACACTTAAACTTATATTGATTTTCTTAAGTTGGCCTTTTTTTGTTGGTTGTCCCCATTTACAGCAGTACATTGTCTAGCTTCCTTGACAGTACTGCTTGCTTCTGGGAATGGCAATAGTCTCTCTGTGGAAAAGTAGTTCATAATGAAAAAAGAAAAGAGTTTAGTCATAAGGGGATGAATGAGGAATACAGAAACCTGACCAGTTTCCTTTTCAGACAGGGGTGCATTACACATATGCATGTCAGTAGTGTGCCAGCAATTTTCAAGGTGCTTTCAAATCCAAAGACATTTCATGATAAACTACAGAAACAGGTACACCGCTGGTATTAATTTTGTTAGGACCAAATTGGTGTTTACAGCCTGTTCTCACTCTTGTAGGATTTTTGTCAGTTCTATTTGGTGTGAAATAAAACATGCAGTCGGAGAAGTTCAGGATCAGATTGTAATATGACTAAATGCAGTAAAACTGATCATTCCACCGTCATTATCCAGCTTTCCAAAGAAAAAAAACATGAAATAGTAGCAGGACAGGATATTTGGTTCATGTGTCCAACATGTCTTGTCATGTGGTTTTAATGCAAAATATAAATCACATTGTTTTTACTGTAAGGATTTTTTCTAACTTTAACTATAGATTTTAATGCTCAACTGTGATGATATTGTATCGTGTAACCTTAACCAATGTCCTAATGTGTAAAAAATAAATAAAGCAAATTCTGAGAGCTCAAAGAAAATACTTCTTTGAAATGAAATTTCTAAGAAGCATTACTTTTAAACATCTGTAATTGAGAGAGGAGTTTAACTCCGATTCTCAGCCTGACAGTCATTCACATAGCTCCACCCTCCAACATCTCCAAATACAGACTCAATGATCTGTTAAATATAATTTAACATTTTATGACTATCTAATGAAATGTGACAACATTGCGTTCTTCTGCAGGTTTTTGGTTTGTTTGTTTCTGGTAACACGCACATAAAAAAAATCTCTGTGGACTCAAATCCAATGATTCGTTTTTGTGACACTTTCACATTAAATAAGTGATTGCAATGCTTCAGTCAATCAGTGAATTGAACAAGTGAAATCAAATTTAAACAACAAATGAAAAGAGGGAATCAGTGGCTGTTCCACGTGAACCATAGATGTTTATCTCCAACCAACTTCTGAGGACTTTGTTGTTTTGTTCATAAGTATCAGTTTGGTCAAAAGTAACAATGTCTAATAGTCCTGTGCCCAATGACTCAGAGGACACGATGCTTATCTTAAGAACACAAGTGTTCTCTACCAAAACAGCAGTAGGTATCTGACACCCTGGAATTCATCATATACTTGCTGTGTACGCAAACATGCACATCAGCGTTCTGCACGTCTGTGTAAATACTTGTTGCACCACAATGCAGCCAAAACACTCGATACTGGAAGTCACCGCTAGGGGCTGTACACAACACTTGGACTCTGAAATGATGAAAAGGCCAATTTGCCGGTCACGCTGTATTTCCTGGGCATTTCCATAAACAACAGTTTACCAGTCTGACCAGTTTGCTAACTGTTAAGGCACAAATGTTTGTCACTGTGCAACGGGGAGAAAAAAATCATAAAGATGCCAATATTTGTGGACAAGTCCGAGAGGTGTTCTTCTAAACTATCTGCCATGGTGATAACCTCTGATCTGGAGTTCATGCTCTTCGCACGAGCGCCTCTAGCACACATTACCTCGCATCAACGCGAGCTACCAAAGATGCGCTAGGAACATGTGGCAGCCATGATACGTATGCTAACAGCAAGTATATCCCAGCTCATAAACTACCAGTAGCGGAGTTTCGATTAGCTAGCTAACAAAGCAAATTCGATTAAATGCTTTGAAAAATTGCAAGATATGCAAATCAGAAATGTTTCCATTGACTTCTTTGAAGTGATTATAGACTGCAGGTTATGCGAGGGGTTATAATTCAGATTTATTTTTCTGAACTGAAAACCAACCTTTAGCAGAAAAGAACTTTAGTGGACATCTGCAAGATAAAGAAAAAAGTTAGAGAACTATTTTTTTAATTACTTTAATTAATCAGGATATTATATTATAACTGGGAAGACACCAGCCAGTCATGTGAGCTGGCTCGCTCAGACAGGAAACAGTTGGTGACAAATATTGTTTTAATCTTTGCCAAGTGAAACATCAATTCTTCGAAACAGACAAAATCCCCTTCAAGTGTGCTTATATTTTCATTCTCATTTTTTTAAATACAAATAAAAAGTGGCTTTCAAAACTTAGCTCATGTTTAATGACAAAATTTAAGAGGGATTCATATAGACAAAGAGTAAGGACGTTGAGTTTTGAATGATGTGTAGTTGTACAGCATTGTCTTATTTTCTTTGGTTTTATTCTTTTTCTTGACCTTAGTCAAGTTTCAGTGTGTCTCGACAACATTTAAAACTGTGATAAAACATTGATGTTGTTGCCTGATTTATTGTTGCAATTGAACTTTTTGTTAATAGTGTCTTAACACAAATGATAGAGAAAGAAAGGGTAAGAGAGAGAGCTGAAGAGGTTGATATGAAATGTGGTCAGCTGAAATGCCATGGCAACTGGTCAAGAGTCCACGGAGAAGGAATGTGTCTAATGAAATGTAACAATACCGCCCTCCTCACTTCCCCCTCCCTGTCTCTCTGTGAGTGAATGAGCGAGTATGTTTTATGGTCGGAGTTCCAAGGCTCGACTGCAGCTTTGTTTAGACAGGTTTCAGATGTTTGGCTCATTATGTTTAGGTTTTGCTGATTGTTTTTTAGACAGATTTGATTGAATAAGCAAATGTCATCATGTTAGAATTATCCTCCAAGGGCTTCTCACTGTTCCTTCCTCAATATTTTTTTGTCTAAGATACAGGGAATGACAAGGTCCTGCTTTTCTTATTTATACAGTTATTGTGAGTTTCACAGACCTTGTGATGTGAGAGTATAATGCAGCAAAATGTATATAAAGAGGGAAAACACTCACTTGCAGGATCAATTTTTGTTACTTAAAACCAAGTTAATAAACCCAGTGAAAAGAAGCTTTTGTACAGAAGTTATGCATATTGAGGAAATTTCTCATACAAGTTAGGCAGCATATAAGAATCTCATCTTAACTTAAACATGCAAATAAATACTGAAACCGCATTTTAAATGCTGACTGGTGTCGCCGGTGTCTCCACATACACCATGCATAAATAAGCTACCGCCTCTTTCATTCTGTCTGATTATGATGCTAATATCACCTCTCTAAACAAAGAAACAATTGCAGAGATAGAAATGCGAAAACTAATGCTGTTTTATACAAAAGAGGGAAAATATAGAGGTATTATGCAGGCTATGAAACTGCCGGGCAGAGGGTGATGCCTACAGAGAGGTTGCATTGGCCTGCTAATGTGATCACCTGAATTATGCAAAACCCATTGTGTCCAAATATCATAAACTGATGCGTGAATGCCACCTCCCCAACTCAAACAGGGGCCGAAATTATTATTTATGCGACTGCAGAGCTGCAGAGAGACAATTAGTCATATTCGTATGCCGAAATTAATTGAGAGAGATGCGGGAGATAAAGACAGAGAACAAAGACAGCTTTTTGTCACTGCTTTCCATCTGACAGGGATAATTAGATATATGAAATTGAAATTCCTCACTGGGGGGTCCTGTTGACAACACTATTTTCTGTTTCGTTCCTCGCTCCCTTTTCTTTTGTGTTCCTGTTTATGCTAATTTGGGCCCAGTGTTTTTCCCTGACCGCTAAAAGCAGCATCCTCCCCAGCCCTCTCATTCAATTCACTGTAGACAAAGAACAGCTTGTCAGCCCATTCACACCCCCACCCACCCACCCCTCCCCCCTTACCTGTGACCCAAGGATTTAATGAGGGAATTATTTCTTTCTCTTTATGATCAGTGGAATCAAGTTGATTTTATGTCCACATGATTATGCCTGTCTGAGTGGTGCACCAACAGTATTAAAAAAAATCCTGAAATAAACAATAATCTGAAAAAATTTTGACTAAGTAGTTAAAATGTGTATGTGAATTATTTTAATGCAATAAAAAACATGGATTTTGAAATACCTTTACAAATTTCTCATATTTCAACCTGCAATATGCAGGTTCTCATCAAGGAAATCATTTGTAAAATGACTTATCTGAATTTATTTATGCCACATAGCTATACATTCAGGAAAAACAACAGAAGATGTTCTTAGCAGTTATTTGAGAAAATACTTGGTTTTATATAACATGAAAAAGTGGTTTCTGCTCTACAGAAAGTACATTTTTTCCACTCTTATACATTTATATACTCAAGTAAAATTAATTTCATATGGCATGACAGCAAGTTTTATATTTGTGATAAAGTAGCTTTTGGGTATTTTTATCACAATGAATCATTGCATTAATACTTGTTGCTTCTAAACAGAGTTAGCTGGAGCTAAATGGAGCTAACATTCAGCAGTTGCAGCAGTGGCTGAGGTGGTACAGCAGGTCCACCCCCCCCTCCAATCAAAACTGTTGTTGTGTCCCTGGGCAATGGTGATAACATACTCAAGGATATTTCATATTATAAGTCTTTAAAACTTGGTTTCTTTTCTCCAAAATAATCACTCCTCCTGAAATAAATGGTCAGTACTAAACATTTCTTCTCATTTTATGTTGAAAGCCAGTCTCAATGAAATATCGGGAACGTAGCCATGGTCTTTGATAACTGGTGAGGAGAACTCCATGTGGTTCAATGATTTCAAAAAGCAGCATGAGGGAGAATTTTGTATGTGCAAAGTTTAGAATGTTCCCACTTGCATGAACAGATGTTAGGCCGTGTCCAAACGTCCACACTATTCCCCTCATTCATTACATGGGGCAGCACTATTTAGCAGACTACATATTGCCATAATTCTCTTGGCGAATCGGACACAAACCTGGCTATATTCTCCTCCCCGCAAATTACATGACCACCAGCTGTCACCACGGCAACCCGACACATATGAAGATGTCATTCCAAATCAAATACAACCTCTTATGTGAAAATATTTGATCTCCCTCCTTACATTGTATTTTAGTCTTTCTTTGTTGGTTATTTATTCATGTAAAAAAATGATATACCAGATTTATAGGTCATCTCTAGCTGCTCGATGTTTAGAATTTAGAATGTTCCCCCATGTGTGCGTGGAGTTTAGAACATCCCCCATTTATAAGTGGTGGTCCGTTTCATAGTATCAGTTCATCGAAAGTCCTCCAGGTTTATCACCCATGATGTTGACAGCAAAAGAGTAAAGACAGCCTAACTCACTGATACTCAATTAAGTCCTATGAGGGCTGCAATCCAGCAGGTTTTCTATGTATTACTGCTCCAACACACGAGTCAAATTATATGGATGTAACAGCAAATCAAGATCTAGACAGTGACTCGTTAATTTGAGTCATGTGTGTTGGAGCAGGAATACATGGAAAACCTACTGGACCGTGACCCTCATAGGACTGAATTGAGTATCAGTGGCCTAACTAGTTCCCTTCTGAATAATGGTTCCACATCACTTAACACAAAAACTATCAGCCATCGAACCAAACAAGCACTAAAACAGAATAACACAGATACTGCACTATACCTGTAAAACTATTGTTTTTCAGTAAGTTTGAACGCATTTAAACACTATAAGGCTATTGCATATTTATCATTGGGAGGAGACAAGGTGGATCATAGAGTACACAGCAACAAGTGTGCACACAGATTCATGGATCTGGACGTAAGTACTTTCATAATTTTGGTCGCATGTTGTCTTTCAGAATGAAAGTTAAACAGTCCTTCATACACGGGTCCCTGGTCTCTTTAGTTGTTCTCTGGCATGGGCATTTACATTTTCAATATTGTGGGCATCCAAACAACCAAGTGGATCCTAACGTTTACTGTTAAATTCATAAAAGCTTGACTGCTCTTGTGCTGTATCATTACTGTGCTGAAATCTTTAAGGTGTATATCTGTTCCTAAAACAGTCCTGTTTCTTATTGGGTCAAATGTGTGACTTTTTCGACAAATCTAGTTCTTGCTTCATGTTTTTGTACTAACCTGCAACTTTAATTGTACTTTTTATAGCTTTGAATTATCAACCATTAATATTACTCCTCTGTTAATAATCCAAGCTTCATTACCTTAAGGCTTAAGTATAGAGAAATGAATAGAATAAAGGGGTGGCTTTGGATAGCTTGTTTTGTTTTTAGGTTTTTTAATAAATAATGATTTATTTATTCAAATTATCATTTATTTAACACTGTTTTTTATTTATTCAATGTTGAAAATCTTTCTGTATTTTTAGTCTCTCAGCGATTTGTCATTCGCAAGTGGTCTTGTATCATGCAAACCACCCTCGCAGCATCAGAGAGGATCTGATAAAAGAACATTGTGGTTTGAGTGGAATTATGGGTTATGTCACCTTTAACCGCAAAACTGGAAGGGGCCTCTCAATAGTTTTCCTCTTACATGAGAAACAAGTGCTGTCATGTTTCTCACCACTAAGGAAATGACAAAGTTGCACGCCACAGAACTATGCCTAAAGTTTATTGCATGAATATACAATTGTGTTGCTGCATTGTGAGAATCTGGGAAATATATTAATTATATTCTGCATTTCTTTTCTTTTTTTATGCATAGGGGTTGATCAGGTTCAGCTACACTTTAGCTTGTGTTATGGAGCATGCAAGAAAATAAAAAGATGGTACTAATACACCATCTCCTTATTTCGATTTCTAAATAGATGGCAGTGTCATTTTTTAGTGTCAAGTTTTTTGGTGTGGTATTAGTGAGCACAAATGCTTATGTTGCAAAATATTTTTTTCCAATGTTTTTTTTAATGAGATTTAAAAGCACATTATTAATTTCTGTTAAATAATATTCTCTGATTTGCCTTTGAATGCACATTTTCCCTCCTCTATGACACTCAGGTTAAGATCCTGGCCTGACATAATGAATTGTCCAAGGGAGAAAAAACAAAGGAAAGAGAGAATTTTTTTTTTCTTAAAAAAAGGTTAGGATGAAGCATGGTTCCTTAGAAGGGGAAGGAAGGGAGGATGAAGATATGAATTGAACTGGAAAGAGCCTTGTGTCTAATGCTTGCCACATTTGCTCTTGAATGAAGGTGTAATTACCCATCGGTATTTGGTGCCAGCGTTCCCAGGTCCCAGCAGCCCCTGGGCCCGTGCAGGCAATGAGCGTCCAGAGCCAGCTGCCTCCCAAACACTTGCAGGTATACAGGCCGGGCTAATAGTCCTACCACAAGGGAGCCGGATGAAAGAGCAGGAAACTGCTGCCAGAAGCCCTGAAAGGGTTTATGTAAAGACAGGAGAGATGTAGGCATGTAGTCATGGCTGACCCCACCTAAACTTGCTTACCTGTTTATATTTGCTGAGGTAAATCTGTACAACCTATTTTTCAAGTATAAATTAAAGGTGGAAGAGACTAAAGGATTATGTTAAGGTATGTGTGGCTTTTTTTAAAGATGTTTAATACGCCATAGTACTGTGCAAAAGTCTTGAGACCCTTATTTCTTTTACAGTTTGGTTCTTAGGAGCCAAACTATCTTCTGATTGTTTAAAGCTGTCATAAGCGGTAATTCATTAATCTTTTTTATTCTTTTTTTAGTTTTTTCTTGGGATATTTTTCACCCATTTCAATCCAGTCCTTGAACCGTTTTTTTTTGCTTGCTCAGCCACTTAACAGTGACATATGAATCATTCAGTGATATCAAAGACACGTAACCCAATGGATAAACCAGTGTTGTGTCTACACCACTGGTTCTCAAACTTTTTCTGCCATGCCCCCCCTTTGGAGGAATAAACATTTCCAGGCCCCCCTGCCCCCAATGTATATATATTTATATATGATCTCTGTTGTGTTCACACAATTATGGTGCGTTCAGTTTGACTCAGAGGTTGGAAGTTAGATCTGGGAGATGGCAGCCATCTTTAATGGATGAAGTCGGAGCTAGTTACCCCAACTCTCCAAGCTGGATATCTGATTTCAAGGGGCATTCTCGTTGTATTTCCGACTGGGGACTCAGAAAATCTGACTTTCGGGTACAAATTAAATGCACCATTATTCCACAGTTCTTCTTCTTCTTAATTTGTTTTGATGGTTGGCAAAAAAGAATTGGTGCATTAGTGCCACCCAGTGGTCTGGAGTGTGTTCCAGAATGTTTCCTAGAGCCCGAGTTGTCATGAATCCCAAAGAGGGCCAGTTTTAGAACCACTGGTCTGCACACAGCAGTCTGTAGCATCTAATCTAAAGCATATAAACATTATCTGATAGAAAAAGGGAAAAATGCTGCAAAGGACAGATACAGGGCCTGAGAGAGGCATCTACTTTCAGTTGATCTAGCTACAGTTTGTTGAAGTCTCATCAGAAATTGTTTCCATGGAAGGGTGGCTGTTAAAGAAACCATTCTTAAGGGGGTATGAGGAAGTATGCCAAATGACAAAAGAACAGGACTAAAAACAGTTGTAATAGGTTTAATGGAGTGATTAATCTTCCCCAAAGCCCGGACCTCAACATTATTGAAGCGCTTTAGAATCATCTTGACAGGGAACAGAACAAAAGGCAGCCAACATTCAAAGAACAGCTTTAGAAAGCCCTTTAAGAAGCCTGGAGAACTATCCCTAAAGACTACTTAAAGAAATACAAAAAAACTTGTCAATAAGCAGTCATGCCAAAACACAGATTTTTAAGCTCATTATAATCATGCTAACTCCATGTTTGTCTCATGTACTATATGTTCCGCATGTTTCAATAAACTGGTGCATTTTTCCAATTTCCCTTGCAATATCTAAATGAATGAGTTGTCTCTAGACTTTTTCAAAGTACTGTGTATCTGCAGCCTTGTTCCACTGTTCATTTTGGTTAAGTTGCATGTTCTTTTGGATTGTGCACCACTTCCCTCACTACATGTCCCACTAATATTTATTTTCCCATTCCCATGTTTATTTCTGCAGTCTCTCATTCATTGTGGTAGTGGACTACACTTGAAGGTTGCTAGGCTGTTGAGTGTATCATAGCAACACTGACAGCTCTTCACATTTGTCTTCACATTAGGCAGAAATAAAAAGTGCTGTTGGAGCAAGACAACAATACATGGTGAGTGCTTCACTTGAGAGCGAGTTGGGTGGGAAGAGAAGATCTGTTTGATTCAGAGATGATGAGATTATATGTATCTTTGCATTGCAGAAATGGGAAATTGCTAAGTTTTTCACTAGCAACAAAGTTGTGTATAACCATTTACTTTGTTGAATAATTTGTGTTGTGTACATGTGCATCAGTTTGAGAGAAGTTCCATTGATGTTTATCTTTAAATATAAACAGACTAGTCATCTCTCCTGCTGCCTGGTCAGCAGCGTAATTTCTAAGCAGAGGAAAAGTGAGTAACTGTCTCTCTCTGTGTGGGATGTGATTTCCATGAAAGAGCCAGTCAGGGCGGGACGGGAACACAGCCAATCGTGAAGCCTCCAGATTCATCCTGAGGAACAGGAATTCCCACAAGCTGGATAAACATGGTGGGGAGAAGCGGGGTGTTTGACAGTCTTTCATCTTTAAACAAGAACATCCTCTAGATATTGTTTTACTGTATCGCAATGTAGAGATGCACCATTTCTCTGAGTAATCATTAATGCTTGTATCAGTGGGCTGGACGACTGCCCTGCTTCTAAAATGTGATAAAGTTAACCATGTTGGCATGATAATAGAAGACAGGGAGACACAAAAGAAGAGAAGATGGGTGGAGTCAGACATTTTACCACCTGTTGTATTACTTCAGCTTCTTTTTTTGGATGGTGTGTCACTATCTGTTTTGGAGGGGATTCCTGATGGTCCAGGAAGGACAAAAACAATATGGCTTCAAGAGTAACAGAACAATGAGCGTCCTGACAATCCCAACTCTGTTTATTTCAGCAGATTCAGTCAAAACCAATGATAAACTTGCTCCTAACTCAACCAAATACACCTCTAGGTTTTATGTCTTTAATGTATGTTTTGTTTCACATGAGGACAAGTTTTTGTGCCTGCCACGAATATATTTTCGATCCAAAAAGATTTTTGTGTGTAGGTGTATGTGCTTTTGTCCCTGTCTCTTTAAATTTCAAACACACACATACCATCATTTGTGTTCATACGTGATAACTGTGAATCAACTCTTTGTTCATGGCTCAAGTCATAAAACAGGAAAGAAAGAACATCGTTATGCTAGTGGGGCACCTCACTAAAACGCTCCAGTGACAGAAAATGAAAAGCTGTAATTCCTCCTGTGAAGTGAAGTCTGACTTGTCGGAGTAAAGCACTTCCTATCCTTTTGTTCGGATCTCAAAGGGAATTATGAGGAGAGAGTTAGATATGGCTGTTAATAAGACCGCTGAGCCCTGACCAGATGAACGTCAAAGTGATTTAGACCATGACAGTTGTATTAAAGTCATGAAACCAGATTACTTTAAACTGGAGATTCAGATTTTTGGGCTCACGGACAAACACAAAACACATATTAGCAACACTTTTGGGGGGGGGGGGGATAGGAAAAAGCGATGATTTTCACATGATGGTTGTTTTTAAGCTATCAGTTGATGAAATTTGTTTTGCAGAACTGAAGCCATTGGCTCGCTCTCATATTGATAAGCAAAGAAGAAGCTGATGGCTGCGGATGTGAGGGGTACGGGTTGGGGGGGGGGGGTTGCTTGGAGATCAATGAGCTAATAAAACAAATCGATAGCAAGAAACCACAGAAAAAAGTGAAGTCATTAATTTGCAGAGACAGGATGATCCCACCAACCACATGCATTGATTAGAAATGAGGTCTGAGCAGAACCTTCAGGGGGTATCATATTAGTAGAGGGAAACAATGGCCATGGTAGGGTGGAGTGTGTGTGTCTGAGTAGGGGGGGGAGTTGGGGTTGATCTCCTCTGAGGGTTTGCTGCTGAACTGATGCAGGAGAATAGGTTAACCGGTGGATCAATGGCCTCTTCGGGACAACTCCAAGAAGACACAGGCTCTGTGTTTGCTCTCTGAGGCCCTGTCACCACAATGCCTGCAGGTGTGATGTTTTTTCTTTGCTTGTGAGCGCAGCTTCATTGATGCACAGCCACCCTCACTCCCCTCCCCTTTTTCAAACCAAGTGTACTCAAGCATGATTATGATATTGAATACATCATAGAGTACAAAGAGGTCTCCAAACAGGGTCAAAGGTGAGAGCTAATGTTCCATTTTTAGCAATATTATTATTGTTAATCATGATTTGTAATCCATAATATTGGACAGAGTTATATACACTGATGTCT
Organism: Leptatherina wallacei; assembly: GCA_028567055.1. Classification (NCBI taxonomy): domain Eukaryota; kingdom Metazoa; phylum Chordata; class Actinopteri; order Atheriniformes; family Atherinidae; genus Leptatherina; species Leptatherina wallacei. The sequence continues at coordinate 24,222,222 of JAOXYM010000006.1, read as the reverse complement.
ATTAAACAGCACTATGAGGGTGGTGCATGTATGATTTGCTGTTTGGAAAATAACTCCTTTGATATAGGTAGTTGGATCCAGACTTGAGATGACAAAAGATATTCCATTCAGCTCTTTGTGTGTGTTTGTGTGTGTGTTTGGCGAACCGGTTGCAACAGTTGTACAGTACAATCTGCTTACAAGCTACTAACTCTGTCTTAACTTTGACCTCGCCGTCCATCTTTTTGAGCTTGATGTCAAATATTGAGGAGCTGAAATTCTTTGAAGTTTTCCACCGGTCAAGGTCTGTCTGATCTGCAGACACAGCGTAGCTTTTCTGCAGTCGTTTGGGTGAAAGAGAGAAAAGAAAAGCAGGTGATGTGAGATTGACGACTTAAATACTTCATCAATCAATGCTGCAGCCAATGTGTTGTTTGGTGATTGGTGGAGAATTCAGGCAATCCATCTTTCCCACCAGCAACTGGCATTCAAGATTCTCCTCAGGTTCTGCGTGTATTGCTTTTATTTCTTTATTTTCAGGGTTAACCTTGGCTGGAGATATATAGATGTATAAGCTTGTGCGTTTGCTGGTTGGAGGGACAGGGGTCTTCACTTTTCTCTCACCCTTTACTAGAGTATGCTAAATATGTATGCTGTATAAAAATGTACCCGACAAGTCAATTTATGAGCACTTCTTGAATACTAACTGAATTAATCTACAGAGATGTAAATATTTATATATTTTTTGCTCTTTATAGGAATGTGAGATTATAATCAAAGCATCATTTAACTGTACAACAGTAGAAGCTGATTTTAGTTGTATGCTAAATTGATTGTAATGAAAAAATTGTCTGAATTGCTTCATAATGTGACTTTTAAATGCCTTGAGAAATCAAACAAAGAAGCTAATCTGGTGCTCAGGAACTTAAGTCAGTCATATGGCAAAATGGTAAAAGAGAGATATGGAGGCATGTATTTGAAAAGTAAATATCACCCATGGACACCTCCACCAAAGGATGTTCTTCTCCCTTCAGCCCTTTATTTACTCACAACATGTTTTAATTTCAAGCTACAACTGAAATTGTTCTTTTTCTGGCAAACATGATAGAGCCACCACATGCTTAGTCAACAGAAGTGCAGCCTGTTTTCTCAAATCCAGTTTACCATCATCTCTGCCTCCAAACTAAGTAAAGCTGTGAGCCACCTGATGTCACCAAGTGGCTGTTTAAGAGTTTAATATTTTCATGTTCCCCCTGATTAACCCTTTAATCAGTTTATCTTCTGTCATCTTAAGTCATATAGTTGAACTGCTTCTGAAGAGTTGAACTTGAGATGAAATCCTGCTTTACTTTACTTGTTTGTTTGACAGGGACAGAGCAAATTAAAAAACAAAGAAATACGGCTAAATATGCCAGAATTCTCATCTGATGTCCCTGGCCAACCTGGAATAAGGAAAAAAGAGAAAGAGATAATTGTGAGGAAAACAAATATT
>JAOXYM010000006.1:24202666-24217092 GCA_028567055.1 Leptatherina wallacei | reverse complement strand
ACAGGATGCAATAATCCAATTATTTTACTTAAAATCAAGTTTCCACATCACTCTGCAATGTGTTGACGTGGAAGCTCAGGTCACATGGACCCATGTGGAAATGGCAAAACTCTCCGTCTCCCCCTCTGTCGCTGCCTCTGCACATGTAAACACCAGCATGCTTGAGTGTTCTCTGACAGATGAACATACAACCGGGCACGAGCGCCATTTAGGGCCACCAGACATGAGCCTAAACACACATGTGTGCGCAAACCTCAACAACATGCAAATAATTGAGTAAGATTTGCTGGTACATTAAGTTTAATGTGTTTGACATTCGGGCGGGAGGAAAGGGAAGGCATGACGTGGAGAAGCAGGGCTGCGTCTTTCTTCAATCAGGCCACCGCAGGGCTTCGTTTTACAAGCCCGGTGCGAAGCGAGAGCCGTCAGAGGTAATTAGCACTGTTGCAAATGGACGCAGGTCATGGCTCTCAGCAGATTGGTCCGCAGATGGGTCAGCAGGGGTCAAACCTCCTGTATGGAATGATATAAACAATCATCTATAGGCCACAAACCAATCAATCCCTTTTAACACTATCCGCTTCCTGGTTGGCTGCTCTTATAGGTCAGAGGTCAGTGTACAAAAGGACAAGTGAACCAGTAGGTTTATGAGTGGGAAGCACATACAGATTATCAATTTGTATTTAAGTGATGAATATACCATCAAAATATTAGGTAGTTTAAATATATTCTTTATTAGTTTTATGGCTGTTTTTTGTGTAATATTGTTTTGTCCATTCAAAGGGAAAATGTAGTCATATATCATTTTATATGCGAAGAAATTTACTTTTTATTGAGCTAAAATGCCAGTACAGTGTGTGTTTCCATGCACAGTAAATAAAGCCACTTGAAAGTCAGCAGAAAGTTCTGCAATTAGCTGCACAGAGAGAAAGGGCAGAATGACTGAGAGAAAAAGGGAAGGGAGGGTGGGATGGTGGAAACCAATGCTTGAGGAATTGAATTACCGGAGCCTTTTCTCATTATCATTTAGCCGTCTTTTATGGCCCACCAGTAAGAGATGATGTTCCCATGACCCCACACAATACACAGACATATTATTCAATCCCGCCTCGATGAAATTCCTGCAAATAAAACCTTTGTGCTGGGCAACAGCTAATTATTTGACAGATTGGCCCCCTTCTGGCTCAGGTTACAGTGCGGAGTGGCCGCATTTTAGTCTGTTTTAGTCCCCCCTCGCCCCTACCACTACCTCCAAAACACACCACCAGCACTCACCCACTCTCCCCCAGCCCCACTGCAGAGAGGGGCCACTATGAGAAAATCCCAGAGGGCCTCATTCTTTTCAGGAGATTATATATTTTAGTCCCCCCCCCCCTTTCTCCTCCTCTTCCCAACCATCTATCCATCCAAAATCAGGCGAGCGTGGTCTGTGTGTATGAATGTGTGTGTGTGTGTGTGTGTATAAACATAGTGGGGGGATGAGATGGGGGAAGTACGTGTAAGTGACAGCAGTCATTTCACAGCTTAAACAGTGTTCTCAAGCAGAAATATTTAATGTTCCCACAAAAATACTGGACTGTAATGGTAAAAGAGATCTATAGGTCAAAAATGTGTTTTTGTCCACTGTATTTATGTTACTTTGCGGAACTACAGAGGCTACAAATCCGCCATATATTTCGTAATTTCAAATTAGAGAGCGGGGAACAGTAAGGGATTACAGTTTCGGGTGGGCATGCCTTCAGCTTTGATTCAGTCCACCAATAACTAGAGTTTGTCATTAGTGTTCAGACATGGACCACCAAGATAAATGCCAACACATGTTTAAATTATCTGGAGAGAAGTGGCATTTTCCTGCTGCCCTCCTCCTTCCCATGAAGACCCCCTGTTGACTCGACCATGCTGACATTTTCAGTTATCAGTTCATGTTTAATCTGCTGCTTGTTTTACACCCTGTGCAGATGGAATAGTTTAAGAAGATGTTAAAAGAGGTCAAAACAAAAAATATATGTTGTAATATTGTAAAGGGACATCGCTGGGGTATGATGGCACTTAAAGCAGGATTAAAATCACTAGATCGTCTCAACCCCAATGACCCTCAGTTTCTAAATAAAACCGTTTGATGCTTAGCTTCAGAAAAAGGAAGAGACATTAAATTTAAACGTGTACAATATTGTTCATTTATCGGTAAATTAACTGAACTGTAAGACTATTAGAAACTATCAAAAAAATCTGCATTTAGTTCATATGTTCCTATGCTAAACTAAAATATTTTTAAATGTTTTAGTGAAAATATTTTGCCTGATATAAAATAGTTCAGGTTAAAACAAAAACTTCCTGATGATTATTCTAATCTTAATACTAAAACCGCAACACTTTTACCTGCAACCAAGAGAACTAAAACAAGGAACTGCTGCTATTGTTTGAGGTATTTCTGCTGCAATGTTTCTGGAGATTGCCACAGTTGAATATTTCTAAATGAGGAATTGATTTCATATAATGAAACAACAAAAACATGGAAGTTGGATTAAACTTTAAGGGAAATGTAATGTGCAACATGTCATGCATGGCAGACCTCATTGTCAATGAGCTCAAAGTACAAAAAAAAATAGTTTTTGTTGTTCTTTTTAAAAATAATGTACAACAATCCAACACAGGGAGGTTTTGAGTTGTTGTGCAAATGAGCAAAGCAATTTTAATTTAATTAATTCTGTTTCATGATTTAAACAGCTAGTGAAGCATTTCTTAAACTAAAAATAGAATATACATACAGTATATATATATATATATATATATATATATATATATATATATATATATATATATATATATGCATCTCTGAAACTTCACAATTCACATCTTTTACATTCTCACCCTCCAGTTCTTGTGCCATCAAAGTCTTGCTGGGATCCGGTTACACGTCTAGGATGCTCGTCTACTGTGTTTGCCTGGCATGAACCCAAGCGAGCGGAGCCTGGAGTATTCATTGCTCAACCAGGGTGAAGGTCATAGAGACCAACCCTTCCCTGTTCAGCTCCCCAGTGAGCAAACATATGGTCACAGAGCACCTTGAACATGTTTTGGTGACCAAAACTACTTGGCCTGAGTTGCCACACCAAAGAGAAAGTGGGACTACAGCAGGTTGAGGCGAGAACAAGGATAAGTAGGGAGAGGGAGGCCGCCAACAACTGTGATCACTAATAACTATTTTCCATTTGCACACATTTAGATTTGTGAGAAATAGATGTAGAATATATGTGGAATTTTGCAGACTCTTTTGCTTGCCTTCTTTTTCCTCTCCTGTTTCTGTTGATTTAAACGGCTGTAATCATAAGGTACAATATCATCACCCCGTTGTTCAAACAGCCAAACCTCATCTAATCGCTTCCACGTTTCCTCAGTGTTAAGCTCATTAGTGGGTGACCTAAAGGCATGTGGAAAAAAAGAGACAAGCAAGAGAGACAAAAAAAAAAAAAATCTTTGGATAATGGATGCTTGCTGTTTTGAGACAGTAAAAATAAACAGGTCTGCGGCTTTGATAATGAATATGCTGCAAACATGAGGCTAGAGCGTAAGTTTATCACAAACGTCCAGCTAATAACTCATTTTGTGTGTAAGTGCGTGCACTCTCATATACAGTATGTGTATGAGCATGCCTGCGTGCCTATATGTCATTGCATGTGTGTATTTATCTTCAGGCTGACGGTAAGGTTGGGAGGGGTATGGGGGGGGGGCACTGAAGATGATGACTCGCCGTTAGACTTTGTGAATGGGGATGTGAGAGTGTCTCTGGTGTCTGAACGTCCGGCCCAGGTGGCGACTGGAAGGCCGACTTCATTAGGCCTAAAGAGGAAACAAAGGAAGATACATCGTAAAAAAGTGCCATCCCTCATCTGCGAGGCCACCGCCTGACACATTAGGAATCTGTATGCTCAATTAACCACTGGCAGGCTCATTTTTCCTCTCTCCCTCTCTCTCTGCCCCTCTTGATCAAACAGAGCAAGCTAAAGCAATCACACCAGACTGAAGCTAGACTTAATATACAGCATGTTTATGAAGTGTGGACGTAACTTTGGTTGTGTGTGATTTTGGCATCAAATGGCATTTTTGTGTGAAAAGGGAAGTAAACAAAGAAGAGTTTACTGATTGCCCTGAAAAATAAAAATAGATTTTCCCAACGAATCCCACAATGGCTTCCATCTTTTGTTGCAGGAGGAAGATGGAAATTGGACAACCCTAAGCAGGAGAAGAACTTGCATGCCGACAGCACATCTTCTTGAAGTCCTTTTTGTTTGTGAGCTCTGTTATTCGGTGTTGTATTTCACTTGTTTGTGGTGTGGAATCTGTTATGTCTGCTTTTCAAACTTCACAAGAGTAACATTCCTAGAAGTTTCATCATTTCAACATTACATTTCGCTGATTATTGCATCATGTAGTTCCTTTTTGCTTCCATGTGACACCTACTGATACACTGTCTCTATCAGTTTTGCACTTAAAAAAAAAAACAAAACTGTTGCACAATAACAAAATTAGCAACAAATATTTTCTATATTAAGTTTTGTTATTAAAAAACTGAATCACAAGAACCAGAGTTAGTGACTGTTTTATTCCACATTACTTCCTTCTTCCTTATAGAGCACATGATAAACCTACATTACTCACACTGCAAGTGCACCACCAACTGCCTGTTCAGATATTTCCTTTTTCTGGAGGTGCACTAGACAACAGAGGTCTTACTTGAGGCTAACTTTAATGCCCCTGATTTTTTGATTAACTGGTGCTTCTGGTTGTCATAATGCTTTATGAAGCAACAAGAAGCTAAAATGGACCAACATGAATCTACCAGCCAACATCAAGCACACACCTTACCAGCATTTTCTTTCTTGAACTGGGTGGCAAACTGGGGATGCTTATCTCTTTCCATGATCGTACTATGTTAAAAAATGATGAATTGTACCTGGTTGAGGCTGTGTTTTGGTGTGTGTGTGTGTGTGTGTTGGGGGTGTCACCGTGATACGCATCAGTCTTTGATTAACGAGTTGAGCTGAACACACTTTAAAATTCAGAGAGGTCACGACTTAGGAGGCTATCATACGGCACTTCCCTCCTCTTCACAAGTCAACCTTTTTTTTTTTAAATCATCCAACACATCCTTTTTTTCCTTTGCCCCCCACCCCCTTCTGCTTCTCCCCCTCCCTACCTCTCTTTTAAGCTCTATCAGAGATGAAAAATGACATGCAGCTGGGTGAGTACTTCCTTCCCCTTGTCGGGGTCAACAGTTCACCATGCTGATAGAGACCCTCGCACCTTCTCCCTGCTCCCCTGCACTCACACAGGTCATTTTGCTGCATCGTTGGACAGCCATCACTGCTACCTTTGTCCAGGTTGTCTCCTATTACATGACTCCATCACTGCATAGGCCAGTGATAGATTGATAGCTCCTACTTTTAGATTAACAAACAATTACCATCATTTTGATATATAAGATCTGTTACCTTAGTCGCACCCATTAGGTTCTCTGGGTGTTATTACTTGAATGAAGGCCTGCTGTAAACATGAATGTACCACACTGCAGTATTTACGTCGTACCACGTGAAACATTCAACATTTTGCCCATGCTTTGGAATACAGCAAAAATAGAAAATGGACTATATAAATATTAATAGTGTTTTTTAAGACACTTTGAGCTCCAACATAAGGTGCTAGCCTGCCATTAGCAGAAACATGGACATCAGCTTTTTACCCACAAACATGTTCGGCTGCAATAGGGTCAGGAATCAAACCACCAATCCTACAATGAGCAGACCACCACATCTAACATTCAAGTCACTATTCTCACCAAACACTTACGTCAAGTGCCTTTGGTGCCACATTGTGAGGCACTCTTGCCCCTTTAAAATCATGTTTCAAGTTGCCATTGAGTAGGTTTCACAGGCTGTTAGGTGAGACCATGATCAAGTCAGTTTATGGTTAGAGAGGAAGGTAAAGAAACAAAACAAAGGATTTTAACAAAGGAGGCAGTTTGCTGTCTATAGTTGTAAGTGAACATTTTTATTTTTGAATCTATAGTTCTGAGTTGACCACATGAAAGTACATGGCTAGGTTTAGAAAACCAAAACTTGAGAATACACCATGTGACACAGCTAACCACGTTAGATGGTACCTTTATATAACTAACTTTCCCTCCAATTTCTGATTTGCTTCACTAATTTGTGACCTCACTCAGCCTATTCCATATCAGGGAATGTATTTCAGATGGGGAAGAACTAGATTACCTGGGGATGTCTTCAAAGCCATCCATCCATTGGATAAACCTGGTTAATCCAATGCAGGGTTGCAGGGGGGTTGGAGTCGATTCCAGCAGCCATAGGCAAGTTGCAGGGCACAGCACGGAGAGGCCGCCCGTACATCACAGGGTCAACACAGAGAGACAGGCAACCATTAACAAATTTAGAGGCACCAGCTTGACATAACAAGTTTGTTTGTGGACTGTGAAGTAAGAGAGAACCCACACATTTACAGGGAGAACTTACAAACTCCCAGCTGAGGTTCAAACTAAGAACATTGTGGCTATGAGGTGATGGTGCTAACCACAGTGCAGCCCTCTTCAAATCCATATGACTGTGGAAGTTGTTTGTTCACATATCTTGGGAATATCTTCAAAACATAAATCCCCTACAGGTAGCAGAAGGTATTGCACATTTTAGACCTAAACAACCAGATAAAAAGTTTCAAACTCCTTCAGAAACAGCTCCTACATTTTGGCAGAATTATTATTTTTCTTTTACATCGCCAGCATAATATTTACCATGTAGTTTCCTACATGTGCCAATACAAAATGTTGCATCACTTTTAATGGACTTTTTAAGTCCATTTATCTACTCTAATAGGTTTACAAACCACATGTAATTGCCTAGAGACTGAAAAAGATTGCGGTTAGGATCAAATTAAATTATTTCTACTACATCATAATCACTTAAATGAACGACATTTTGAATTTTCACATGCTTTGACTCCCAAAACCTCTGGAGATTGGACAGTCATCATACATCATCACAGGTTCTTATTCCCTGAAAGAACAAACAACCCATGGGTCCATTATTGGGAGGAAAGTCTCATATCAAACTACAACATATATTTCAATATCATGCCTAAAAGGTAGCCGTTGTTTAAAATGAAATATAAAAGGATTCAGACAGAGTTTCTGTGTATGTAAATTGGGGATGAAAACAGGTTACATTGGTAAGTTTGTGTTTGAAAAACAGCCTCAGGCTCTCAGAAGTTTATCCCGACTGAATAATAATCAAATAAAAAATATTACAAGATGAAAATAATTAAAACTGTTGCCTAATGAACTTTTTGATGTCTCCTGCTTTGAATGGATTGACAGCCAAGGCCAGCCTGGTCACATTTTGAGTGCACTCAAAAAGAGGTGTTAATCATAATGCTGAGCTAGCCTTGTTGAACAGCTAATTACCTCCATTATGAAGATGTACGGGTCTGATCAGAGGCGCCTCAGTGTGTTTGTGTGTACTTATGTGTGCGTACTGGCCTGTGCCTATTAAGGGGATTAGCCGTCCATCCTGAGGAAGGAGGCAACTTGGGGTATGAGGAGGGAGAGGAGGAGGGGAGGGAAGAGGTGAAGGTGGGAGGAGGGTGTCCCTCTCCTGGAGACGAGCCCTGACCTTCTCATTTCATCCTCATTAGTATCTCATGTCAACAGAGCAGCCACTCCTTAATCATCTGCTATCATCCCAGACCTGCACACTCACACACACACGCACACACACACAAATAAAGACTGAAATAAACACAAACTTGCTCATGAGGCTGCTTTTACAGACAGGAACTGACATGTGTGGTGTGTGTATCCACATGTATCACTGGTATCGGTGCTAATTCAGCTTTCTTGCTTCAATGTTCAAAATTTAAAAAAAAAATCTGAAAACAATTCTTTAAAACGATTGTAATCACGATTTGTTTTGTTTTATTTTTTTCATGTCCACCAAAACATATGTATATGTTGTTCTTGCCTAATATTATGGGATCTGGTGGCAGCCTGACAGCATGGCGTTGGGTTGGCTCGTCTGTCTGTGTCGGCCTCGATGCCACGGAGGCCCCAGCAGGGTCGAGGGGGAGCAAGAGCTCGGGGTGCCAGCACAAATGAGCTCCATTCATTTCCCCACTTCAGCATATGGTGGCCCATTGTCCTCGGCCACAGAGGCAGAAGTGATGCAATTTGTTGGCATGTCCTGTCATTTTCACAAACTGTCCAACCCACTGAGGCCCTGGCCAGCAGAAGACAAGCAAGGGCAGCCTGTTGTTTGGCTCCACAAACACATAGCATGTGTATTGTTTGTGTGTTCCTGTATTGATGTTAATCCGAAGCTGGTGGCATCGCCTAAAACATGATGAAGACATATGTAGTCCAAATATTGATGAAGTAGCAGCAGAAGAAAGTCAGAAACAACAGGATCAACCAGGGTAAATCTTACTTAAGATTATGAGATATATGTACACTGTATGTGTGTCAATCCCTATTGTTTTTCATCCTTGAACAATAGTTTATCCTCATTTACAGAACAGGATTTAATCTGATCTGAGCTTTAAGACATGCTAGCATCCTTATTAACAAACACATACTAGATAAAAACAAAACAGCCACACTAAAAACAAAACTTATATAAAAGAAACGAACTCTGAAACTTCAGATTTATATGTGAGAGTGAACTGGGCCCTGGCCTGTTCCTGGTTTCACTATGCCAAGCGTGAAGCTGCTGTCTGACAGGGGAGGGGAAGGAGTCTTGTTTAACTTCCTGAAAAAGCTAACTTTTGACATGAGATGCTCAATATCAGCAATGCAGCAGCAGTAAAAAAGAAAGAAGTGTCTAGACGTGACTACATTTAGGTCAGACAGAGGAAAGCATATGATCACACAGTCATGCACAAAATAATGGTTGTATATGGTGTTGACAAGCATTTGGATGGCTGGGGTCAAATGTCACTGAACCCATTTCACACTAACGTTTGTAAGTGTGTGTGTATATGTAGTGTGTGCTGGCTTTTTGGTGTGGTATCCCACCATATCAGCTGTCGGTTGGAGATTTTCTTCTCTGTATCTGCACAGCAGCATACAACTTGACCGTGTTTTCAGCATCTGACAGGAACATATAGGCTTTCCACTGAGCTCGCAAGAAGAAACCAACAGAGGGGAGCACCTTCAAAGAGAAGTCGACTTCGCTTCAGCTTCTCTGTAGATTGATGATGTTGGTCCTTGTTTCAGTGGGCGTAAGAGACAAGTGGCCCTCTGAGACTCATTACACCTCAGCAAGATTTGGAGAATGGAGCGATAGTGCTCATGATTACCAGATTTATCATTTTTACTGAACTGGACTGGAGAAATGTACCACAAACAATTCATGTGATGTCATGTCCTTTACTGTAAGAAAACTAAAGAACTGGAGATTCTGGGTTGAAGTGACGTAATACATTTTTTATTTGTCTCACCCAAGAAATGCATAAACAGTCAGATAATCCATCTTTGTTTCCCACACAAACATTTTACTAGGCTGGCTGTGGCAAAGCTGACTCTCCAGTCATACATCCCTGACCTCAATCCTGGTCACACTTCTCTAGCATCCCAGATCCTTCTCCAGCCCTATACCCTTAACCCCATCTGTACCCCTCCATCCCCCGCCTGTCCTCAAAACCTGTCAGGGACCGGCTTCCCATGTCCATCACTGGGTGATGGATGAGGTGGAAGGTCGTCACCCCACTCTGCAGAGTTCACTGATCCCATCAGCCATGCAGACACCTACAAATCATAGTGGGGGACGTTACTAAAATCATACATTTAGGAAGAGCAAACTGGAACAAGGATTCTCTGTGAAATCTGCTTTTGGAAAATGTCTTGCAATAAGTAATTTGTCTCATTTTTTAAATCTGACATTGATTTCTGATTCATTACATCCTGGTCCAAGAGTTGAAGAGCAAGATGTACGAAGTGTAAATTAAACAAGCTCCATATATGAAATATTGTTTGGAGCACTGGACAAAAAGTAACGTTTTACAACCTTCTTCTAATAACAAGCATAATTCTCATTAAACAGATATCCCAAACTCACTAAAATAGAACAATAAGTGATTTCCAATAAGATGGAACAGAATTTGATTGCACCCCCAGTTTGAACTAAGAGTTTCACCCCTGACTGACCTTAAATTGCTAGTTGATGCCTGTGGCACAGTAGGAAGAACTGCTGTCCTATTGACTCATTTCACATATCTCCTGGTAAACAAAGCTACAGGATATGATGGGGGATTCAGTTGCTGAGAAAACCTGAGGTGGCAATCTGAGATCCTGAATAAGTCTGTCCTTACTTTTCCAGCAACAGAGAACATGGTAGCCAGAGGAGGCAGGATTTCCTCTCAGTCATATCATTCAGTCTGAGCGGGATTGATACACTGGAAATACACAAGAAAAATAAACAATACGCAATAGTGTCAAGCTTCGCCACTGACAGGGGCATAGATCAATGTTATTTCCCGCTTTTGCAAAAATACCTAATTCCCCTTATTTAATCAAGCGTCTCCTTGCTCAGGTCCCTCCAGCTGATTTATTACACACTGCCTTTATGAGTACCTGCTTCATTTTCTTGTTGTCTCCTCTGACATCTAAAGTGATAGGAATTTTATGCTTTTGATAACAATATGAGTTTCACTTTGGCTCAGAATTCATGGCCCTGTCAGCAGCCAATAAATAACAACAGCATGGTGAAAACATTCACAAGATTCCAGACCTAAACATCCACCCGATGGGATTTACCTTGAGATGCAGGCGCAGAGGACAAGGCTATGGGGGAAAAAAAGAGTGACAGAGCACAGGAGGGGACAGGAAGAAGGTGGAATCAAAGTAAAAGGTCATGTCAATGAGAATGCAAGTCCAAAATGTTTTTCTGGGGTCGTGTCGTCAGGATTCATAATTGGAGTGCTGTCATAGGAGCGTTGTGATAATGTCACATGAACATAAATACCAGGGTGTGACACATTCTTCTGCAGCTGTCATAAGTGAATACAGCCTTAAAGGGACCTTAAACATTTTCACCTGCATGGACCTGCATCCCACAGCCCAAGCATTGTAATGGTCTTTGTTATGGATTTATGTGGAATTTTTACTTCTAGCATTTTTGTTTAAAAAATACTTCATTCTTTGTTTCATTAGACAGCTTGCTGAATGATATTCCACCCTGGTCTGATTAAAAATTATCAGTCAGGGTGTCAGGAGGTTAGAAAACTACACATTCATGGCAAAAATGACAAATACATACACCACACTTTGGGTTTAAATGAGGGATAGGGATGTGCCAGCCAGGAATCCAGGAAAATGATATTTGTGATACCTTATAGCTAGCTTGTGTATTTTTGTGTAAAACAGCAAAGAAACAGCAACTAACTTGAAACAACTTGAAAGTAATGTCAGTAAAGTAAAGTTACATGAAGTCATTAGTGGTCAGGAGGGGACGCAACCTCAAGCCTCTCACCTAGTGGTCAGTTGTGTAGCACCATCCTTCATTCCTTACAATCTCAAAATGCAAAATGTTTGGGTTATTAAATGTGATGCAACATTTAAAACATGATTTCACAAAGTATTTCATCAAATGTTTTGACACTGAAAGTCCCAAGTTATTTTCATACTCAGTAGTTTGAAGAAACAGCTGAAATTGTACATCTGGAGATGAAACAACATATCAAATTTACATGAATGTAACAGGTTCTGCCGTAAGATTGCCTCGGATATTCTTCTTCTCTCTTCCCCCACTCTTCATTTCTCTCTCGACTATCTATGAAAATCTACAATCTTTATTTACAGGCAGTGTTTTTCACCAACTGTCCTCTCAAGAAAAATACCACCATTTGTTAAGAAAACATCTATAAACTGAGTAAAAAAATCCAAATTTTCGTATTATTAGAAACGTATTAATGAATAAACTTATTCATGAGTGAATTTGTATATCCCGTTTCTGTCAATAGATCTTTATGAGTGTTACACAATGAAACAGTGACGACTTTAAATCATTGATTAAAAAGGCATTCTGAAACAATTAAGCTCAAATTTTGTCCTCCATTTTCTGTGATACCCAGCTGCAGTCGCTCTAATCCGCCTCGGGAATCGAATTCCCATAGCTGAAACAAAGTGTGAGAAAGTAATGCACCCGATATTCTCATATGCATATGAAATATTATCTCCTGAATAAAACTCTTAGGGATTAGATAGATTTATTTTGACAGTTCACACATTCCATTGACAAATTGGACCGTTTCTGCATTATTGCCAAAAACCTGCTGGTCACCTAGACGATGGCATTAAACTGAGTGAAAATGGCTCTTTATGTGAGATAAAGTCAGGCAAAGATGACGCACTGTACCCGCTGAATATATCTAAGGAATTGAAAGTAAAATGTCAAGCATTTCAAAGAAAGCAGCTGTAAAGCATGGTTATGGAGACTATAACGAATGATTACCCAGACCGAAAGGTCTCTTTGTTCCAGCCTCGTCTGGGCCTCGCTAGGAGAATATTATGGCTCTTTGTGAGAAGAAAGAGGGAGAGTGAGATGTTTTTTGTTTATTGCTACTAGAGTCCTGTGTGTGTTTGGTACAGGGGGCTCAAAAGAGTGCAAAGAAAAGAAGAAAAAGACTGGGTTACCGCAAGTATTCGGTGCTATGAACTGGCACAGGATCTTGGCATGGACACAATGCATGGTAGGATGGCAGTGTCCAACAGGGACAGAAGCTGTTTGGGGCTGTACCAGCATCTCGGCAGGGCCACAGAGGAAGAAGGGAGGGAGACAAGATCAGAAGCAGAGGGGAAAATTGAGACAGATTTTCTTGCAGGTGTTGAGATAATGGACGGACAAATGATGTAATTGTTGGAGCATTTCAGAGAAAATCGAGCGGGGGAGGCACTCGTATGGCTTGGGGAGGAGGTTCAGAGATCATAGAGAAGCAACATTTAAATGACAAAGACAAACTAGATGACAAACCTTAATTCAAAAATCTGCAAGATTTACTGTTAAATATATAAAAATAGATTATAGTTTTTTACCAGGTTAAGCCAATTCTCACTAAACTGGTGGAATCCATTACAGAAATTTAAGTTAGTCCCTGATTTTATGACTGCAAACAGTTTATTCTAGACAGATTTTGGGAACTTGGGTTGGTTTTAACTTTTTTGTTTGTATCATTCCTATACGTAAAAACATGCTATATTTCAATGATTTTTTTTTAAAGACTGAAATGCAAGACTTCCAATTCCTTTCCTTACTTTCTGTGTTTTTTTTAAAAAAGTTTTTTCTTTTTACAGTTTTTACAGTTTTACTCTTCTTTTAAGCTGCTGTTTGGTTCAGTCAAATACACCGTCCAGGGTTACTTGGTTGTGTTGATGGCCCTGAGAGTATTTACAATATAGCAGAATTTGGATTTTCACTCTCCTCTTGATGAAGTGCATGTCAAATGTTTTTCACAGAAGGGTAAGGATTAGTGTCATTACCACCCTGCAAGGGCAGAATTTATCACCATTGCAAAACAAGTGAGAAGAGGTTTGTTTCTTATGAAGCAGGCACATAAATCAGTACACTTTATATTCCTGCATCATGTAATAAGTTGATCTCATTTCATGTCTGATCCAACTGTTCTTTCTTTCTTTCTTTCTTTCTTTCTTTCTTTCTTTCTTTCTTTCTTTCTTTCTTTCTTTCTTTCTTTCTTTCTTTCGTTATGAGATCTGGCCCATTCATTTGTGGCTGCAGCCCTGGACCCCCTGCCTAAGCTAAAATATAAGATTTGCGGTACAATGACATCGTTTAAGAGCATCAAAATTATTCCAAAAATAGTTTCAATTTTAAAAAGAATTACTAAAAGTATTAACGGAGTGTCATGAAACAATATGCACAGAGTTATGATGTTTTGTCAGTGACTTTGTAAAGATATTCACTGAAGATGAATGCCAAGCAGCAGCATCAGCCTCCTGTAACATAACTCAAGGTGTGATGGAGAGTCACTGTAGTTTGCCCTAAGGAGTTATTATGCACAAATTTATTAAATAAACATACATACACATGGAGCTTTTTGTTTGTCCTTGTGCATATTTCAGTATGTTTTCAGAGACCTTGCAGATACCCAAATGTAGCAAACTGTGCAGTACCAACAGAAATCATGGGGGAAGTGTTGCGCAATATAGCTCACATGCAACCAGTGAAATGAACAAAGAAGATGAAGAATTGGTATAACCAGGAAGAAGAATTCTCCGCCCACATGCTGCACTACATTTAATGGACCACCACCTTCCTTAGACTGCACTGCCTCCTTTAATGTCTCTTTTTGGAGGATGTGCATTATCATGTTCTTCTCCACCATTGCTGTGTTTGCTATCGAACTCA
>JAOXYM010000006.1:24159742-24180707 GCA_028567055.1 Leptatherina wallacei | reverse complement strand
GCAATCAGCCCATCCATTCCAGCCTGCTGCTCCTCAATTACTCCGCCATCACCCCACCTTCTCACTACATTATTAAGCAATACCTCCACTGGAGGGCAATGTAGAGTTCAAAGTTCACTTCCAAGTTCTGATGTCAGTTTCATACAGTGGCCCAGAAGTGCAAAACCAATTTACATCCACCAAAACACTTTGACATTTCCACCAAAGCACTTTGACAAATTGACCAGCTAGTTTGGTGGTTTTGGCTCAGGTGGTAGAGCGGGTTGTCCAGTAACCCAAAGATTGGCAGTTAAAATCCAGCTCCTTCCCCAATAAACTGTTGGGTTTATGTTAAATGTTAAAGTGTTTCGGTCAAATTGTAAAAAGTGTTTCGGTCAAAATGTTTAAGCCCCACTATATAAATTATACTATTTTCCCCCTATCGACCTCTAATTCGACATCCATCTTGGATCCTACGTGTAGTGTGAGCTCTGACATCCATCTTGGATCCTACGTGTAGTGTGAGCTCTCTCCAGATAGTAAAAAACAGTCTTTTCTCCACTCTTGTGTTATCTCTTGCTCTTCTTTGGCTCTCCTTAGTTTCCTCTCTTCCTCCGATAATGTCTTCAAATGTTTCTTTGCTGAATCCGCCAACATGTGTTCAAAACGATCGGTTTGTTTACATTTGTGTGCTAGCATCTAACGCATGCGCAAAGCAAAACTCAGCAGGCTGCGTCCCGGATGTGAAAATTCTATAGTGTTGTTTTTTCAGCTGCGGGGGCGCTGCTGGGCCGCGACGGCTCTAGAAATGCACATAATAGATGTTGCTTTGTCATCAAACGAGTTTTAAGGTCGAAAAGTTATATAGTGGGTCTTTAAAGTATTTCAGCAAATTTTTAAAGTGTTTCGATTAGTGTATCGGTGGATGTCAATTTGTTTTGCACTTCCAGTTGCACTGAAGTTTCAATAGCAATATACTAAAGCAGACATGATGATGGTGGAGGAGACTTCTTAGAAGGAGACAAACAAAGAAGGAGCACAGTAGACAGCTGTGGTCTGTACAGCGATTAAACACTTTTTACCTTTCACTGGTCATGCGTGAGCTATACTGCTCAACACTGCCCCCACAATTTCCAGTGCTCCACTGTTTGCTGCATCTGGCCCTGCTCTCTGAAAACCTATAGAAATGTGTACTGAAATAAACACAGCAGGCTGTGTCGCTATGCACATTTAATGTTGAGCATAAATGAGCCCTTGGGCGACTTAGTCCACTCCTGCCTTCCAATACAGTTGATTTTGTATTTTTCGTTTTGTTTTTTGTTTTTTGTTTTCATTTGTTTTGTTTAGCTTTGTTGCCAACTAATAAAACCTGATCTTGTGAATAGTGCCAAAAGATCTATGTTCTTTTTCATTATTTTTTCATGGTTAACACTAACCATCTATTTGTAATACCTAAAGAGAATGAAGGAGAAAAGTCAAACACCCATAGGAAGTGGCCAGGTTTAGCGCTGTTGTATAACAATCTGCAGATTCATGCCAACATTTACATCTATCTTTTTTTTTTGTGCAACTTAGCATGAATTTTCAATCAGTTTCATTTAATGATGTAGACAGGCTATGATATCTAAATACAAACACAGGTAGATACCAAGTGTGAGCAATTGTTATTTTTACTATTTCTGAAGGTTTATAGTGTTTTTTCAACATTTTCGCACTTTGGAGCAATCCAGCTATTAAGATGTGCTGAAGTGAGACTGTGTGTTGAAGGAAGGTTTATGAATCTGAAATGACTTTGATTGCTGGCTTGTATGCATGTGACTCTGCATTAAGTTAGCAACTCTAGCTGACCAATTCCTGTTTGCTAGCTGTCTCCAGTAACAGTGTCCTTGCAGCAGGGTTTGGTGCAATGAGGCAGTGCTCGCCCAGTGAACTATAGCACAATCAACAGACATCCAGAAATTTACTTTTACTTGTCAGTTTTGATATATCCAATCATAGCTTAGGGTTGTTTTGTGATGTCTAATGTTCTGTGAAGATGGGCTTTTTTATATTCTTTATTGTCTCTGTTTTTTTTTTGTTTTTTTTTAGCCACATCAAAACGAAAAAATGTGTTCACACTTTTGTGAAATAAAACCTCTGAGGGAGAGAATCAGTAATGGTGGGGGTGCGGAGAAAACAATGAAATTTAACCCATTTAAAACTGTATCATTTTCCGACCATACCTCAGGGCACTGGGTGTTTATCGGCAGGACTGGAGAAGCAGAGATCACCGGACTGGTAATTGTTTCCTCTAAATCTGCTGAGCTCTGAGGAACACCAGTTTTTCATCAGACAGAGAATGAGAGGGTAAAAGGACAACACACGGAAAAGCAAAAATGCTTTAGCCCATCATGTTGGTTTTTATCACTTCATCTTACAAGTTAGTAAAGCCACTAGACTTCCTCACCACATAATTATAAACACAGCTTTTGCCACTGGAGAAAAGTTGACTTTGCTTTCTGCTGCAGCTGAGACACAAAACATTATCTATGAATAAAATCGCCAGAAAGAAAAAGGGGGGAAGGAAGAAACAATAAATCGCACAAATATTTAGAATTTGATAAAAACTCAAAAAGAATGGAGGCGTTCTGGAAAGCACCTTATTGGTAATTTCATTTGGTGTTTTCCTATTGAGTCAAAGCTCAAAAATAAGCCTGATATCTTATTTAGTTGTAAAGTGATGTGCTCTCCTTGTAGCCACAGAAAGACATCAGAAAACCAAAGTACGGCGCACTCCACTCGGACCAATTTGTCTCCATCACTTCATTCATATAAACACTGAATGATTTAGCTAAAATTGTGCAGAGATTCTTACGGGGATTTTTTTTCTCCCCCCCCCACACTTTATTTTCATTATACTTGCGAGTATGTTGGAGGTTTCAATTCTATGCTTGCATTTGGCTTTGAAAGTCTCAGATTTAGCGCTGTGGTATTGGCTCATTTTTCATATCCATTGTTGGCTTGTCAGGGTGTCATAGCTGTTCCACAGAGCTGTTAGATCAGTCCAAATGTATAAATCATCCAGGATCTGACACACTCATTTAATTTGGGGGGCCCTGCTGCAGCAGCGGGCCTATTAATGAAAAATCCCTGCCCTGTTTGCTGAGTGGGAACATTCAGCCTATTTTATTTTGTTTTTTATTAACCTGGATATTCTGTATGATTTCCCTCAGTAGGCTGTTGGCTGCCAACCTGGCACTTCGTCATTTATCATCATATGCTATGTTTGCCAATCTGCTGAATTCTTTCAGTCAACAGTTCTTATGAAGATCACTTTGCATATTAGGAAAAAGAGGGCAAACTCTGAGGGCGCTAGGTGAGCCAAACCTCTCACATTCCACGGTGCAGCAGTGGTTCCAACCCCAGAGCCTGTGTTATTGTTTTCCATCTGTGAAATAAAGTAACAGGTACTTAATGTACCAAAAACAATTTGTACAGCAGTTCTTTTTCCCCATTGAAGGCGTGCATGGCTCGCTGAGGGTTCCCCTTATCTCAGCGAGGCTAATCCATTTTCACACTGCACTCCGGCGCTCTCATTTTACAGCTGAGGAGCTCTCCGGCTCCACGCTGGGCCTGAAATGGGACCCCAGTCACTGCGGCCCCTTGGAGTTTGCGTAGGTAAGTGTGCAGAACAAATGCTGAAAAGTCTTTAGAAAGTTAAAGGGACTACTTTGCCTTCTCCCTCTCCCTCCCTTGGTCCCACCTGATCACCTACTTTTTGGTGCATTTCGCAGTGTGAGCTGCTGTGCTTGAGCGCTGTCACAGGAGAGTGTTTGTAATTGGAAGAGGAGAAAAAAAATAGAAAGTCTCTGTGCTGGTTTATATTGATTAGAATATTAATGTTTTTCTAATGCTATACTTGAATATAGAGCTTTTCAGAGATTTGAGTATGATCTATCATTACTGTGTCACAACATAAAAACTGGAGCTCTTTTCCCAGTAAACACGCCAGATTCCTTCAAAGCAACTGTTTATAAAAAAGAAATATATCAATACCATATGTGGAAGCTGCAGTATGAGCTAAACGGGAGCAAGTGGGACTGATTGTGGTTAAAATTATTACCACTAAACTTAATGGACGAATGTTGCACATCAAACAAACCATGATTAGGATGTTAAGGATCAAGAAAAGAAATTGCTCCTACAATTGCTCAAATATGATATGCTGGTTGGAATATTTTTCTTCTTCTTTTTTTAGGATGTATGGGGAAATCTAAAGTCGTAAGCATCTCCCCAAAAAATGAAAAAGACTCTTTTTTCTGATCCAACTCTAACATCAGCATGTCATCTCAGGCTGTGGGGCAACAAAAGCTGGCAGGACTCTTGCTTGATAATGATATTGGGGTCCCACAGCTTCCACATGAATGGCTATCTAATGGAGGCCCTTCTGTCTGTCTGGTGTCAAGTGCAGGTTGGAAGCCCTGAAAGGAGCATCTTTGGTGGGGACAGTCAGCCAAGACTAACTGGGATCATCCTAGGTCAGAGATGCACAGGGAAAATTCCAGGAGATGAGGATAATTGTTGTTGATATTCCCCTTTCTTCTGGATATTTATGTTTATAACAAAACAAACTTTTATAGATCTTATTTAAAACTGCCAAAGCTCTTCCACTTACCCCCTCACACAAATGTGACTCTTGGAATGATGTTCCTGTTTATGGCTTTATTTCAATCCACCATACGATCCAACACTCCCTCATGCCACTATCAATGAAAAACTGTTTTGATTTAGTCATGAGTCGTGCTCTTAAACCATGCCTATCCCATCATGTCAAGTCATTTAAGGCATCTGTGGCCTCTCTGGCCCAGCCTCCGAAGCCCCATCAACCCCCCACCGAGGCTCACAACAGCGCATGCCCACTTGGCTGGGCAAAGCCGGGAGGGCAGCCGGGCCAGGACTCCCAGGACTCCCAAGCATCCCGAGCAGCTGGAAGTCCCATCTTCCCATCCTGCTTCTCAGCGAAACAATCAAAACAAAGAAAATCTATAATAAATCAGTCTCAGGCGCTATCTGGGAAAGGAAAAAAAAAGAAAGAATGACGGGGGACTCAGTCGAGGAAATCGCTGTTTGAAAAGCAGGTTTAAAAGCTGGAGGTTGCCAGCTGAATTAACATTTTTTTACAAATAAACTTTCATAATAATTATGAAAATAAAAGACTACAGCATGATGCATGAGGGGCCTCTTAATGCGATTACCTCGGAGCTCTACATTTGCAACTGTGCATAAGTGCATGCACAAGTCTGCTGATGTGATTCGCAGCTCAAACTTACTTAGCCTCATTGAGTTAACCCCTCGAACCTAAACAACCGTAATGGAGAGAAGGAAAAATCCCCACGCCCCTCCCTCTCTCACTTCTCTCACCCTTCAAACACACACACACACACACACTTACACACACACACACACACTCTGACCACCCCAAAGCTAATGCAGTTGACTCAGAGGGTCATCTGTAGTTCACTGGGAGGTTAAAGATAAAGACATGTCCTCTCCCTTTGTGTTTGCTTACCTGTCCTCATGAAAAAAAGGAGAAAAATAAATCTAGAAACAAGGTAAAGAATTTGTGCAAAACTTTGCTCATGCAAATGTAATCTTGTTCATTTCTAACGAGCATAATGTCTTTTATCAGCATCACTCAGAGGCTTTAATTTGCTTTGTATGACTTCTATAAGTAAAATCCGATAATACCTAATACCTTTTCTCCATGCTATTTTGGTGGGCTGGCCATTGAGCCCAGTTGTTTACATTAAGATGAGACAGATTCTTTTTCTTCCCCCTCTTGCACACTCACTCTGAGAGATTTGACTTCTGCTCTCTCATCTATGTAACAAATGCTGAGCGAGGACAAGCTAGAATGCATCTGAATGGACCTCAGAGCCGCAAGAGGAAGAGATTCATAATCGCAGGCGAGATGACAGGTGGATCAAATTTCCAAACTTTTTTTGTGTGCGCACTGACAGGCTATCAGTCAGCGGGCAAAGATGGTGTTTTCTTAACCCTGGAGTTGCATTAAGTTGACATCCTGCCGTAGCGGAACTAGGTGACATATTGATGTGGAGGAAATACAACAGGCGGGAAGCTTTAAGACTTCAAGACTCGGCTGGAAGAAAGACAAACAAAAAAAAAAAATTACAAGCCAGAGGGGTTTGGGGGTTTTATGGGTAACAGTGAAACAAAGTGACTATCTTCATGGCCTGTCTGTGAATATGCCTGATTCAGCTCCGTTGAAAGAATGCATAAGAGTATAAAGGCCAGGAAAATAACATAAACTCTGCAAAGCAAAAATCAGTGGTGGTCGTTCACTTATACTGGTAAAAAACAAAAAAACAAAAAAACAAACAAAAAAAAACACAACACTTTCCTCATAATACAAAACATCACTTTTATCGATAAATACCAAATGGACACCCTACAGCAATTTTTCAATTTAGAACTTGAATAGTGATGCTCCCCCTGTAAGCCGAGGGAGTATATTGGTGAGGTGGACTAAAAGCCATGCATCAAATCAAGTGCAGAGTGTTACCATAAGCATGAAGACAAACTGCTCTCACGTTTCTAAGTACAGGAGTCTATGTTCACTTACTTTGTCACAAATCACTGCAAGACTTCCCTCCCAATCCGTCATTTCGGGATTACCGGGAGTTTACGTGCCGCTGCTGACAGCACACAAGCCTGTCACCTGCTCAGTGGGGGTAATAATTGCTATGAAATACCGTTATGGACAGCTAGAAAATAAGTGCTCTGATTGACAGAGAATCCCTTCTGGTCTCCTGTTTTACACTTTGTCAGGGTTTTTGGCTCTCTTAACTCTCCTTTCTATTTCTTCTCTTCTTTCCCCCTCCAAATTGTTTCTTTTTTCTTCTTTCTTTTTAGTGCTATGGATTTGTTTTTGCGGAGGCTTGACAATCTTGGGAGTCCTCTGTCAGAAAATGAATGCGTTTTTTTAGCCGGGCCCTTGATTGAGTCCATTTGTGGGTTTCAACTCCATCAGAAAGTGCCAGTCTTCTGCTCTTTAACTCATCCGGTTTCTGAGTGGCGGTAGATTTGCAGAGAGAAGAGAAAAAGATAAGAAAGGAGAGACTGAGAGGGGAAAAAAAGAGACAAGGTTATGGTTCAATAACCAGTAAATATGAGATATTAGTCTTCATTTTCAAGTGATGACTCTCGACTTTTGTATTTCATTTAGTCATTTCTCAGGTATTTTTTGTGATGACAAGATGAGACAAGAATAACGATGGGACAGAGGGAGCAGTCACACTGAATGGTGACTTATCGCACGCCTGTACAGAACAAACAGGCGTAGAAATCTTGACGGGGATGTGCAAAGCGAATCACACAGTACACGACACGCTTCTGTCAGAGAACAAGAGGAATTTGTTTCGCTCTAACACTTGAGACAAAGATGGAGAGGAGGAGAGGAGAGGAGAGGATGAGTGTCACTTACATGAAGGAAAACATAGAGCAGATCTGAGAGGATAAAGTGACAAAAATTGTGAGCAAGTTAACAAAAAATAAAATCAAAACACAAGTAGAGAAAAATCCATCAAACACTTGGAATTTCTCAAATTGTTGCAGGTAAAGGGGGGAAAAAAATGATCACCCTGTTGTTATTTGTGCCGTAATCCAGCAGCTGCCAAAAAAGCAGCAGGCCACACATATTCTTTTCTATGGCTTATCAGTCGGGGAGCCAGAGGAGCTGTCCACTCTCATTCTCTCATTGGAGAGCACATGTCAAGACCTATTTGCCTCTGGTTACTTTGAGAGTGACATCAGCGATGACCTCTTGACCTCCTCTGACGGAGAAATGCTTCTGCAATAGTTTTCCATTACAGAGGCGAGAGTGCACGGATGGATATGTGGAAATGGGAAAATAGGGAAACTGGAAAAGGCATTTAGACCTGTATTTGACCCGTCATGTTTCAGTTTTCTGCTGGAGGTTTTTATGAAATGAGTATTTGACCCATGAGCAAAGTTGTCACCTCCCTCCTGTGATTTCCATGCACCGACTGTCCACCAAAGGCTGTTACAGAGGATAAAAACAAGGGTCATTATGGCAACATGCTGAGCTTCTATTCATTTTCTTTGATATTTGTCCTTCTCCTTTACTTGATGATGTGGACCTGCCTGTCAATCTGGCTATATGTGAATCAGGCTTGAGTGTTGTCTGTGTTGGAGTTTTGAATTAAGGGACAAATTGTTGTCAGTGAGCTTTCAACATGCCTCTCAACAGGCTGGATTTCAGTGCTTCATATAGATTTGAGCCGAGCCAAGTCAATGCCAATGTTTGTTCACCAAAGAGTCCGCTGCCTCAGAATAACCTTGCAATTTTGCAAAAAAATAGACATTTTGATACAACATTTTAAAGATGAATTTACAAAGAAAGAGAGGCCCATTTGAAACTGGTGAAATAATTTAAATGATTTCTTTAAATAGAGATGTGGGAGTTAAAAAACTTAAAATGGCTGTGCTCAAAATCAACATCTCATCAATATGAGCAATTATGGGCATATCTATACATTTACTAAGTAATCAAACTACTAAACATGTTTAATGATAGTTTTTTTTTATTTCATTACACCGTATACCAACTGAATTTACTTGGTTAATAGTGTGAACTCAGCATTTATTTTCTCTAAATTCCAATATTAGGATTAATATGACTCTATGCTAGATGTAAAGCTGTAGTCTGCACTCAATTATTATCCGTATAGCTGGTCTCAGTTTAGTGAACAATTCATTATATGTTGTCATCACCATGGGCTGCCAGACCACCAGGCATTACTAAGTTGTGCAGCCAGTGAAGAAAAAAAATATATGTATATATATGTATATATATATATATATATATATATATATATATATATTATATGACTTTGACTTTGAGAGGCTATTCTAGCTGGCATAATCTGTATAGCTCCTTTACAGCTCAACATTCTGTACAAAATAGATACTACATATACTACACTCTGCGGTCTCCAAAATTATGGCATGCATGTATCTGCATTTTAAAGTTGTAAAAGACCAACCTTTTGCATTACACAAAACTGTCACAAAAGCTTAAAATTTCTATATTTCAAATCTTCAATAACTCAAAAATCATTAGATTTCTGTCTTCCTTTGCAAATTGCTACATGTCTACATTTTGCATTATGTGAATTAGCCTCCAATTTGATATTTCACTATAACATGCGTGAAAATGCTGATACTGTGGAGTGGCATGCAAGAGCTCATACTGTAGATCGAGCCCCATCCCACCCATTTAAAAAAAAAGAAAGCTTTTACACTTTGTTTTGGACACGTGGACAAAAGAACTTCTCAAACGCTTACTTTTGTGACGGGTATGGATCAACTAAAACAAAATAAATAGAATAAAAACGTCATATTATCAAAAATAAGAATTAAACAAGCAGTTCAAAAGCTAAGATGAAAAGAGAGAGAATAAATCTTTGAGCAGTGTGTTGGTCTGTTTGTATCTAAAAGTATCTTTGAGAAAATCTTCTTAAAATACCTTCCCTTCCAAACTTAATTTAGCTGGTGCTAATTAGCTAATGTCTAGCCGATGCTAATGTCATAAAGATAGCCTCATTTTGACCTGCTATGACTTTGAATTACTTATTGCACATACTCATTTACAAACTACCAAGGTCACAAAAAACATTTCATTGCAAAACTTTACATATCTTATTTATGTTTGTTTGTTTGTTTGTAAACTTAAAATTCTGGATGCATTTGTTGCAAATAAGTTGGCATTGTTGTAATATTTTTCCTGAAGTAGTATATACAAATACTTCTCCACAGCTGTAGGTCACATAGTGTGAAGACATTATGTAAAACCCCAAATGACTGCAGAAAATGAATTAATTTTAACCATATTTCATGGCAATCAGAGGGATCATTAAGTCTAAATAACAATATTTCCCACTACCAAAAGTACCAGTAAGGTAGGGATTGATAATTTACCTACTGTATCTGTCTGCTCAGCGAAGGAATGCTGGGAGACTCATGGGTTTACATTTCTAAATGATATTAAGTACAGTATGCTCTCTGCAAGTTTTGCACTCCACAAACAGAATTATTCAAGCTTTTCAGCTGATTTCTCATTTGTGACGCTGCTGTATGGTTTTTGACATTTTCAAATATATTATGTAAAATTCATTAATGGCATCTGTGCTTCTCCATCAAAGTGTGATTGACAAATTACAGAAAATGAACCATGAAGATGGCAAACCTCACTGCAAGAAGTCTGCTTAACAGTGCTGATTTATGTAATATGACAAGAATGTTTTGATAAGAGTAGTTCTGCCTCAGTCTGAAGGAACAATAAAAGTCCCAGCTAGTCATCTACCTCCTCTGGCCTTTTCCTTCCTGATAAATTGCATTTATGAAAACTTCAATCACATGATTTCCTTCATCACAACCCTATAATTTCATACAAATTAGCCATGAACCTTTGTCCAAGGTGTAAGTAGTAAATGGCATTGTGACCCTATACTGAGAGTAAGTAATGTCTTCTGCAATGAGCGCAGTGGTAGGCAAAATAATAAGCTGTTTCTTAAAATGATCACCGGGAGGTAAAATGAAAAAAGACATATATAAGAGGAAAGAAGATGCTTAGTGACATCTCAATCACTCAGGATCAAACGTGGGGTATGAAAGATATAGTTTAGATGCTTGTGAACACAGTGACTGGCACGCAGTAGATGACATTGTGACATAGCTCCTGGATCGTCTACACAATAAGCCTCATAGGATGCTGGTAGCTGATTGTTGTCATACGTACCTACCTTTCCCCAAGCAAACTGACCTCCTCAGACCTTCTAATATAGAAGCCTCTGTATCCTCAGACCAGCTACACCCCAAGGATTCACAAAACAACTAACTGCTGGGCTGGTATGGGCCCTCCCACAGTCCACCATCTCTCTCTCTGCATGGGGGCAGTACTTCTGATTCTGCTTCCGCGCTCCGAATCTAACAGAGCTATGAAATTCTATATAGAGTCAACCTCTTATACTGCACACTCAAGGTGATAAAGTTGAAGAGCAGCGTCAAAGTTTTCTATCTCCAGGAGGTGTATTGCGAGAGTTTCCTCACGCATTCATAAATTCATTAGTGCAAACTTTTCAGTGTATCAGTTATATTAAGCCTCATTAACTTCTTTTTTCCTGCTTTATATCAGCTAATTAGCTCAGGGGTGGCCACAAATTAATTACCATCTTCCACAGCCTCATGCAATTGCATTGTGTTTATTTAGTCTCTCCTATTAACTTTTAATCTTTTTCCTACTCGTAAAAAAAAGGCAATTAACATTTTTTGATAAACAAAAATGATGCTAGCTCAGGGATAATCAGCAGCTCTGCATGTCGCCCCTTACAAGATTACCCTGTCAGCTAAATTGACCCCTCGAACCATCCTCATTGCAGACATGGCTCTAAGGTCTTTGGTTTGACTTGTGTATAGCTGAAAAATGGCATGTGACAATAATGTGACCTTTGCTTCCTTTTTTGCTCTTTTCTTTTCTCTAACACCTCTTCTCCTCATGGATGTATAGTTTTGTGAAAAGAACAGATGTGGTAATTGCTGTTTTAAGAAGTGCCCTTTCTTCCTTGCTGTGGTTGGGTTTATGGTAATATGACAGCTGAGCATTGAGCAGAGATGTTGCAGAAGTCTTCAGTTTTCCTCAGTGTATTTCAATAAAGCAACACAATGGCTGCTTCATTAGCTCATTGATTCATTAATGTAGCCATCAGTCTTCCTCATATTCACGGAGCACAAACACTGATGATACAAAAGGTAACAGTAATGATAACTCCAGCTACGGTCGAATTCCTGTTAAGGCAGCAGGCGGCTATCTGCTTTGATAAAGAGGCCCATTTATACGCTGTCTCCCTGCACAGGGTCATCCTTCTCCATATTCTGTGTATTGACCCGGGTTGTTCCTTTTATTACAAGCAGGTTTTTTATTGAAGGATGATTACATTGAATGATGTCAAGCGAGGGGCGAAAGGATCGACCAGAATAATGACGTTCCAGAGTGGGAGAAGGAGATGGGGGTGGGCGGAGGGGGTCGATGGCGACACTTGCCCAGTCTTTCTGTGCGGCCTCACAAATTGAGTCGCATCCTTGCTCATCCATTATTTAAGGCTGATCGGACTCTCTTGGCAACTATGGATTTGATAATCATTCCCATGTCCATATTAAATATGTGACATAAATATCACAGTAGGGGCTTGTCAATGAGCGAGCAGCAGTGTGAAACCGGGGCGTAAAAGAGGAACTAATATATGGCTATGGAGAGGAACGGAGATGAGAAGCTTTTCTAGATGTCAGTGTTCCTGAGAGGAGGAGTTGTTAAAAGATGTTGGAATCGACTCTGCACCCAAAACAGCAAGGAAAGCTTCTGAACACCCTCATGAGAATCTTCGAGCTGGTCATGTTTCCTGGTGTTAGCTTATAGCTTAAATCACCAATCTGCGTATAGATACAACATCACAGAGCTGTTGAAACCAAGTCATAGTTTATACGTCCGCTAGGGGAGGTTTGTATGATGTTCTTTCACCAGCTCAACTACATGCAGATGTAATATTTGAAGCCATGTGGACTGAGAGTTGACTGAACAAGCTCATGAATCAATATCCATTCAGACATGAGAAAAGCCACCAAGAAAAGAATACGAGGTGCAGAAGAACGACATGGAAACTTGTTTAAAGGAAAAACATTGACATTATCCGCACCTCTATATGTATCTAAATGCATGCCTGGTGCAGATAGAGAATTATGAAGAAAACCAAGCGCTTGTCTGCAGAATCCAATTTATTTGCACACCCAGAAACAAAGTAGTTGGCCTTAGGTTTAAAGATTGCATCTAACCTTGAGATAAGCTAAATGTTAGCATATCAGTCTTCTTTTCTGGTATTTTCCTGCTTTTGAGGGAGAAATAAAAATGTTTATTATTCTGATTGTGCTCTGATACATTTCAGGAATACCAACAAGACCACTCCTTAACTTTATGACCTTAAAACTCTGTGTTCTGGACTCGTTTGAGGACATAGGGACATCTAATATATGTATTTTTTCTGGAGCCGTCGCTGCCCAGCAGCATCCCAGGACTGAGAAACCGTACTATATAACTTTCTCATCCGGGACGCATACGTGATGTGTCAGCTGAGTTTCACTTTGTGCATGCGTCACATGCTAGCAAGTGAATGTAAACAAAGCGGCCGTTTTGAACGCGTACCATGCCGGATTCAGCAAAGAAACGTTAGAAGACATTATTGGAGGAAGAGGGGAAACAAAAGAGAGCCAGAGACAGAGCAACAGATAAGACAAGAGTCAAGATAAGACAGTTTTTTTTACTGTCTGGAGAGAGCTCACAGTACAGTCAGGAGGCAAGATGGATGCTGCTGAGAAAATGGCAAAAGTTAAGTAGTGGGTGTTTAATGAGGAAATAGGAAAATTCCCCTTTACCAGTGTTTATCCCAGTAAATACCAGAGCTGTTTAAAGCTAAAACAGCAAAAAAACAAAAAAAAAAGACATTTATCCATTTGAAAATGTGTGGGCAAAGAGAAGTGTGCAAAAGAGGGAAAGAAAATAGGGTGTTGGGTTGTAAGTCACCACATAAATAAGGTGAAGAGAAGGGTGATAACAAGAACCAGCATCTGCTAGGCAGGCAGTATGTCTCCTCTCTCCACAGTGGACTCTTCGTCTCCTGTGATTTTCTCCAGCTGCTGGCCATGAATACTAGCCTATGCACTCTAGATTAAAGCACAACACATGTTTCTCTGCAGGCTAGACAATATATCATCCCCTGATAACCAAAGATGAACGTTCCTACATATTGTCTTAGAGCAAATACGGAGAGTTGAAAAACGATGTTTGGATGTGAGCTGTTGAGGATATGAGATATCTGTTACATGGCTGTTAGGCTGACTGACAATACCTTTCTCCTTATCAAACTCAACTTATGCATGTATGTGTCATGTACACAGATAGCCAGTCAAGGTCAGTCCATTCAGTTGTGTCCAAGCCATCCGTGCCACTTTTTCTTTGCAAACTACAACAAAACAATTTTTGAATTAGTGAGACAGATGTTTAAAACCCTCCTTTTGGTCATTGAGATTGATCCACATCAGCAGTATTTTGTGTTCTGGCACCAAAGCATTTAC
The DNA here is from genome assembly GCA_028567055.1 of Leptatherina wallacei. Lineage (NCBI taxonomy): Eukaryota > Metazoa > Chordata > Actinopteri > Atheriniformes > Atherinidae > Leptatherina > Leptatherina wallacei. Next base: position 24,166,526 of record JAOXYM010000006.1, on the reverse strand, counting down.
TATATGCAAGTGTCCTTCCATAGCTGAATTAGTTGGTTTTGTTGGGGCTTTTTTTCTCTCACCTCTCCGACTATAGCTTCAGTACTACGACAGTTAGTGCTTACATTAAACCCCCTGAAGGATGACAGTGCTGCTCAGTGAACATGGTGCTCTGTCATCCTTTTCTGTAATGGCAGCCTTACGTGGCATTCCTCTGGCTTCACACAAAAATAATCCCCCCCATTGTCAACAAAGAGAGAAAAAACTGTCTTCAAATCCCTCAGATGTGTTTTTCTTGTTTTTCACAAGTGGACTGAAAAGAGTCATATCATGTTTTTTTCCAGGCTCAGACTGAAAATCAACATTTATTAAAAAGCCTTCCTGGGTGAAGATTTAGAGATAATCTTACTGTGCCTTTAATGTGTGGTCAGGATAACCGATAGTTTTGGCTCATAGTATCAGATTGTCTATCATAATTTGTGTGGCTTGCTTCCCACTGAGCTTTGTTAACTACTTTGTTTACATGACAATGATGAATGTTGCCAAGATTTTCCGGCTGCTAATCCTGTTAATTTTTTACATGTTTTCATATAATCATATAGTTAATCAGTTAGTATATGCACGAATGAAGGAGTTAAATCCATTACTGAGGGCACTGCTTATAAAACAACACTAAGATGACAAAAGTGTATTAATTAGAAATAACTCCACTTCACTATTACTCTGGATTCTTCCTTTCCACACTGTGCCATTTCTTTGGATTTTATATTTTGTCTGTCAACCTTCCAATTGGTCAAAATATGCCTTAAAGATGGGTGCTAGATTGCCACCTTTAGGTTTGTCATGCTCCTAACAACATTTCAGTCTGTGCAATTTCAAAGGAGATATTCTTTTTTTTGTTTCTTTTTTTTTTTTTAAGTGCCATGTGGACATTAGGACATTACATTTTCAGGAACGTAGGAAGGGAAAGCCCTTTCTAAGGCCTCTTTCCAATTTCCAACAACTGGGTCAGTACAAACATGGTGGTGGTGACATATTAGAAGATGAAACATTGACTTTTATTTTACATGCATGTGGAATTCAGAAGTTTGCAGTTGATATTTATTCTAAAATCAACATTAAAAGGCTGTGTTCTTTCTGTTCATTCAAAAAGTTCCTGCTGAGAACACAGCTGCTTTACCGAAACTGTAAATTCCAGCATGGGATGACCTGTGGCGCATTTATTTAATATTCTGTTATGACAGGAAAATTAATTCATAAAATTATCTCTGTCATTTGTATGTAATACAAAACCAAACCTTTCAGACAGTAAATTACATTATCGGATTTTAAAATGATACAGCAGAAAACTGTCTGAGCAGTTGCTTATTCTTAGTTTGCTGTCACATTAACCAAGTCAGCTCATTTACAAGCAGTTCAAAACTTACTTAAAGGTGCATTGTGCAAGTTTAAATGCTAAATACTATTATTTTCTTTCCCCAACATCCTCTTACAATTGCCTGATGTGTAGGATGAGCCGATCTCTATTCACTGCAATTGCCTTTATAGTACTTTTTCTGCATGCTCAATGAGAGGGATTCGGGTTCGAATCCTCAGGGGCGTGCATGTGGGTTGACACACTGCGCGTGCTCATTAATCTGGCCACTGCCAGTATTGTATTGTGTACTCCGCCGCCATTAGACAACACTGATGACTAAAAATGGATAACAAGAGACCGGCGGGCTCAAGTGCCTCTCAAACACCAACACATACTCCATGTAAGACCAATAAAAGAAAAATGTTGTCTAGTGTGAGGAAAAGGGCCAAACTGGAGTCTGACCACTGCAGGAGTAAAACGAGAATCAACATAAATGAAGGGAGCTCCGATCTGCTCTTGGGATAAAATGGGACCCTCAGCTGGCTTTCTTCTTACTAAAATGGTAAATGTGATATGTATGACGGAAATCAGGATACATAATATTGCAATGCTAAGTTCTTAGCGTGTAACACTAACCCTACCGTTAGCATAAAAGCTAACAAAGGCTCTTGGCTATGCTTTATTTATTTATCTATTTATTTATTAACACAAGCTGTCGTACTCTTATATCGTCATGGCTGTGATTAGTTCGTAGGCACAAGGCCGTAGGCTGAGTACCGATTTTGGGCGATTGCTGATGAAGACGTCATCTTGACATTGAAAATAAAATACAATTATCAGTGAAATAATCTAATCTAGCTAAATTGATTTTATAGTTTATGCATCTAACTCCAGGCTCGGACTGAGTGCAGCGCAGGTAAACAAGGACCAACGCAGTCGAAGCGGCCCATTGGCGTCACTTTCACTTCTCGCCAGAGGGGGCAGACTTCTGGAAAAAAGCTAGAACTTGCGCTATGCTCCTTTAAGTAAAAATATATAGTATTTTCTTAAAAATGTATATAAATATGTAAATGTTGTTTTTAAATGATGTTCCATAAAAACATGATGGTAAACAGAAATAAATGGTGCTAAACAGATTTGGACAGCTGAAAAATTGACATGAAAAATAAACTATCTTCCCAGGCTCTACTCTATGCTTTAATGGGAGAATACTGTCATTGTTGCAGTAGGGTTAAGGTAAGTATCAGTGAAGCAGAGAAAACAAATTCAATAATAATTAACTTGGGTCATCTACTCATCTGCTATGGCTCATAAACCTTAGAGAAAATTTCCACCCAGAACTTTCCCAAAGCCTTTAACTGCCCCACGTGCCTGTGAGAGAAGCATTAAACAAACCAGGTTCACTTCACGCTTTTGGTCTGTCACCCATTTTCTTTATCCTCTATTGCTGATACAGGTCTGACTTTAAGATCTGAGACATGCTAAAGAAGGTGTGAGGTTGGATGCAGTGTTATCCTGGATGACAGTGTAGCACAAACTGTCTTGCCGCCGCCGTCAGGGAGCTGATGAACAGCTTCACGTGTCAAAGTAACATCAGCATGGACACCAGGATGCGCAGGTTCTGAGCATAACCTTAAACTGGAATTAATAATTAATAAAAGTCTATCAGTTTCATTATCTTGTTTCCACGTGTGAAGGGTACTCATGCTGTGCCATCATGATGAATGTGAACAGAGCAAAATGCTTCAGACTTTCAACACTTATGAAAGCCGTCTAAAAGACAATATAAGCAAATCTGTTCTATTTAATTTGATTTATTTATAGCACGCCAGTTCACAGTCTAAGTCATCAGGCAAATCAAAAACAAAGAAAAATGGGTTTAACACAAGTCTGATTAGATACAATCAAATTCAATGTAATCCAATTCTAATGGAATTCATTATAATTTGATTCATATAAAGTCTATTCATATAAAGAAAAGAACAGATCTTCGGTTCAGTCTCATAAACTGTATGCATGCACAGGTAGCAGGTGACAGTGGAGAGAAAAAACTCCTTGAACAAGAATTACCCGCCATTAGAACCAGAGTCAAGAAGGGCTGCCATCTGCCTCCATCAGCTGGGTTGGTGAGAGGACATAGAAACACAAAGTCAGTGTTCACAATAATCACATAATAGTACTCTGCACAGGTTTTGAACTACCCCTTATTTCTTGCTTTGCTTCCAAGGAGCCATGCTTTTTAAAAATATTTTAACCTCTTCTATGAAAATGATTTTTTCCGGATGTTTTTTTAAGATATTTAAAAGTTTTCCTGATGACATTGGCCGCTTTTCACTCATTTTCAATCCAGTCCAACCTGACTGCAAAGTTTGTTAATTCAGCCATCTGACACCATCCTGTGGATCATTCTATTATAAAAAAAAGTCATTTAACTTAAGAGATGGACCAGTGCTGTGTTTACATATAGCAAACAACTTAGCAAAGAACCCAGTTGTTAGTGAGTAGCAACTAAGGTATGCCAAAATAAAATGAGACAAGAACTGTACTGAAAATTAGTGTCAGGAGCTCTTGTTGACTCACGACAACCACTGGCTTTTGGTATATTTTTTGTTGAGGAATTTCATTCACATCATTCAGATGGGGAACCAAAAATAACAAATATGATGATAAAACTGTAAAAGGTCCAGTTGTGGAACATTGGAGGAACATTCAAAGATGGACAGATCTGGTTTTGTTTTTATTTTATCTATTTTATTCTCTGAAGATTCTATTAATTTAATAACACCCTGCTTTCATACTTTTAATGTTGTATGTAAAACATTTTGAGTCGTCTTGTACATGAAATGTACCATACAAATAAAATACTTGTCTTGCTTTTTGGACCGTTAAATCCTCCATAGAACACGGACCTCAACATTATTGAAACAGTGTGGGATCATATTGACAGAAAACAGAATAAAAGTCAGCCAACACCCACAGAAGAGCTTTAAAATGTCTATTAAGAAGCCCGGAGAAGATTCCTTATGACTACTTAGAGAAATTACAAGCCAACTTTTCTAAAAAGCTTCAGACTGTATCAGAGAATACAGGTAATCATACTAAATAACAAATTTAAAACTTGTCAGAATTTTACACGCTCTGCTTTTGACTTAGATTCATATTTCCAAATTTTTCAATTCATAGTTGTACTTAATTCCCATTTTACTGACAATAAATAGTGAAATAAAGTGTGGATCAAGGCTTTTGTACAGGGCTCCACAGAGAGTAGAGACCAGGGTATACTTGATGCATTATGGGATTATCCTCAAGCAGGTTTGGACTATACCTAAATAGAAGAATAGTTCAGGGCCACCCCAATCAACCCTAAATATACATTTTATCCATAGTGTTCTTTAACCTAAATTAGATTAATGAACTTGACTATTTACATTTGCCTAACAAAAAAAGAAAAAGAAAATCCTTACTATATATGTTTGGTTATATAGATACAGTGCAGATTTAATGTGTATATACATTTAATTGTAGGGTAAGTGGCTCGAAAACCATTTTCACCTATTTTACATTTCTTCTACTATTTTTTGCAGTCAGCCAGACAAAGTGTGGCCCTTCAGTGCGCCGGCTTTGTTGTTGTGTGTCGTATAAGATGCCCTCTATGCCGGCTGTCAGCTGGCTGTGGAGCTAATATCAGGGCTGCCTCTCAGGCTGGCAGACCCAATCAGACTCTGGAAGCTGGGCTGATTGGACTGACATACTCCATCAAACCCAGCATCAAACCGCCTCTGACCATACACTGGGGTCTGACTGCTTCGGACATAGAGAAGTGGGCTGTTGCAAGCCTTTTTAAACAATCCTAATATAGATCACCCCAGGTTCTTTCTTTTTGCCTCCCAGTCGAATTTAAGGAGCTTTTCCATCATGTCCATTTCTTTCAGAGAAATTATTATGAAGGTTTGGAGTCTTTATGTTTGTTTCATGTAAAAGTTGGTTTTCCATCTTTTCACCTCTTTGTCTTAAACATACAACAGCAGAAAAGCATGTCTTTTTGTCTTGCGTTGGCATAATAATTCTATTTCTTGAGTAAAGCATACAAGCTTCAGAGGATCTCAGCAGACTTTTTCAGACTTTTGTTCCATGCTGCATTTAATATCAAAACATGTGGCATCAAGACTTGAACACTTTCAACTGCTTTTAATCTGAGCATCTCAACTAACCATACCGCACTTCCCAAATAAAACTGTTACTAGTATAACATGATGAAGTATTTCATATAACTGGAGCTGCTTTAATCATCTTTAATCACTCAAATACATTCTAAAATTGAAATGTTTACGGGAACATGGGATTTTTGTGGGAATGATCAGAACCTTAAAAGCCTCGAACAAACATGTTGAACCTTCTAATTATCTAGTATAGTTAAGGAAGTACACTCAGCATATGTGTGTGCATGTTTCATTCATTTCCATCTGCAGGGGAGAATAAAAAGTTCAAATATGTCAGACTGCGCTTAAGGAGCTTTCAAAACGTTTGTGACAGTCTTTAGGAGAGGGGCTTAAACGGAACTATCAGAGGCCTTGATATTTGCTTTCACATTCTTAATAAGAATTGTTTGCTTTTTAGACAGAGATAAAAAAAAAATACAATTCCACTGCCTATTGTTGGTTATTGCAGACACCTTAATGGAACATTTGGAAATTATTTAATTGACTGCTTTTCCCTGACTGGCTGGCAAGCCAATCACACACCATTCCCTCCAAGGCAGAAGAAGAATGCCAGACACTGTGGCATTGTTTTCTCAAACGTCAACTTTATGGATTAAAATGCACAAGTGCTGCTTAGACGGTGGCTACTTATCTGCATCATTTATGTGGCAATTTAATGCCCAAGGGGGTCTGATTCAGAAACTGTAGAGAAAAATGTTGATCCTGTTTAACAGAGTTGAAGCTTCTCTTACTTGTTGGAGGCATTAGGAGCACCAATAGTCTACCACATAATGATACCCAAGTAGAATGTATTTCATTTCTCATGAACTGCACACATATCAATAAATAAAGGTTATTGTAAGTAACGTTCATCTGTTCTGATGAGAAAAGAAAAATGAACAATAGATCAAGCCTTCAGAGGTTTGAAAATAAATTTCAAGTCATGTCTCATCTTTTTACCTGGTTTATTCAAAGGGATGCTGGAGCTGATCCCAGCTGCCATTGGATAAGGCAGGGTGCATCCCAGACAGATTACCAATTCATCACAGGAACAACAACCCATAGAGTCATTTTAAAATTACCATTTGACCCAATGCAATTGTTTTTGGACTGAAGGAAGCCAGACATTCAAATAAATAACTTGTTGAATTAAGACAAACATGTTGCTTTCTTGGCCCTGCGACAGACTGGCGACCTGTCCAGGGTGTACCCTGCATCTCGCCTGATACTTGCTGGGATAGGCTCCAGC
>JAOXYM010000006.1:24143479-24159715 GCA_028567055.1 Leptatherina wallacei | reverse complement strand
TCGTGACTTAGAACATTGTAAGAGACTATTCCAAGGACTTATAAAAGTGATTTTTGCATAATATGTCCCCTTTAAGCGGTACAGAAAATGGATGGATAGATGGATGGATGTTGCTTTCTTTTAGGGTTCAATAAATCTGTTGTACCCATTTAATGTTTAAAGGCTGGGTCAAAATATTTCTTACTGAAACAAAACAGAATCTTTTTGTGTGAATGAGTATTTTATCAAAGTGAGTCATGTCAGTCTCCAACAACAAGACAGGAATGAATAAACCCCATAAAACCTATGCTGTTTCGTTCAACTAATGCACAAGTAGTTCAATCCGCCCAGTTATCTACAAATCCAGTTTTAATAAACAAGTTTAATTAGCTCGTCTGGACTGTGTTGACCTATACCAAAGATAATTAAAAAAGAAACAATTTCTTGCTGAGGACAAGCCAAATAACTGTTTAGACATCTTTTCCTTTTATTCATTGAAGAAGTTATTATTTCATTTACAAGTTCTAACTATAACCACCTAGAATAGATCATTTAACAAAACTAAATTATATTTAGTAAATAACACGTGTTTCTTAGATGTTTTTTTGTTCTTTTTGCGTTAAATTTTCAAAGGACTTAGAGGTTACCACATCAGTTCTTTTGCAATTGCCCCCCTAAAAAAAAATTAAACTTACTTAAAAGAACCCACAGTGTTGCGATGATCTCCAGTTTTAAATCTTTCCTTTATGTGACAGGATCTACGATTACCTGCCGTGTTGCTTTTTGTTTTTTGTTTTCATTCCTCCTCGTGGCAATGTTCAATGGAGCCACTGATGGCAGGCTTGGACTGATGATACATTTATTCATTATCAATTTAATATAGCCACAATGCACAATCAGCTGCAATACAGCGAGACGGAGTTGAGAAAACAAATTAGTGGGAAGCCTAAGGAATATTTGTTAGCCTCTACTCTGCATCCTGGTGGCATATGGCTACCTATTTACAACAAGAGTTCATTTGCAGATATATAAAGAAATCAGTGCAGGGACAAATAAAATTATCTAATAAAACTCAACCGAGAAGAAATATTGCCTGTGAAGCATATGGCACTGTCAAAAATTATCACTTGAGACACTAAACACAAATACTGGCAAGTACAATTGTAACACGTTCCAGCCTAAATGAATTAATTCACTTCATTATAGAACAGAAAGGTAGGAGTTATAATCGCCTCAATTAGAGTGAAGCCATAAAGCAGAGATAATGTATATGTAATTTCTTTTAATTTAGCTCCCATCTGTTTGTTGCAATTGAACGCACTGTAATATTTAGCTTTTCATTAGTTTGTTTTTCTCTTGGCAAGACAGATTATTGTGTATGAGCACGAGATTTTTTGAGTTCAATAAAACCAGGATGATTGATGTGACTGTAATGGAGTTTAAGTTCATTAATCAATGTAAAACTGAATGAGTGTTGATGAAAAAGAAGCTGAGCATGTATCATAAGGTAATTGATGCACTTCTGCTACTTATTTAAACCTAATAAAGGTAAAGAATAGAAACGAGTAATTACTGTATGCAGTGGCATAAACACACGAGGTTGCAGACCTCTTTTCATCTGGTTCAACCACTAAAACTCTCTCAATAGTTCTCCAGAAGCCTCTCAAGCATATGTCCCCTCATCTGCTTATCTTGGCAAACACTTGGTTCAGTAGATGAGCAAAGTAAGAGTGGAGTTGACTCCTTTCCCTGATGGCTTCACAGGCCCCGCTGCCTGGCTCAGGCTGCTTCACACAGAGCGGGCGCTCTCCCCAACCTGCCATATGGGAGCCATAGCACTTTTCTTTATCATCTCTTCTTTTATGCCTAGTGGTTGTGTTGCTGCCTTTGTTGTTCAGGAATAATCAAATGTTGATAGCATAGTTCAAATGGACCATTAAGTATGTGAGAATGCTCTATGGAGATGGAGCGGATAACAGACAAGGATCCAGGCAGTCTGCCACGTTCAATAGCCAGCCTAGTGGTGGTGCTAATTTGATTATAATATAGTCATCTCAGAAGATTAGAGCTATTCAATTAAATATTCTAATTAACCTGAAGTATTAGGCAAATGATGCTAATTACAAATATCCTCAAGAGAGCCTGCTGGATGAAAGGCGCGACTGATACTTCAGACCACTGTCTCGTAACAAGATGTCCTATATCATAGACTCGCCGAATATTAAATTCCTGGCTAATTTGCCTCAACCCCATTTGTTTAATGGCATTTGCATTTTGTTTGAAATTGTAATAAACATGTGTACCCAGCTCTTAACTTCACAGAGAAAGTGCACTCTTGGGGTAGCTTTGTATTTCTGTTTACACAGCTCCCCAGAACATTCTCTCTCTCTCCTCTCTTGCTCACTCAAATACACATGCACATGCGGAAAAAAAAAACACTCACACACACACATATAGCCTGGCCCATTAAACTTAAACTGCTTGCACTGACTGCAGTGTAGCAACATTATTTTCAGGCCCTGTGCACAACATAAGATCAGGCTTTCAAAAGTGAGATTTTCTAATAATTAGGAATATTTCATGAAAGCCATGTCAAATAATCATGATCATTTTTGTTAATTCCATACAGTTTAAGTGGTGACAAATCTGTGTTTGAGAGAGGGAAAAAGACCCTTTCAAATGTGGGGGAAAAAAAAAAAAATCACTTTGGCAGCAGTCGGCTCAAGCCTGGATGTTTTGTCTAAAGTCATGAAATCATCATATTTGACAAAGGTGTGAGAAAAAGCAAAGCTATCATGGTGCACAAACATGTAGGTGCCTTCACTGATTACTTTATATTCATAGTTTTTCCTCTCCAAGGTCGCGAATATGTCATGTGCATAATGCTGGCCCTCGGTGTGGCATTATAGTTACTCCAAGCAACGTGTTTCAATAAGGCAATTTTCTCACTGCCTGGAAACATCAGCGGGGCACCGTTCTCAACAAAGACAGGGTATGACATGTTATCCAAGCATACATCTGCAGGACAGAACTATACTTTATTAAAGGAAAATAGGATTTTACAAATCTTTAGAGAAGGGTGTGGGGGTAGCGGGGTTTGCGGGGGGATGGCGTTGGGGCTTGATTCCTGGCTTGTGAGCGAGGGTCCGTGAAAAAGGTTAGGTAAAGCAAAGTCTTTAAGAGCAAATACCTCGAGGTTATTCAACAGTTTTGAATATCGTACTTTGCGACCACAGAAATAGTGAAGGTAAAAAAACACAGGATATAAACCGATGATCTCTTGCTTGAAATTTAGTGACTTACAGATTCTCAGGTTTTCGAGGAGGTCTCCGGATTTATTTCATGCAGATTGTAAGAAATGCATACAGCTTCCTCACCCTGCGTCCTTTAGGAAGATCTGATAAGTTCATATGCTGTGAAGGACATCCTGCCTTGTCCCACTATCTAAAAACTTTCAATCATCTGCCCTAAATGACTTCAGGCCAATTTCCCTAACATTCCACATCATGAAACTTTCTCAGAGACTGTTACTGGCTCACCTTAATGAGCAACTCAACACTTTTGAATACCTTTCAGGACCAAATACAGTTGCTTACGGGTTTGGGGTTAAAGATGCCATCTTCTACCTCTGGGATCACCAACTCTGGTCCTCGAGGGTCACTGTGCTGCAAGTTTCAGATGTTTCCCTGCTGATTCAAATGAAATGTTTCTCCTGAACAGCTTGTTCTCAATTTCTGCACAAACCTGTTAATCAGTCATTAGTTTGAATCTGGTAAGTTACAGCAGGGACACATCTCAAACATGATGAAGAGTGGCCCTGGAGGACTGCAAGCTCATCCACACCTAAACAAATCAGGCAGCTCTGTGAGGATCATGTTCTTCAATTCCTTATGTGAGGAGCACCAACAGATTCAGGTGGACACATCCAGAACATCAAACCAACATTTTTAGAATTAAATTGGAGGAGGGCTACATATAGCCTACTTGTGGATTGAGCTGGACAACAGACTAGACTGGCAACACAAAAAGTGATCTACAAGAAGTGACTGAGCAACCTACTTCTTGAGGAAGCTGAGATCATTCAATGCCCCCATATGATGCATATCTCCCATGAATCTGTTGTACAATCTGCTATGCAGACATCTGTTAGGGCATGCAGCATCAGAGCCAAAGCATGAAAGAGACTAATCAAGAAGGGTGGTTGGGGTGCTGGGGATAACTCTGTAACTCCTGGAGTTACTGGACATGATGGACAATTCTTCATACCCTCTACGCAGTGACAAAACTACAACATGTTGAGACAGAGGCCTCCTCGGGTCTGTTACAACACAGCATACCGGTTACAATAAAAGTAAACAAAAGGAAGATTTATTGAAATAATAAGAAAGATCAACTTATCACATGAAAACAAACTTTACAATCTTGAGATGAGAGAATAGTGACTTCAAAATAACGGCATCAAAAGCAAATATCTGTTGGCATGCCGGCTCTCAGCTCTTGTACTTTATTGCACATTTGTTGCATATTTATCGAAGGACCAACGTACACATTTTACAATATGTCAAAAGACAGCTATGAATAAAACTTGATTGGGATAAGAGTTACACATAAATATGTACTATACACTACAGTTTAGAGACACTTTTTCATTGAGACTTTTTTCTTTGCAAGAAAATAAGCCATATTATATACTCTTTACTGTAACATATACAGATATGATTAGCTAATAAAAGAAATTAATCTGTATAACTGAACCATAGAGCATATTTCCTAACTGCTTTGCTTTTCTGACAGGAGGTGTTGATGGCACATAAAGTATATATCTATAATCCCTTGAAATTTTTTAGACAATTTAGCTTGACTCCTTAGTATATTTAAATAAACATTCAGGGTAAAAATCATTGAATACAATTCAGATTGAATAAACAAGCTTTGTTTTTCTTCTATAATCGTCTCAGTACCCAGATGAGGGTACATGACCTTTAAATTGGGAAACAGGAGACCAACAGTAACTAGCTCCAAAGGACCACTCAGCAGAGCGAGAAGATGCCTCAGCAATGGAAATTTATTGCTGAAATTTGATACAACACACTTACCTTTCAGGTTTTGATTACATTTTGCAGCTTCTGATTGTATCTTTATGAGAGAAAGATTATTTTGGTTATTAATTGTTTTTTTTATGTATCAAGAATGTTTCTCCTCCACCACAGCTGTATAAAATGTTTCCTAGTGGGATGCTAATGCTCTACTTAAAGCTGTGATTGCTGGATTGTTTACCTCTGGCTTTAAGAGAGAGAGAGAGTGACAAAGGCATTTTAAATCCTCCTAAAATGTTTTATTTCTTATTTTTCAAAATTGCCATGGGCCTCCTATCATCCCCCAGCATGTAGTCTCATCTCACCTCTGAGCTTGTTGGATGTCTGCATTACGGTTGATACAGCGACTGTATTTACTACTGGGGATATCATATGAGTCAGGCTAAGCCGGGAGGGATGATATCAGCTTTTGTTTGAGCCTCCACTACGTGGAGAGACAGTCATAAGTACTGTACACCTGTCTCATTAGGAGAACTATGCTGTTGACCCAGTGTATTAGCCTGGGCCTAATCCTGGCAGATCTGAACAGGCTTCTCTAAGCCTCTCATATGGATAAGTCTTCCCTTGAGCCACCATGACAAGGCCGCAGCATAATGGAAAAGCAGGCCACGCTAACACATGATTATGCTCTCCAGAACAGATACATATTATGGGGGAGACTGGGTTTTGTTTGTTTATTGGCAACATTACTGTCAAATTATTGCTTTTACTGGCAGACACTGCAAGAGACTATCCACACAGCAAGCTATAGATGCACACAAACACACACACAGTATGCAGATACCATGCTCACACATTAAGCCTTGACTAAGGAGACATTTTGAAGCTGACCAGTGTTTAAATCCAAACAGGCATGTAAACAGTGTCAAATATTTGCTTCTTGCCTTGTTAAAGCAAATACAGATTAACAGTTTCTACTGCTATAATTATAATAAATACATTGTCGTACTTAAAATATTGAAACATCCACTTAAGAGACTTACAAATAATGATTAAATATTTTAACATAGAAGCGCCAGAATATTTACTTATGACAATATGTGTGACTATATTTGTTTAATTATATAAAAGATTTTGGCCAATCAGTCCATTATCAGGCAACCAGCTGGAATGACATTTATCTTATTAGGAAAAAATGTCACAAAGGATTTAAAATAAAAAAAAATCTTGTCAATATAGCTGAGCATAAAGCTGCGGCTTTTTAGCAGGTATGTTAGATCAACATACAACATCTGAAATAACTCCAAAAAGTAACCACTACCAGTTTCTCACATTTATAACTTGCAAAATTTCATGAAAACTGGTCATGAATGAATCAAGTTACAGTTGATTGTCAAGACGCAGATTATAAGCAGTAACCTTTTTGCACCCCAAAACACATCTTGGTATCTATGCAGGGTAAAGGCCCATGTATTTTCCCTTACGTACGTAAATAGGGACGTCCGTTTCAAATGTTGTCACACTGATGTCAAAATGATCTGTCCTGCACTGGTATTGAACCCAAGGTTCAAGTCCTGTAACCATCAGGGACCTCTTTTTCATCTCTCACACAAAGACCTTGTCATCTGTAATAAGAAATCTTTCTAAAGTGACATCAAAAGGTTTGCTATTTGCATCTAATACTGCTGCTGTCAGGTCATTGATGTCTATATTAGAGATTTTATTGGCTGTGACAAAAAAACTAAATACATAGAACCACAGGAAGACACAAGGTTTTCCAGTCAGAAACCAGAACTATACAAATCAGACAAAAGCATCCTTATAAAATTATCCTTACAATTAATGATACAACTAAATTAAAATTTTTCTCCCCCACACAGATTAGGTTTCATCCAAACAAGTAAGCAGTCAGAAACTTTTTCCAACCAGCAGAAAGTGAACTCCCCTCTGTGTTTAGTATAAATCCTAAATCTAAACTTGTTTTAGAGGTTCAAAGAGCTGCAGCTTTAGAGTTTTAAACCTGCAACCATGTGTCACCAATCACCAATGTCCTACCAAGACTTTCCAGTAGGTCAATTTTATGTTAAAGTCCAACACAGAAAAGTGAGCAAAGGAATGCTTTTTGTCCAATCCCTCAATATGGGAAGCCTTCATCAAGTCTGCTGTCATCAATGTCATATCGGGAGTGAGGAAGAGTCAGGGACAGAGGCAATAATGTCTGATTTGGACTGGAGGTAGAAATCAAAGCTAATCACAAAGGTCCTTCTCCACTTATTGACTCTTTTTTGTAAACATCAAGACGAGGACATTGATTATTGAGAGAAGTTAAAGCAGTGTCGACTGATTCTTTTAACATGTCCTTGTCATTTGTTGTACTTCAAGTCATTTGCTAAAGCTGGAGGAAAGATATATTTTATTACACTATAGAGCCACATAAACAAATAGGCAGTTTCTCTACCTTCTTCTACATTTTAGCATACAAGCCTGAAATTGTGTGTTTTATTCTATTCCTCTGTGTTCTTTGAAATTCATTGGTTGGTAATATTCCAAAAGTCACTTGCTGCTGTAGGAAACAAAAGCCAGCACGTCCACAGAGGAATATATCCAATCTCATCATGACCAATCTGCAAATGCGACCCTGTTGAAGATGAGAGCTGGTGAGTGAACAAAGCATTCGGTGGAAGGAAGCTGTCGAACCTCTGAGAGCTGTGCGCATCTCGGCTCTGCCTGGCAAAATGCAAATGTCAAGTGACACTCGACAAGTCTGTGATTAAGATTTAATAGAGAAAAATGTGAGGCGAGGATATTAGCCTAACTAAGACACATCAGCTGCCTCTCCTCGGTGTGCTCCACCTCGGGGTGTCCTTACATCTTTGCTTAGCAGCAGGGGACTAAAACGACCAGAGCTCAAAATCAGAATACTTCAGGCAGCAAATAAATTAAAGATGTGATGCTATATTACAGGATGTATTTGCATCTGTTTTGGGATTACGTAAAAAAAAAATAATAAAAAAAAGAAGAAAAAATATTAGTGCAAATTGAAAGTTTCCTGAATTTCTTGGAATCTTTGGCTGATAATTATCTAGCTAGCAAGGTCTTACCACCAAACTGCCTTTCACTAAATTCAAATCTAATTCTTGATTTTTAACCAGAAGTCAAACAGGAGGTTAGACAACACGGGGAGAGGAACATACAAACGAATCTCATGAGCATGCTCAAAGGCGAAAGTCAGTGTTGGTCTCCTTACTTAGCAAGCCACCCCAGTCACCAAGCAATCTCTCCGCTGCAAATCTCCTCTGAAATTTAAAAAATTTAATTTGTCAACATGTTTCTATCATATGCTCCATCACTGTCCGAGCCAGTGGCAGGGGCCAGAGGCCCGGGAGGAGAGAGGGGTGATGGAGGGGGGAGGTGACGTGCTGTAGGGCCACGGCAGCTGCGCTCAGATGGGAAGACGGCGCTGTGATTAGGCCCTCACGCTGGTTAGAATTGTCCTGGACAGCCTAGAAATCAGATTATTAACTCTGATACCAGACACTCTGTCTCCTGGCTGGGATTAGCATGAAAATTTTGATATGGATCGATAAGCAATCTTTCCCCTTCTTCACAATCTCCCAAGGCTTCATTAATCTGTGTGTATGTTTATGTCAAGGAATTAAGACATCCCAGTTACCCCTTCATCCTCTTCTCTAACAAACAGACAGACACGTTAAACCCCCTCCCACACACACCAACTCTGCTCTCGCAGGATGCTAGATGGGAGCATCTCATAGAGATTTATTAAATCAAGCACTGACTCTACTTACCTCAAAGAAAATTGCCTCCTGTTCCTCTCTGTAGCCTGTCAGGTGTATGCCTGGAGATCACATTTCTGCTGTATGAATATCCAGTTTGTGTTGTATTAGGCCAGTCTGGTGGACAGTAGGCCCCCTGTTTTAAAATACATTTTAAAAAATGTAGAGAAAATACTAACCTGATTATAAAATTACTACAGGATTATTTTTTTAACCAAGTCTATGTACTGGGAAATTATTTCACTGTTTCAATATTTACTGTCAGAATATATTAAAATGAAATAAAAGAGTTTGATTATTTCGAAAAAATAACATGATCCAAGTCTACCTGGTATTTAATATCAATAAATCCTGATAAAAGATATTTTCTGTCTGAGAGTGAATTTCATAAATCTTATCCAGTTAAAATGCAGTAAGATAACAGGGCAGTTTTGCTGGAGATGTGGTGTTCTTGCTCAAGATCCATCCTTTAAACTGTAAAACTGTTTTACTAATGCAGTGATGTCCTGAACTGTTTTAGAGGTGTTTTGGAGCAGTGACATAAGAAGAAGTGTTTTCAACAGGATGATGTGATATATTCCAGAGCTATGTTGCTATTGAGTCAGTTGGGTGGGTGTATGCGCTGGTATGAATTGCCACTTTATTCTATTTTTGATATATCAACACAACTATCATTAAGGAGCCTCATCTTCTATGTGTGACATATTGAAAAGAAAACAAGAATATCCACTATGTACTTTTTGCATCATATCATGCTGTATGCTCCAGTCATGAAGCTCTTATCCAGCATTAAGTGTCCCACTGTGAAAAGCAACTGTGGAAAAATTGTCCACATATTCTCCCTGAACATCTTCAGTGTTCACGTGTGGAAACAGATTCATCTTTTAAAACCTGGGGTCCCCCATTAGGGGGACTTTGAGAACAGATGGTGCCAAACTGTGCCAAAATGGCCCCTTTGGAGACCTCCTCTGAACTCCTCTTTAATTTTGTCCTGCTTCCCTTTATCATAGTTGACCTTTGGAGAGATAATGTTCACATATTTCACAATGACTTAATAGGGCTTGAGAGCTTGAGCTGCGTCATTCCAAAGGAATATTCATATTCATCCTGACAGTGTTTCATTTTTTGAAGGTAAACCTAAACCTTTTTTCATTTGTGCTTTGTGCCATCTTCAGTTATTCTTCCCCAGTAACACATTTACTGACATTTACACATTTTTAACATCTCACAATAGTTCCCTTTACTACGACTCCATCCAAATAGAACTTATGGTTGCAGAGATATACTAATTTCATTACGGATATGCATTTTTTGGGCAGAGGCCTAAAAATAGGCACAGAGCTGAGGGTTAAATCACGTTTGGCTGCAAAATCTCAAAATGGTGATAGCTAAATGGCCTATCTGAGGCTTAAAAATGGTAATGCACAAAACACTGGGTGACGCCATTGACGGTTCACAGAACCATTATTACAAGACATATCCTAGTGAAAAAACATCACATTTGTTTGACAGAGTTTGCTTATTTGCTCCATTTATTCTTGGGAATATGACTGAGACTGGTTGTTGCAAGAGGACATTATTTATTGCTTAGGAAAGCTAAGAAGAAAATCTCCAGATTTCATATGTAGATAATTGACTAGTTCCTGTATATCCAAGTATTTATCCCTATTTAATCTTTTTATATGATTGTTCAGCTTTTAAACTTGAGAAATTCATTTTATTTTAAACAGGGAATCTTGAAAACATCCTATATAAGTTGTGGAATTGTTTTTATCTCTTTTATGAATGATGAATACCAGCATAGGTATTGATATTTCAGCCTTTTAATATGACAGTTGTAGTCCATACCAGTAATTCCCTGTAGACCTAGTGAATACATGCTTGATTGTTGATATTATTTTGGTCAATGGAGTTTTTGAGTAAAAACTACTCTCGTCCAGCTAATAACTCATTAAAATCAACTAAATACAATCAGTCTGCAGCATCTAATACCCTATCTTTCTTTCTAAACGTCAAACATAAAGAAATAAATATTTAACCATAAATAAATAATACACAGAATGAAAGGAATATATGAACGTGTTGATGGATTATCTGAAACTCAAGGCACAGGCGGAGAGTGCTCAAGCATGGCCAGCGGAAAAGATCAGTACTGGTATAATTATGACCCATACGCAGAGCATAATTAATCTCGCCTGCATCATTAGGAAACACGAGTCCAGCCATGTCATTAAAGTGCTTTTAGTCGTCCTACTGTCCTCCCTTTGCCCCGGCGCGCACTCTGTTTTACCAGGCCGTTGTTGGTCATTTACAGAAAGAGCACTCATCTACGCGGCGGCATGACTCCTTGCATATTGTCTTTATGTCCAATCATGGTAAATAATGAAGAGCTTTAGAAGGAAGGAAATGAAAAAGTGAAAGTCTGGGGAAAATATGGAGTCACGTTTGACAGTGATGAAGTATTCCAAAGTAAGTTGAACTCAGGCTATTTTATGATTTGATGAACTGCAACGGTCAGTAATCTGATTAAAAGTCTCCTTAACATTTAAGGAAAAAAAAGCCTGACTTCATTTGAGCGGCAGCATTATGGTTAATGCAGAAATGTGAGACTTTATGCCTAAACATGTTTCTTTATTTGATCTATTTCATGTACAAAATGTGGAAAGTCAGAGTTATAAGCTGCATAATTAGCAAGGATCCTATTAGCAGAGTCATATTATTTACTAAAGTGCTAATACTATTCTCCTATGTCCATTAACAAAGTGAGGTATGTGTATAGGTAAGTGGATCCAATTGGCTAAGAGCTTGTGGTTTCAGCAGAGAGTGCTTTTAAGTCTGCACACTCAAAAGTATTGGACTCGGGGTCAGGTTCAAATTAATTAAAGGGCTATAAATGAAAGAGCCCGCTAATGACTGCAATCTTACCTACCCAATATTTAATATTTCATCATTAAACAGTAAAATGACCCGATATGATCCTAATACAGTCCCAATTATGCAGCATTGATCAAAGTGACCTTTTCATACCAGGGAGTGGGAAAAAAATCAATCCAACACCTCCTCCTTTTTTTTTTTTTCATTCTGCCTCACTGTTTGCTGCATACTTAAGTTTCACTGTCTATGGGTTGAGCCTGTACATATATCTGTATAATACATACCAGGCAAAATGCTGCTTGTCGAATCAAGTGACCCCGCAGAGAAAGCAATCTCACCATGCCCATACGTCTAATTCTTTTGTTCACAAGCATGTTGTGTTTCTTTTTGCGTATGTTTGTTTTTGCCCCCCCACCCGTGTTCCCCACCGACACCCACCACCCCCGACACACCACGCCACAGCCTCGTCTTGTCGGCTGCCAGACACCCAGCCATGTTAAATCCCAGAAGCCAAGACAGGTGACGAAAACGGCGCCAGACTTCTCTGCCCATCAGCTGAGGCGCGGGGCCGGGAGCCATCATAATGGCTAATTCCTCCACGCCCGGCCCAGGGAGCAGGAAAAGAAGCGAGACGGGAAAAGTGAAATCGGTACAATGCCTAAACACATTTCGCTGCAGGATCCGTCTTGATTTGGTGTACAGCTTGACACTCTCCATTTTCTGTTTGACTGGTAACTGCTGATGTGCTTTTCCCTTGTCAACTCACCATGAAACAAGTCGAATGTATTTCTTAAGATTGCCAACTTTCGCTGCTGTTTAGCTCAAGAACAATAGAGCAGATCTACTTGATTAAAGTTTCAATGACTAAAAAGACATTCTCCCAAGAAAATCAATGAGTCCAAAAGTAAATGAAAAAATATCCTTTTCTTGCTAAGTTAACACAATTGATGGAATACACATGAGGGGGAAGCTTTTGACACAAACTGTGTGTTATCTGAACTTGAAAACAAAAAATTGTAACCTCTCATTTTAATTCCCCACTGACTTAATCTCAGTCCAATAGGAAGAAAGTGATTAAATAATCTCCCTCATCCTTATGAATCAGGCTGCTTATGAACCTGCTTATGAATCATAGCCTTTTAAAACCTTGCCTTAGCAGAAAGGTAAAAGATTGCTTTTATTCTTTATGACCTGCCTGAGGAACAGCATCTTATAATCCTCTAAGCACATCTTAATCAATGTTCCTCCTTCACCATGACGTGGCCTGAAAGGAGCAAAACAGAACATGATGGATATAATCTGTGTAAAACCTCTCTCCCTGAAGCGGATTAATTATGATCTTTGTAAGTCATAAACACATCCTTTTAATTATTGATGGCTAACCCCTTTGAAATGAAATTGAAATTAAATCTGTCTGATTTACAGTGGCAGCGTTATGAGCTGGCTCGCTCTCGGCTGCTTTATAGAGACCAAGGAGGTAAGTCCGCACTTGCATAAAACATTTCATTGGCTAAATGGAGAGGGATCATACGCTCCTAACGAATTAGTTCGTTTTCACTGGCGCGAATCACAGGGTTTCAAGGTGAGCAGGTTGATGGGGGAAGTGTGTGCGTTTGTGTATGCGTGTGCGTGGGGGAGGGACCCATGCTTTGCCATGACAGCTCAGCTTGAATCAAGTGTGGCACTCTCATATGAGTGAAAATAATGGAATCCTATATGTCTTTGAGCATGTCAGCGTTTCCCACAGAACTCAAATAGAAAGTGACGACTGGACGTAGCTGAGGTGGAAGACAGGAATGCTGATTTGGGAATCCCTATGGCTGACCTGCAATCAGACAGAGGCAGAACTCACTGTCATCCAACATCAAACACCTAAAAACTCCATTGTCTTATTGTCATCTCTTCATGTTTTTGTTTACCTACCTGCTCGCGGGAAAAAAGCTCTGTGGATGCAGAAGATTTGACATGTTATTATACTGAGTGCATTTGTAACAAGATACTGTGTTTAATTGCTTGTTAATGCTAGTTTATACTGCACCTACAGTTATTAGTTGCTTTGAAGTTAAAGTATTTTAAGATGGAAAAGGCTATTTTTAGTAAAACTGGTCCACCATGAAAAGATATTTTAAAATCATAATGCTCATGTTAAAGACGCACTGCTTAACTTTTGCTATTTTCTCAGGAATGTGCCCCCTATCGACATTTAATCCATGAACCATCTTGCATCCTACCTGTACTGTGAGATATATCCAGTCAGTAAAAAACAGTCTTATCTTGATTCTGGCCTTATCTCTTGTTTAGTCATTTAGTTTCCTCCCTTCCTAATGTCTTCTAATGTTTTTGTCTGAATTGGCCATGGTACGCGTTCAAAACAGCCGGTTTGTTTACATCAACTTGCTAGCGTGTAACGCATGCACAAAGCGAAACTCAGCACGCGTGTCTTGGATGAAAAAGTTGTATAGTGCAGTTTCTCACTGGGACGCTGCTGCAGAAATGCACATAATAAATGTCACTGTGTCTGCAAACATGTCTGGAAAGCAGAGTTTTAAGGTTGAAAAGTTAAGGAATGGGCCTTTAATATGGGATAATATGTCGGCAATAGTTTTACAGGTCCAGAACTTATTATTTGTTTTAGACTAACAGGAGCACTTGATTCCACTCAGTTCCAATTAAAGACATACCCACCCCAACAGAAGATAGAGGAGTTTACACACATGCAATTTGTGTGCCTATCATTTTTCCCAGCCTTTCCAAGACTCTCTCCCCTCACAGATGTCCATCTCTCATCTCTCCAAGAATTAAATAAAAAAACAAAACAAAAAGAAATGGACAGAATAACAAAAACAGCAACAACAACAACAAATGAACAGAAAATACGCTTCCACTGCATCCAGATACTACCATGTTTTGGCTATATGGCAGCTAACAGCACAGACAAAAAAAAATTATCTTTGTTTGTAAGAGGTAGCTTTGTTCTCATGTTTACAAGTGTTTTTCCACTAGTTCTGGAACTTTTATTTCAACTACTAAACGCTAACATCCTCATGAAACTAAACACTAACACTCTCAACAAGCTAAATGCTAAAAGCTTTATAAAGCTAAATGGCGACTTCCCCATTCAGTTGATTTCTAGTCTGAAGGCAGGGTGAAGGGTTGAAAAAGAAGTTGAAAAGTTGAGGTAAAAACTGCAATTGTATTAAATATTGTTCTGGTCATAGCAGAGGGCTACACATTTGAATGAAAAAAAAAAAACAGTAGTAATATAATTTGCAATTTCAGAATTGATAGTATTTCTAGTTACATTTTTGGAAGGGACACAGTACACAGTTGCAACAGTACTAACAAGTGTACACTAATTAAACGAGCCACACCAATTGCACCAGAAAACATGAAATCCATGTGTTTGTGCTCTTAACTCTCAGGCATTGGGCGTGAGACACATGCATTTTGGCTTGTTAACACGCTCACATGTCGCACTTTTCTCACACTGAGAAATCATGGGACAATGCCGCGACGGAATAGTACAACAAGTCCCACAATGCACTGCGCGGTGGGCCTGCAGCGCGAGTATTCGCAGCTCTTCAGCTAGAAGTGGAAAGTGACTGCGCTGGATGCACATAGCGAGAACGCTTCCATTGACTTGAATTGCGGCGACACGAAGCTGCCTCCATCTGCGTGGGACCGAGGGATTTTTACAGTAATTGGTGAAGATAGGCTACAGCAGGAAAATGATGCAGGTGGGCTGAATCATACACCAAGAATCAATGTGTGACAAAGCCTTAGAAATGGAACATGTTATGAGCTCCCGAACACCAACTGATCACTTTATAAGGGTCAAATGTTCAGTTAGGGTTTTATCTTCAGGAGTCAGAAGTCTATCAGATTACACGTTTTAAAAGCACCTTAACTAAAAAGCAAGAGCACATAGAGCTATGCTTTTAACTTCATTACAAAGTGGAGATTAAGATAAGCTCTCAGAGTTTTTGTTTGACTTTGATGGACCGGGTAAAACCGGAGATATGATCATTTGAATTTGACTGTATAAAAGAAATAATTTGTTAAAGTGGGATGTGATGGGATGATCAGGCTCATTCTATATCCTCATCATTAATTATTTTAGTGTTTAATGTTATTTATAGATAGAAACGGTCTAATAAGCTGTTAGTTCCAGGTTCTAGGGGAAATGTTATCATTAGAACAATGGAAAGCTGCAGATCAAGCCAGAATAAAACTAATTCAACAGATTGTTCATTTATTTACTGAGTAACGTTGGCAATGACTAGTTCAGAGTTCAGTGTGCAATAAGGTCCTTTTACTCACTTTAAAAAAAAACACTGAACCAGTTTGACCCTTGATTTGAATTCTTTTTTTTTAAATTTGGCCCGTTGTCCATTTGCATTTGACTTTCCTGCCATGTTCTAGAAAGTTCTACCGAGCAAAAACCTCCATGATGAAGCAAAAGACAAATGCAGCGTCTGATTAAAGGCCCGGTCACACTGCCTTTCACGGGCGTATCGCGGCTGAATCACGGGTAAAATTTTGCGATTTTTTTT
>JAOXYM010000006.1:24132837-24143379 GCA_028567055.1 Leptatherina wallacei | reverse complement strand
TACATTTTTTACCTTGCAACCATGAATTTAATTGAGTGGTGGTAAAAGGTCTCCTGAATGACTTTTTAGAGTGTAGTATTACGATACATGTAAACTGTAAGGTAGTTATCCTAAACAGTTTTTCTTTTTCTGATGGGCAGCATTCACAAATCATGATGAGAATCATGGCACATAAATAAAAATGTGCAAACTAACATTTAGATTCCTTCATTTTAAGGCTATGTATTTTGTTTATACAGATCACCATTCATATTAATTTTAACCGGTAGGCTACATTGTATTTTTAGCATGAACCATTCTTGGGTTAGAGTGCAGTAAGGACTCACCTGTAGAAGGAAAGTTGAAAAGTACAGTTACTGTTGAAACAAGGCAAGACATGAACGTAGACATCTCTTGCACTAAGGTGTTCAGAGGGTTACAGATGACCTACTATTAACACTTTCCACCACCGTCTCCTATCTCTAAGCATTTCCTAGTAAAAAACCCTAGTAAGATATGGAAAGTGGACCTCTTTCACAAATAATGAATCAAAACAGAATGTGCATTGTCCATGGAAATGACTGCAGAAAATGTGGTAATGGTGATCTAAGAAGAGAGTTTGAGATGATGTAAGAAATATTTCAACATGCAGGTTTTTTGTTTGTTTGCTTTGCATATTTTATTGCATATATTATATCCTTTTACAAATTGGCCTATATAATAAAATGTAACTAGTAAAGCAACATAGGCTATTGACTTGTCTTTGGTTTAATTGTCCCTGTAGTTGCTTTTTATGTGTACCTGAATAAAATCTGATAATCACGCATTCCATTTCTCTTGACAACGGTTGTTCAGCATTAGAAATACATCAAAGTCAACATAAAATAGTTTCTAGAGTTACACATATTTAGCAAGTTTTGTAAAAAAACAAAAAACAAACAAAAAAAAACATTTGTTTTAAAATGTTTACTGTGGGGGACCATGGTATGAGCAGATTAATGCACAACGCAGTCTAGAACACCACAACGTGCAGTGCAGTAGCGGAGTGTAATGCACGGGTCCTCGTTATTTAATCCTTATACATATATGTGTATATATATATATATATATATATATATATATATATATATATATATACATATATTTATTTATTTGTTTTATTTTATTTATTTTTTTTTTTTCAAAAGACTTGTCAAACAATCACCAGGAGCCACTTCCAAAGTTTTAAAAGTCAACCGGAAAAGCAAGCACTAGTTGAACTGCATTGATGCACATGATCAAGAAAGGTAAACTATCCTTGCAAGCAATATTTTTTCTTATCAAAGATGCTGTTACAGCTATACTACACACTGGTTTCACTTGTGTGAATCTGATTTCACATGCATAGGTTTTGGAACGAATTAGACATATAAACTGGTCCAAACCTTAATAACAACATGGCAAGTTTTGCTATGTGCCATCACAGCACATTTTTGGCTTTCTGTGTGATAATCCATAAGTTCTTTGACAGCCTGTCCTAAGATACTATATAAGCTACTTTGACCCTTAAAGCACACCAAAATGTTAGCAGCATTTGTTAGATCATGTTGTAAGATCATGTATATTAAACTGCTGTACCTTCAAATAAGTAGGATTCCAAATTAGCTAGTTTTTAATACCCTATTTTAAAGAGTAAAATTAGATTTCACATATTTTTGGCTCACCTTTAAAAATGTGGTACCACACCATTGCACCCTGTGACTTATAAATTTCATCCTGCAATCTAAGAAAATATAATCAGAGGCCAAAAGCCTGAGATAAGAAGTAGTGCTTTGGTGATTTAAAGCATCATAGGAGTTTCTTGAGTTTGTGGTGGAAGGCAACATGCTTAAGTATGGGGGACGCATAACCTGGAACCACTTACAAGAGAGGATGTCCTTTTCCTTTCCTGTCACCAGTTTTAGTCCAATGTTCTGTGGCAAACATAAAAAAAACAAAAAAACAACAGCAATGCCTCCCTCCCCCTAAGACAAGTTCTGCTAAATACAGTGATCCCCCAACCTGCTGTTGCACTAAACCAGTATCCCCTCCCACCACCCCCAGCACCAGCCATCCTAATCAAAGATGAAAAGGCTTTATTAATAAAAAAAAAGTTCCCCCTTCAGGAAGATGGGAACTAAATGATTGCTCAGATGTGCCCAATTTAAGGCAGATCTGCTGGCAGACTGGGCATCTGGACTGGGCGGGGCCAGCAGGAAACTCTTACATCTGGAAGCTGTTTACTCTGCAGAAATTAAGAGACGCACCACGCACAGATACCACCCGCAGTCACTAACTTCAAGTCTAAGAGACTGTGTGTCTGCGTAAGTAACACATGTTTTTCCGGCCCATGTTTGGTATAACAAAATTACATGATTCTGATTTTACTGCATCTTGAGTAACTGTATCCTTGTGTGACCGCCTTGGAACAGAAATATTTCCTAGCATCCAGCTTTAGCACACAATACAGGAATTTCAGATCATTTAATGGATGCAAAGTGAAACAGATGCAGCTGTGATGCTTCATAAAAGCCCATTTGTGCACAAGTCATTACACTTCTGCTACAGTGAAGGACATCCCAAAACACATTACAGAAGATGTAGAGTCTGTGCCTGTTCAGCATAACAGTCTTTTATTTTTTATTTTGTTCAAGTCATACTACTGTTCTGCTTTTCTCTGGTTGCTGTGGTGAGGAAGGAATGTCACATTAGTCTGTGATTATCTCTATGAGGTCTGCATTCGGTTTCCTCCAACTTGAGTAATTGCATTTTTCGTCTTCCTTCTTCTTCCTCTGCTTCTCCTTTTTTTTCCTTTTTTAATCAAACTCACAAACAATAAGCGGGCCGGCGCTGACAGAAAGTCAATGCGCCTCGGACAGCCGTTTGGTCTGAGAAGAAGGCCCGACACCAATGCCTTTTATGCCTGGGATGACGAGGCCAAGTGGGCCCCATCACATGGCCGCCAGGTTAAACAAAAAGCCTCTGAGCGATCGGCCTCAGAGGGCTGAAGCGAAATCCTGTGCTGAGGTGAAGACAGCCACCGCTGTGCAATTCTTGTTGTCTGACAAAAGACTGATGCTATCTAATAAAGAAAGCTGCATCCATCTCAAGCACACAAACATCACCGACAACACAGAAAGGCAGAAAAGAGGAAGAGAATAGGAGTGTGTTGTTGACTCTCAAACACCATAAATAGTAGCTGTGCCCTGTCAGTAAGAAATGAGGTAAATAAATGAGGACTACGATGGAGCAGTGTAGATGCAGGGCGACGACATGAGGTCATTCTTTCAGATACAGGAGCTCAAAATAAGGCTTTGAGAATCTGACTTAGGAATTAAAAACAATGTAATGTTGGATGAATTCTTAAGCTTTAGAATTATATTGCAGGTTAATTTAGATCATTTTTGTTGAATCATTGCATTATTTTACAGATGGTTTTCTCCCAATTGACTTACAAGCGATACTGTTAAACACAGTCAGATAGTGTTAAATAGTTAAGTAAGTTCACTTATATAGTATCCATCAGTTGCCTCATTTGGGTGGGAGTTAGACAGCTGCTTTATACAAAAAAACGTCCCTATTTTTGTTCAATACTCTACAATTCATGTTGGAATATCCAACAAACTGCTTCTCACCTTAGTTGGTATTTGCATTAGGTCAACCTGATTATGTAAGCCCTCTGTTGAATCTTAAAGTAAATAACCTGCAACATGTACCTGTTATCATATATTGGCACAAGGTCAATATATGGTAACTGGTACATGGTACCATTTTATTCCCAAATTTCCACAAGTTAGCAAAGTATTTATGCATCTGTTGTAGCTGCTTATTGGTGACAGGGCATTAACATGCAAATACACAGCAAAATAACAATTTATTAATCTATATTCATACTAGTATGGATTTTTAAGGCATCCAAGGTTAGAATTAGTTATAGCTTCACATAGTACAGCTTCTCTATTAGATTAATATTAATACCATTACGCTTTCATCGGGTAGAACAAAATGTATCTTCTGAAACCAATGTTGACCCAAAGTAAGCAGTTTTTTGAAAAAAATTTAGCTGTCTCACCCCTCCACCCTGATTGTCTCCTTGCCTTTCTCAAATTCTACTACACAAATTCATAAATTGACTGTAACATGATTAACATTATTGAGGGCTTTATTACTTGGTGGTATGATTTGCTGAAATTGCATGATGTACATCTTTTCTGAGGTCTCTTCTAAACTAGAGGTGGTTACCATTATACCAGTCTTAATGCACAGGGTCATTGTGGCTAAAGCACAAAGTTCCTTTGAAGACAAAAGTTCGGAACAGTTGTGCATAAACAGGTTACATCAGGTTCTGCCACATTAAAATGCCCCAACATGGAAATACATATTTAACTAATGCATTCATTCATAACTCCAATGCCAAGTTCACTGCAATTCAAAATACATACTATATTTATTCTTACTGTATCTTTATTTTTTGGAACAAAAGCAACAATTCCACAGCATGACTCAAATCCTGACATCGTCTTTTTACCACAACCCTCACGTACATATTGTTTGTGATGCTTAAATTGTACCACAAGAGCAGCATTTGGTGTTGCATTCCAATGTGTGCAGTTCATATCTGTTTCAGCATTTGTTTAGTTTAGTCCTGTGGTTGTTGCAATTCTTTTGAGGCAGTGTTTTATGCAGAATTTAAAAGATGGAATAGCACTCAACAATGTGCATCTTTGTAATGTGTGATTGGAAAGAAGTTGGAAAAATGCATTGCCCCTTGGTCCGTAGCACTTTACCAGTATGCAGAAACTGGCACTGAATAGCAAAATATATATAATCTTGTTTATAGAACTTATTGAGAAACTCCTAACTTATATGCCAAAGTGAAAAAAAATTACTCAGTATGTAAATCCATGAGGGGATCATTTCCCCCAGTAAACCAATAATACTGCCATTGTTATACTAACCATAAATATGATCATGACGTGATGTGCAGATAGCAGATGCTTGCACAGAGATTAGAGGTGAAAAGGTGTACACAAGAAGAGAATGCAACATGACTGCTGTTAAAATTGAACACTTGGCGAGAGTGCACTTTCATGGAAACACGGGGCTCATGTCAGGCTGCGTGAGATCACCGCTAACATATGCATGACAGCGGCCGTGCTGAGATGTTTGCTAATTTGCCCCCATTTTTAAAATTCCATTTTATTTGTACTCATTGATTTTGTGTGAGGATGGGAATAGCCAGCCATCAGAGCAGCAGGAATAAAATGCTGGCACTGACCTGTGCATAGATAATTCACCATGAAAGACAATCAATAAATAACAAACACTCCCTAATCAGCCGAGGAGCTGACAGAATGACATTCCATTATCCCCATCTGGCCCGGTGCAGTCGGAACAGCCAAATCTCAGAGGGCCAGTTTTCCCCAATACACACTTTCTTACCAAAGCCTGTCCAATCCCTGATGTCACAACACACACATTTGCACACAAATTATAACCTTGCAGACATAAGGTAATAAAATAGCTTTACATTTTGTAAAATTGTCATATACACTTAAGTATAAATAGTATGTTATAGGAACTATTTATGAGAAAATGATATCTCTCCTTAATAATGTGATTTATGTTGCAGTTGGATATTTCATACGCCCCAATTTACCACATAAAAGGGTATCTAGTTTAAGTGATTAAACAACTATTAAATTGGTTAAGATAAGTAGAAGACAGGCGGCTCACAATCTCTGTTTTGTTCATCGTAGTCTGATAAAGCTCAGCAGGGACACGCTTGAGTAATTAACATTCTTAAAGGTTCTTAAGTGAGCATAAACAAAATTCGTCGCAGATTATCTCTGTGCACGATGGGTTCCTCAAATCTAAAAGACAGGCCACTTAAATATTATCTAGGTTTTATGGCTGGTTTCATAACTGGAGTTTAGAGTGTTGTGTGTGTTGCAGCTACTTGGAAGAAAGGATTAGTCTTCATGGCAGATATGCAGTATAGTTTCAGTCTAATTTCACATCACTTGGTTTCATTATCTACATCCAGCAAGTTAGGTTTCGATACTTGGACATTACCTCTTCCTTTAAGTAAATGTAGAAATCTCAGCTCTTTAAAATTGATTAGAGAAAATTCTTAAGTATTGTTCTTCTTTACATTCTTCAGGTATTTGTGCTTTATTTTCATGTGACATTATTCATCCTGTCCAAGTTTTAAAAGGCAACATCATACTTTTTTTTACATTTTAAGATTAGGATTTTGAACAGTGGATCAAAATCCAAACCTTTTTTGCCTTAAAGAAAATGTATGGTGGTCACATTTCATCTAGAGTTTAACAGCTTTGTTAAATCAAGATTTCTTTCCTTTTCATCTCAACGCATAGTTATACTGTCTTCAATTAAAAGTTTTAATTATCTAATATCGCAGTAAGAATAAAAGGCAGGAGAAAAGACAAAAGAACTGAAAGGTATGCATCAGAACTTCCTTATTGTGTGATTTAGCATTACAAAGGCTGACATGTTTACCATGACGTCCATAAAATGTTGTATAGCCACTTCTTTAGCAGCTGGAGCAATAACAAGCTGCTTACACACAGATACCTTTCAAATAATAATATGGTAATGCCATATAATATTATCAAAGGAAGCAGTTATTTTGCTGTAATATTCTAAGTATTTCACATTTAACACATACTTTAGCCTGTCAAGGATATTTTATGCATGACTTTTAGCATCAGTGTCATACTTTTACATTGCTGTATGCATGATTTAGCTTAAGTCGTCTTTAACTGCTGTTATTTTTGCAACATTTTATGGTTTTGCAAATTAGAGATCTTTACAAGAGCAACTTTCAAACCTGATCCCATACTGAGCTCGGTTAGAAGCATCTAAAAGAAGGATTTTTGGATATCAAGAGCTCCCACAATGCTAACATTACAACAATCTCTTCCTAGTTGATGTACATTATCTGGTTAATTCGTTTTTTAAACTTAGGGAAAACAAACGCAAAAAAGGGAATGCAGCAGATTATAGTATGCTTACATCCCCCCCCCTTTTTTTAACAACATACTGTGGGTTTTAGGAATTATTGAATATATCACTTAATTCCCCAGATTTTGTCTTGTTTCAATCAGAGACCATGCATGTGATGAGTCATTCTCTCTTTCAGAAGAGCCCACAAAGTTCAGCCTCTCGTTACAAAGTGTTAATGTTAACACAACACATAAAGGTTATATAGCAGCATATGAATATGCAATATGGAGACATAAGACGTTAATGTGCAGACAAAAAGGAAACTTTGTCGTATTTCTATTGAGATAGAGGAGGGAAAACACATCAGTTATGTATCTTTAAACTTTTATTTTAAAATTGCAACGTTTTGCTTTGTGGGCCAACGCAGCTGTTTGGTGTTCAGTCATGAGATGTTTTTTTTTTTTTGCAAATGTGTCTTCACCTCCCATCGTACATGCATAACTTTTCTTTAAAAAAAAAATGAAAAGGAACCCAAATCATCCCAAAACTGAAATTGAGGAAGATTTTTCAAAGTTAGCTTTTGCTTTTCTGGAAATGAAAGAAAAAAAAACAGCAACTGGAAAACATGATTTTAACATCACCACATCATATAAATGCTGTTCATATGTCTGTCACCCACAGTTACCTCTGATGTGTGATTCAGTATGGAAAGTTTTGCAGGATTCCTATTGAGAAATAATGTTACTGGCATCAGCTTCTGTCAACAAATGGCCAGTTATTTTTCGGGAAATAAGGGGATCAGGGAAAAATATAAAACATCAGAAGCTGTTTTCGCCATGTGTGTTTTCCAGTGAGAATACCCAGACCCCTTTTTGATGACTTAAGGGAGTGAGGCTATAATGGCTGTAAAGCTCTAAGCGGTTTACAGCTAACTCCAACTGGGGATGTAACAATGCCAGTGGTAGATGCATACACGTATTGTCACAAATGTGCACATGTGTGCGTGCTGGCAAGGTAACACGGGAGATAATCTGTTATCGGTGTGAATTACTCCAATCAATTCAAAACATGAAAAGCAGTGTAGCAGACAAGGAACAGTTAACATTCAGAGTTTTGTAAAGGACGAATTAATCAGCATATCCAAAGCCTCTTAACATGCAGCTGAATGCATCTAATACAAACACCGTGGGGTGATTATGTCTGAATAAAGAATGAATAGCAATATAAGTTCATTGTGTGTCAGCGCTCATGATTCTGCAGATTATGTTCATTTTCTGTGTATGTGGCGGTGTGTATGTGTTCTCTCAGTGGAGGTTCCTGTTTCAGATGGCCACCTCATCACTCATGCTCCTCAACAAGAGCAGCTAGTTTTCATAAAGTGCCAATGCGTAGCATGCACTGAAAATAAGTGTGGTATCATGTTGCCTTTCAGCATGCCAAACCATTAAGTAGATTTCCGTTTTTTTTCTTCTCTTTTTATTTAAAGTTAGGACGGAAATGGCAAGTTGTGAGTCATGTCTCCATCTCACGCTCCATTTTAGAAATTAAACATTCTTAATTAATCTAATGGAGCTGATGTGGTGATACTTCCTGCCTGGGATCCTCTGCCTGGAATCTCTCTGTAACCTGAGAGGCACCTCAAAACGCGAGAGGTGCCGCAGCACAAAGTGCTACAAGCCACCGCAGGCCTTTGGACGTGTTCCTTACTGACATCATAGCCCAGGCTCGATGAGCCTTCTCAGTGGCTGCTGAAGCATGGAAGCAGACAATTTGAAATCACAAGCAAAGCGCTGTTATAGAACTCTTAAACGTGTATTGCAAGTCACAGATAAACAGTCGTAGTACTATCTGAGTCCAAGAAATACACAGTATCCAGTGACAAAGTCAAAGT
This sequence comes from Leptatherina wallacei, assembly GCA_028567055.1. Taxonomy (NCBI): domain Eukaryota; kingdom Metazoa; phylum Chordata; class Actinopteri; order Atheriniformes; family Atherinidae; genus Leptatherina; species Leptatherina wallacei. The sequence continues at coordinate 24,134,522 of JAOXYM010000006.1, read as the reverse complement.
TTTCCAATGAGTACTTCAAGGAGCTGAGGTTTAATTATTCAAATGGCTCAATAGAAAGTGAATCAAGTTTTTCTCTGCGCTGCACTTACCATCTCTCAATTCTTCTCAACTGCATGTCACACATTTTCTCTGAGCACTCAGGGCCAAAATGAGTTTCAGTCATGGATCATGGCAAGTAATGAAATAATCCCAAAATGACACTGTGAAATTGCTGGATGAGAGAAGGTGCCGCTTGTCAGGCAGCTGATTCTATTCCCCCCATCTATCTCTGATCTGTTGAAGTCACACACTATCAAGGAGAAGGGCCGCTGCTGTATATATTTGTTTGAGATGTGGTGGCTGGTGACAGGGGGTGAAATCAGCCATGCGGGAGTTATCGGATGTTCCAGTTTGTGCCCCCATAAAATCGACATGAGACACCCCCTGCTTTTCCCGCCTCTCATTTCTACAGGCGGCAGATGGTTAAAGGTGGGGAGTTGAAAGAGCAAACAAGAAGGCAATGGCCACTCACTGACTTAACCTCTGTCATCAGAGTGCTCCGGTGTCAGCATGCGAATCAAATCAAGATGAATGGGGCCTATCCCGGCCACTGGAGGCTCGCCTCATTGGGCCCAATTTCATCTGCGCCAGTAACTGTTCATATAGAAAGATTAATAGAGCATCTGACCATGCCGCTGTGCGAGGAGGAAACTCAGGCGCATACAAATAGGTTCCTGGTCGACAAGAGAGGGGGGAGTTATTAGGGTGTTGCACGACAGGAAGAATAGGTGGAAGCACCTCAGAGGGGCCCTCCACTTTGATGCCTAATTGATAAAGTTCCACAGTGACATGTTCAATTGTGAGACTTTATTGTTTTAATTGTGTTACACTTCGTCATTAAACTACTGTCTGCTGCTTTCTCCATTTCTACTTCATCCATCCCAGTGATTGTTACAGTGCTCTATTTGTACGGCACAGAGAGCCAGGGTGCTTTACAGGAGCCTGGATTGGCGCAGTGCCCAGGTACATTATAAATACACTCATATTTCCCAGTGAAACATACACATAAATGTCATGTGTTGAGCTGCTAGACATAGATTAAATGGAATGCAAGGTGATCTCTGTAAATAGTGCAGTAGTATATAAAAATCCCCTTCTATTTATATTCCCAAAAAGGTGGTGACACAATTCAAAGCATCAACAATACAGTGATTTCAAAGCGGCTGGCTCGGTCTCACTTCTGTGGAGGTTAAACCAGTGTTTCCCCTACAGCTATTATCCTGCCACAGTCATGTTGACAAGCTTATGTTTATGCTGCTACAACATCCCTTTATGGTTTCGGATGTAATCTTGTTAATGGCATAAGCTGTTTTGTGTACTATTGTTTTTGAGCATTTGTGGGTGCCAGCGAGTGGGTGTGTGTCCTCATTCTCCTTCTCTTTTTGTCTGAATACAACCGTGGCCCTGGTAAGAGGCTCCGGTTCCATATTAAGGGTGAATTTCTTGTGTTTTTGCTCTCCTTAGCATGATTACAGAGATGTTAGTGATGCTTGTAACATTTTTCAGCTGCTGTGTTAAATGTGAATCTTCTTTAAAAAACATCTCCCCCCACATCCGCCAGCCTCTTACATTTAAAGGGGACATATTATGCAAAAATCACTTTTATAAGTCCTTGGAATAGTCTCTTACAATGTTCTAAGTCACGA
>JAOXYM010000006.1:24115104-24126138 GCA_028567055.1 Leptatherina wallacei | reverse complement strand
CACACACACACACACACACACACACACACACACACACACACACACACACACACACACACACACACACACACGCACACTTTCCCTTTCTTGCTTCTTATTCTCCTCTTCTTCCTCTTCTTCTCATCCTCCTTCTAAATTGCAACCCTATATTTCTGGCCCTCTGATGCAATTATGCCACCACGATTGCCTTGACGTGGAAGCGGGATAGGGAGGGAGAAAAAAAAAGAAACGCAGCCACACATAAAGCCTGCCTTTTGTGTATCAAGAAAATAAAGGGTTGAAATTGCCTCAGACCACTGCTCTGTCTCTCTTATTCTCTCTTTTCCCCTCTCATGGACACAAACACACTCTCAGCTCTTGTCTCAGTCACATACACAAGCACATGCACCAGACAGCTCGGCTTCGCAGAGACCGGACAGGATAAAAGTCGACAGTTTCTATTATCAATAACAAGATAAAATACAGAGGTCTTTTATCTCTTAAAATGTAAATTTATACAAGGCTCCATACCTCCATGCTGTAAATATCTAACATCTCTTAAGACCACAGAACTAGGCTCAATTGATTTTTTTTTCTCCCTCCCCTCCTCCTGGTTGCAACCATCTGCAAAATCTCCAAGTCTGGCATAATATCAATGATGAAATTAAAAATCTTCTATTTGTCTAAACCATGGGGGAGATCACCTCGGTTATAGCCATTTACTCTTTAAATTATATGATTGATTTCCTTTACGGTTATTTGTTTATTTCAGTGTTCATATCTGCTCTATCTAAATCATTTCTCAAGTTTATTCTATTGATTTCTTGGGGACACCGGCCTTTCTCTCTGTCTTTCTGTAACCTTGCCTCAACCATATCACTTTCCTTCAGAGCTCATTTGCATGAAATAAGCGAGGAAAATGCATCGATTTCCTCCTTTACACTTCGGTGCCCAGTCCCTGGTTATATGTGATGAATGTGGTGTGCATTTCATGCTACTAAACCATAAATATAATCTTATTGTTTTGTTGCAGGAATTGACTCATATTCCTCGACTGTTTGGCTTTTAGGATAATAACTTGAAAAAGTTAATGTGATTACATTATGGGGTTTTTTTTTCTCCCATTTTTATTTGATGCAGTTCTACAGAGATTTTACAGTCGGTTATACAGAAAATCTGATAAAAGGGACAAATACAAGGGCGTGGAATGCTTGTTTCGTTCTTTACAAATGTGAGATTTTATGCACTGTGCTGCACAGAGAGCCAGATTTATGGATTTGTTTAGTTTTTTGTTATCATTGATTTTTATCTTTTTTTTTACCTTTAACCATAAAATACAACTGATTTAATATCTCTTTTATGAGAGTGGCAACATGATCAGGACTTATTATACAGAAGGATAAACATAGAATAATATAGATATTCAGTATAAAAACTATATACATATTGAATAAATAAAGCAGGGGGCATACAAATATCCCTGTTATGGTGGGTTAAACCAGGCCAGTTATAAGTCTGCTGAAACATTTGCAGCCAGATGTTTCTGTCTCCAAATTATTAACAACTTCTTTGAATTTGTTTAATGGCACCAGCTGCCTCAGATTTAGCTAGTTCTGCAGCAGAAGGAGCACATTATATATGCATAATATATAAAAGCCCCTTTCCCCCCAGTCAGTACAATCTTTAGTTCAAGAGAAGCAAGCGTTGTAAACAGAAAGAACTCATTACTGTATGTAAGAATAGCCGTTTATACAAATCAATACAATAATTTTCTCCTCTCTTACCCTTTTAATGCCTAAATTTATCTGCAATTTACAATGACAAAACAAATACTGGGAAAAAATATCGAAAAACGTAAATGAAATATATAAATATAAATGATTAAAAATGAATGATGTAAATGAATGAATAAATAACATTAAATTCAGGAAATACAAAGAGCTTCTGAAAGGATATGGTTTCTGATTACGTTAATTTCTTTTTCACCAACAAAATAACCTTTAGCTTTCTTTATTCTCGTTAACTCACCTCTGATTTAGTATTTTTTAAGAATAAAAAGTTGGAGAAACAACATGAGGAGTTCAGAAAAGTTTAGACTTTTGGCATCCATTCCATCCATTTTCTGCTTTGTTTGTTCAGTGTTGCAGAAGGGCTATAGGGCCTAACATTAATTTAGAATCACCAATTAAGCTGATATTCATGTTCATATTTTTGGACTGGGACGAAGTCTGAGTACCTGGACGCAATCCACACATGCACAGATAGAAGATGCAAACTCCAGACAGGAACCTCTTGTGAGGAGGCGACAGTGCTAACCATCCCATGACTGTGCATGAAAACAAAGTTAAATAAAAATGATATCACAGGGGGTTTACTGGAACTGTTAGTTGCAGATTTCGTGATTTCATTCACGGTATTTCTGAAACTTTGCTGAAAGTATTGTTTTCATTGGATTGCTTTTAGAAGACAATAGTTTTGGAGTGTTGAGGAGAGCTGAGGAAAAGAATATGTAAAGCAATAGATGGCCTTACCTGGTCCAGTGGAGGGATCAAATCCTTTTTAGTTTTGTTCTTTTTTTATTAAAAATCCCAGAGTTCGACAGTTTGAATGAGGTTGAAAAAAGGCCTTGATTCCAGATGTAATACCTGTAAAAAGGAGTCTCTCCTGATTTATTTTTTTATTTTTATTTTTTTTGTTTATTGACAGATAAATCAGAAATTTTCCTTTGCATCACAGGAGCTCAACTTGTTAGATATTCAAAATAATGTAGTATCATCATTGTTATGAAATATAAAACCAAGAGAACATCAACCTGGAAGGTTAACTACAAGAATATACTTGATTACATTAGATGCTGAGCCCTTCCTCAACCAAAGTGGCTGTTTTACCCTCAGCTTCACCTATAATTTCTCAGCCGTTCACTCCAAACTGCATCACACAGCTCCACTGCCCATACTAACAAATCTGCAGTCACACATACTAAACACAACTTCCACTAAACACTACTAAACACCAGATGTTACACTCAATACCAACAACCCAGATTTATGCAATGACACAAAAAGCCACAGAATATCATGTAAGATTCTCCCATATAACCAGTGACCCAAGAACTGGGCCAATCAAATTCCACTCTGTTTATGTCCCTTTGATTTTTTTTTTTTTTGTCTTGTCGTTGATCCTGTTGCAGCTTTTAGATAATGCTAATAGATCACAGGCCAACGGGACGGAGCAGGATAATGGAGCTTTCATTGCAGCCTGATTAACTTGGCTGTAGGGTTCCACCTCACCCCTTTCGGCATGATGGCCCTAATTAATAACGATTGCTCCCCAAAATGTGCAAATGGAACGATAAACGAAGGACCAACTAATTAACTGCAACCATTTCTACTAATCATTAGTTAACATCCCGTTTTGTCATCATTACGCTGATGCGTGTGCAAGGCCAGATAAAACAGGCCAGCCCTTTTTTTCCTGCCCCCCATAAACTCAAACAGCCATATTTTCTTCCCCTATAAAAGGACTAACAGGTAATTAAAGTGAAGGCACAAGTAAGAATCAGAAAGTTCTGTTCCTAAATGTTCCAATGAACCTCAGGCGATGCCATTCTTCAGACAAAGGTTGCTGGAATCTTCCTGCTATTGTTTCATTCATGTCAACCGCAGATAGTGAAAAATACAACAAAAAAATTAACAAAAACAACCCAGCTGTCAGCTCTCACTTCTGCAGAGTGTTCCAAGTCATTTATTCTTGTGACTTTTTTCCAGTAAGAAGATCAGCATCAGGGAAACGCTGCTGTTTTTCTTTATGGCCGTGTGCTGCAGAGGATGCTGAGATGCACTGTTCATACTCAGACCTTTGAATTTATGTGCTGTTTCCAGATGCTGAGGAATCGACAGGGCTCAATGATGAACAGGCAGCGTCAGCCCCGCTGCCAATCAAAAAGTTAATAGTCTGTCCATCGAGGAAGGGAAATGACCCCCTGGGCTTCAGTCGGCACATCTCTCCGGTGCGGCAGCAACTCAAATACAACTGCTTTTGACTTTGTCTGCATGCATATAGAAGGCCAGCATTTTGAGTCAGCCTGCTTCTCATGTCTGTCAGTTCTAATTCTCCCACCGAATCCCTGTCTGTACCCACAAATGAATCATTTAGAGAACTTCTGCTGCCATCTTTGCTACTTAACAGGCAGAATAAACATCTCGTTTTTGGAAGATAAAAAGATTACAAAGAACAATCATGTGTTCCCTTCTCCAGTGCTCTAGCCCCCAGCAACATGTCTATGCAATGTTTTTCCTCTTTACACACCTTCATATGTGCACTTCTCAGTGGAAGCTCAAGGCAGTCTTTGTCAGTGTTAAATTGGAAAGTAATCCTGTTATAACCTCGCAGAGGTTATATGTGAGACCAGGTGATTAAAATTACCTCCAAATATTCCAAAGGAGCCATTATTTATTGGTGCATGAAAGACACAAAAGGAGAAAGCTGCTCTCTTATTGCAATACTCAAAAACACTTTAGAGAACACCGCGGATGGTAATGAAAAAGCTGTCAATAGCTCTTACAAATGGCCTGATTTAGTAAAACTTTTATGAAGACAGTAAATTTCATGTCTTATTTTCTTGATCCTTCCAACGAGGGAACATGAGGAAATCAATAGTGCTCCAGCCTGGCCCTGAATTTTGCCAACCTCTAATTATTATCTGGCTCGTGGCGATGATCAGCAAGTAATTGCAACTACTGGGTCTCTGATGCCAGGGACAGGTCCAATAGCAAATGTCTACATGCAAAGCACTTACCTGGCTTAGTAAAATCTATATCAGAAGGTCACAATCCCTTCAGAGATTCAGCCTCAAACTGATGCTTTTAGCATTTGGATAAACTATTTCCACATGTTCATAATTGTTAATATTTTTTAAATAATAATTTAGCTAACACTGCTTATCAGAATAATTTTATCTCCAGCTAGTATTGCATCCTCTGCTTTTGTGCTTAAAGTGTTTATGGTCTCATCATGGAGCATCCATTGTTAAAGGCTGCTGTGGTCATTGAATGTGATGCAGCTAATTTACAACCAAACAAAAGCCCAGTATGCAAAAAGCCTCCACAGCTCCATGCAGTATTATTGATATTCAACTGGCTGGATCATAAAGCTCAATAATCCTCTTTGAAAGGAAATTAATTAATGAAATTCATTTTAGTTGCTGCAACTTAATCATAAACAGAAGGGCCTGCTGAATGTTAGAATGCGATTACAAGCAATAAACTTGAAAGTTAAACACTTTTGACCTCTGTTTCTTCAAATGTTGCTTTTATTCTCATTTTGGAAGATGTAATTGTTTCATAGTCGATAAGAAAGCTTCCAAACTCACCTAATTCTCCTCTGTGTGACAATTTATTTTGACATGATCATTTAGATTATCTTTGCTCTGCACAGTGTACAGTAGTTTCAAATGAGTAAAATTACTTAGTATTAGTATTGCAAAAAAAAAAATCTGACTATTGATGTGATGTGTGGACTTCATGCTGCCTGTTTCAATTGGGTTATTATTCATTAAAAGCTTAACATTCAGGCCTCCATCCTTTTTCCTGGAAACTGTAGTCACATAATGCTAATTTCTAACTTCAAACATGCTGAAAGCAACATGAAGAAAGACTTTCTGTTGATTTAGTGATAAAATACTTCTGGGTCAGTTTCTAGAATTACTGATTCTCATTCAAAAGTAATTTGATTTACCGTTCCACTGTTCCTGAAGTATAAGAAGTTTGTTTTTGTTTTGTTTTGTTCTTTTAAATGTATGTCTACCAGGATCCCTCAGGCTTTTTGATGGTAACCCCACACCTTCTTATAGCAAAAAAAAAAAAATAACTAATCAGCTGATAGCGATCAGTAAATAATCAGACTTGCTAGTAAACATGGCTAACCTTAACCTCTAACTAAGATCAGCTAGCTAACCTTGTACACTTATTTTCTGTCATATTAAAACAGCTAGCTTTGTGCTTCACTTAAATGTAGCAGGAATCCCTCATTTACCTGTCTGAGTCTCCTGCAATTGAGTACCTCTGCTCCAACCCCCTCTTTTATGAGCCTGCTGCCTTTCTGATGTTATTTTTGTTTGCATATTGTACAGAGAGCTAACACAAGATTGTATAAATCTGTATGTTTTTATTTTTTAATCCTTTATAATGTGTCCTACCCATGTACACATCTTTGTAACAATGTTTACTGACAATACATTTTCTAGTTTCCCTGTAATATCCAAAGAATCAGCTATTTATGATTCTGTATAGGCACCCAGATAAAATGAAAAAAAGGTTTAATATTTCATCTTCACTTGGGTACAATTCCTTGTGAAAAGGTGTTTAATCTTGGATTAGAAACTGTTATTTACACATTTGAAACTGTTATTTACATTTGGAAGCCAGATTTAATTACATGTGTCAGGAAAAAATGGAGAAATTGGTGAATTTAAACTGTCATAATGTTCAGACCTTTATTTGATTGATTTGCTTTATGTGTTCAGTGTGTTCGTTTAATGGTTTGATTAAAATGTGAAACATAACTATATTTTCTAATGAAAAAATGCAGAAAAAGAAGTCTCTTATGATAAAAAGAATGAATAAAAAATTGTTTACCAACAAACAAACCACTCATAATTGCTAAATTAGACTAAAATAGAGGCTCTGAGTGAAACTTTATCAAGAGCCATGTGGGAGCCAAAACAGCCACCTCTTCTGAGGGAGCTGAGTGAAAAAGAGCCAAACTTCCCATCACTAATCCATACCATCCATTGCAATGGAAATTGCATAAGTTACTTTTTTTGCTAGCAAGAATGACTTAAGCAGGTCACTAAATGGAGAGAAAAACACACAGTGTACTCTACAGTAAGTTTTCAGGTTTACCGTAAAAACAACATGAGATATCTGGTGGAGCTTCCCATAGTGTTATGACTCTGACAAGCCCTGACATTGACACAAACATCAGACAGAGGGGAGGGGTGTGGGATGGGGTGACAAATAATAGGGGAATTAGAAATTAATGATTCTGCCAGTATGTAAATGGCAATTAAAGGACAAGCAGTGCTCCAGGCTCTCTGGCCCAAACCGCCTCCATTTGTTTGGACAGGGACTGACACACACATTCGCATGTGCACACATGCTTGTGATGCGTATTGAAGCTGTGACACACATCCATATAGGCATAAAAGAAAATAAATCCACAACGCCCTGGACCAGATCAGATCAATCGGCCATAATGGCAGGGCTGATCATTATGTGCTGCTTTTGTTTGTTTAAATGAAGAGTGAGTGTGTCTGCCATATTGAGTTGGATTAGGCAGCGGGAAACTGTTGCCTGCAGCTTCAAATGCTGGATGAGAGCCGCTACGTCAGGCTCTACAGTAAAACACAACGATGGCCTATTTAGAAATCAATGTCAAACTTTCATTAGAAGGGTCAACAATGTAGATATATCGTCTAATCGCTGCAGCTCAACAAGGCATGAGAGGACTCTGTGGTAGAAACGTGGCTTCCCTGGGGTTCTGATGCAGGGAAAAAGATTTAAAGCTATAGATTCAAAATTCAATCTTCTGTATGGACTGTTAAGTTTGAAGAGAGTTAAATGCGTCTATCAAAATTGTGCAGCATCTGGCAATGTTTTTTTGTTTGTTTGTTGGCTTTTAACTGGTTTCAGTAAAAAATGCCTGAGCTGAGAAAAATCTTGCTGTCAGGCTCATCGACAGGCAGAATAAAAGGCCTGTTTCCTGTCTTTTGATGATGAATGTTTAGCTGCAGAGAGTGATGGAGAGCCTCACTCAAAGAGTTGGTCAGTGCTGACCTAAACTGTCATGGACAAACTAATTCTGCTTCTGCTGCTTTGGTTAAAAAGCCTCTAATGAGAATATCGGTCAATCAGACGTGGAGGCAGTGAGGAATGTTTGGGTGTAACACAACGGTAAACTGTTGAAATAATGCCAATGTTGTGTACATGTAAAGGATTTGTACAGGAATGCAATGAAATGTTTTTCAGAAATATGATGTCTTCTGTCACTTGAAATCAAACAAGGAGAATTGAATTTCAAAAATCTGTATCTTCATCACCACATTAGCTCACAAACATCACAGTGGAGACAGCTTTTGATTATTAGAAACTACACATAATAGAGCACAACAGAAAGATATGATGAATGCCACTTTCTCCATCAATAATAAACTTGTGGTAGAGCTAAAGATCTAGAAATTTTCCAAGTAAGAGACCATAACAAATTCCCTTCAAACCTGCCCTTCTTAAACAGACCCTAGTTCATTTGCTTGGAAAGTCTGGTTCGTTTGGGGAGCTGTGAATGTGTGCAACTGAACTCTGAACTGAACTGAACTGAAGTAAATCCTGGGCCGCCTAAAAAGATGTCCTACAAGGCAGGACATTATGGGTAGACACAATCAACGGAAATGGAAGTTGCCCTGTACCAACAAAGGAGAAAATCATCTTGTTCATTATTTGTCTCGTCTTCTTTGTTGATTTTTGTTGATTTTTTGCATGCAAGGAGTTTTATATCTTACTCCAAAAGTTAACTTCATTTGAGGTGAGACAGGGGTTCAGGTAGTACAACAGGTTGTCCACTGACCAGAAGGTTGGCAGTTCAAATCCTCAGGGTTCCTAGGGTGAAAAAAAAAAATTGAGGAACCAAGTTTGTGACCTAATTTTTCCACAACTCTTTTAATCAGTGAAATGTACATGTTACCAGCTGTTTGTTGACAGTGCAAATGACAGTTTTTAACTATTTTTAACCCAGCATTATATCAAGCAGAATGATGGTCTGGCTGCTGTGTTGTACCGAGCGAATTGCTCTGCCAAGTGGAGCTTTATGGGTATGAAACTCCTCTTGAGAATCTGAATTCTTTATTTATAAAGTGCTTTTCATGCAGAAGCAACACAAAGTGCTTTACATATTAAAAACTATTTTTAAAAAAGAATGTAAAACTTTCATACAACAGTATGTAACAGAAATATAAAACATACACCTCATTGTCTCTTTCAAACACAATCATACACGCGTACTCACTCACACACACACACACACACACACACATAAAGTACATGTACACTCCACTCCCTCCCACCCTGACCTCAATCAAAACAAACATGAACTCCCATCCCTAGTGACTGTCTCTTAACTGGATGTAAGAAAATAATAAATTGATAAATAAAAGTCAATAGAAATATCAGGCCTGACACTGCAGTGAGGAAACGATATCTTGGGGACCCATCCACACCAGAAGCCAGCCCACCCAGAACCACAGAGGGTGCCACCGCTGAATCCACCCAGACCAGGGCAGGCCAGAGTCTGCACCGCAGCCATTGGGCTGCAGCGCAGGACCTCCAGCCCCCCAGGCAGGGCTGGGGCAGGATAACTGAGGCAACAATCCTGCAGATCGAGCAGGCAAAGCCACCGGTGTAGAGGATCCCCATGAGGAAAACATTGGAGTTAAAAAGTAATGGCAAGATCAAATAAGCGTAAAAACAATAAGAACAGATAAAAGCAAAAATAAGAATACACATAAAGGTGTTCATGACAATAAAATATTATATATAAACAAAATTTACAAGCCTCTTTTTAAAAACATTAACAGTCTTTGCAGCCCTGAGGCCCTCTGGCAGGCTGTTCCACAGTCGAGGGCCATAATACTGGAATGAGGCCTCATCACAAGTTTTATTCCTAACTTTGGAACCATTAAAAAGACGGTACCAGAGGTACCAGAGTGCACATTGTTTATTTTATTTGTTTGTTTATTTTGAATAATTGTTTGCTACTGAATTTACATAATATTGATGGATCTGACCGGAGGGGACAGAAAAAGGATAGAAAGAGAACAGAAAAGAAAAGGAGAATAGACAGAACAAAGTGGAGACAAAGATACACCAGATAGAAAACAGGGCCCTTTCAATCCAACCACAGACTCTAGAAAACCTGCTACACATGTACAGAAACACAACAAAGAACATCCTATGGCCCCCACAGGAAGACGAAACTGACAACCAGTTTTTTTTTTTTTTTTTTCAAATATTCTGTGATCATCATCCACAAACATTTAAATTTTTTGATGAACTTTTCTCCACTAATGATGTGTTTCCCATAAGACATAAACACAACATCACCATACTTGGGATAAAAGCTCTAAGTGCAACATTTTGTAACTTGCAGTTGGTACTTATCCATGTAGAGAAGGGCAGGTCCCCCTCAGGCTTCACCACTAGTTCCACCCATGCGTGTTCAGTAACTCTTGTTTGTGACATGATGATGTTAATCCATCATTTAAATGGGAATCAATGTAATTTCTTAATTTTTTTTTTATCAAAACATTTTCTTAATTCGAAAAGAAGTTTGCGGAAGTTTTGAAGGAAATTTCAGACTCAATGATCTTAAAGAAATTCAAGTAGAAAAATCTTGAAAATTTGTGAGTCTCTATCTGATTGATATTCAATTTTATCAATGAAAATATCAATGTTTTTTTACAATAATGATGGAAAGTGTGAGTTTTGCCTCAGAATATTAGCAGCATTATCTCATACTAAGATAATGCTGCTAAACAGCTCATATTAATAGCAACTAATGTGGGGTTTGAGCTTGACATATCTACCAATAAGGACGGCCTAATTTGATTCATTTTGCGTGTTTACACCACAGAGATGCTCTTGGCTTCACCTCCATTACTGGTAAAAACTCTCCCTGATCATCCCTCATCATATCCGACCACCCGAGGCATTAAAATGACAGAGTGTTAATTAATCCATCATGCTAATTAATTGAAATGATGTATGATAGTCATTTGTTTTCTTTGATCCCTGAGCTATTAGAGCTGTGTAACTGTATGACTAATTAGTGTGAGAACACTTTTCAAATAATTGGGTGTAATTAATCTGTCAGCAGCCTGGAAAAATGAACGGGTCTGGCAGTTATGACAAATAGCAATGTTAGTATAATTATGTAATGTTCAAAACCACTCAGTATAACCCCCCCCCCCCACCCCCCCCCATCTTGGCTGCACTTTAAATCCAG
>JAOXYM010000006.1:24086908-24103500 GCA_028567055.1 Leptatherina wallacei | reverse complement strand
TTAAATATCGGTATCGATCCGATCTAGCCATTTGTTTGTCGGGAGGAGGGGGGGGGTGGCCATGCAATGTTGTTTTGATGCTAGGAATGTGATTCAAGTGTGTGTGACCTATTTTCACAGACACTTGAATTTTATTATCAAATCATTTGATATTTTCCATTTTCTATTTTGATGATGCTACTTTTTGGACTTGATCAACTTTACAAATGACACTTTTTTCTTTTAGATATGCTTGATTTCTCTGCTTAAATAGAAGCAATTCATTCAAGATTTTTCAGTGTAACACTTGACCATGAAACACATTCTTTCTGCACAACACAGCAGCCAGACCATCATTCTGTTTGCTATAATGCTGGACAAGACAAGTTTAAAGGGGCCCTATGTAAGTCTAAATGTTAAAATTACATCTTTTCTACCCCATACATGCTCCAACAATGTCCTGATGTGTAGAAAGAGCCCGGACCTAATTACTGCGACTGCATCTATAAGCCTGTACAGCCACTACAATAGAGAGCACTTCGGTCCGAACTGTCAAATTTCCTGCAGAGCTTCCTGGGGGCATGGTGTGATGAGCGTCCCCATGCATCAGGCAGCCTTCTGTTTCTCTGGGGGAGCTTTCCAGCATTTGAGGATGGCATCTGCGGAGACCAAGAATAGGCCATCATTGAGCACAGTCTAAACTCCATCACAGACCCCAAACAAACAAAAGAAAAGAAGAGTTTTATCCAGCACGACAAAAAGATCTAAAGTAGAATCTGACCAGCACAGAGGAAAAACCAGAGTAAACATTTGAGAAATGGAGGATGTTTAGGCCCAATCTCAATTCTCCCCCTTAGCCCTTAGCCATACCCCTTCGCCTTAACTGCAGCACAGAGCCAATACCAGTTCCCCATGACCCTTCCCATCCGGCATGGGGAGGTAAGTGACCCCTTATCCTTTGGGGATCAAGAAGTGGTGATCATCTTGACCTTCAGCTGCGCTTCAGGAGCTGAATGGTGAGGTGAAACTGAAATATTCCACTCTTTTTATTTTAAAATCCACTACAGCTGTAATACTTTGTATCTTAAAACCATCCACATGCAGTATGTTGTGTTTGATATTTTAATATGGCCAATGTACATTGGACTTTTTAGCTTTTTTAGTTTTGAATATTCACTTTACTTCTAATTTTCCTCTATAGATCTCTGTTTTTCACAGCGATTAATCTTGAGAGTATGATGCCGAGAGAAGGAATTGGCGTTTTGCTGTGTGGGCTTTAACAAAGCATGTCCTAGTTTTTTGTTTTTTCTTCTATCCATTGTTTGAGCTAATATCCACACTGGAGCACGTGCAGCCCTTTAAACAAAACCAAATGGAGTGACTGGTGCATGGGAAATGTTCTGACTGAGGGCATAAGAGGTAGTGAGGGTGTGCTGAGAGGGTTAAAGGGGGGAGAGAAAAGACAGAAATAGAGTTGTTTGCGAGTTTATTTTGAGCTCCATTACCCCTATTACTGATGAGTATCTACTTTCCACCCTCGTCTAAATGCTGTGGATGCAGGTGGCCCTCTCAGGAAAGCACCTATCAATCTCTCCCTGGCCATCTACCTATCTCTCTGCCCATTTATTCATCAGCTCATCTGGTGACAATCCACACAGTCCATTCCACTCTTCTCCTGCTTCTCCTCCATCCTTCAGATAATCAGTCCATCAACAGATCCATCTGTGCACCCATCCAGCAATTCATCTACCCATCCATTTATCTCCCCATCATTCATCCATTTGTCTATCATCCATCCATCCATCCATCTCTCCTCACATAGGCTGGCTTCCATCTGTTTTCAGTAGTAACATGAAGTCTGTACCTCAGAATACAACAGGCTGTAATGTTAGACCTCCAAACAGATAAATACAAAACAGATGAGCTTTTCGATCAATAATCAGGGGAAACTGCAATCGCTCATGTGATTCAACAGCCCTGAGAAAATGCAAAAACAGAAAAAAAAACAATTAAAAACACTTGTAGTGAATAATGAACACACTTTTGAAGGAGTGGGTGATAGAGTTTATTTCCAAGAGGGATAAATCCTGTAATTGAAATGGATTGGTGTTCAAGGATTGTTCTCTTGTGCCATTTACAGAAAGACAGTGATTGTGTAAAACTGTCTAGATGTGCAGTTTTTCCAGATCACAGTTTGACACTTTGACAAATGTGCTGTAATGATAGACTGATTAAATGGCCAGTCAATCAAACAATCAAGATTACTTAGAATAATAATTGATATAAATGTGACAATCAAAATAGATTTTTGATGACCTGTGAACACAGTTTATACTCTCTCTTTAATCTAAACTAAGTGAACTGCAAACAGTGTACAGAATGGATTAATGCACACTGAACATGATCTGTGATATGTTACCATCTCATGGTTTATAAACATGGATTGTGAAACCATAAAATTTTGGACAAATTTTAGAAGATTTCTGGTGAGCTTAAGCTATTTGTGAGCCAGGAAGAAAATAATAATAGGTTTATGTTTACAAACTAATATGAAGTGTCCATTAGCTTACAGTAAGTTTGCCTAAACCCAAAGAAAGAAGACACTGCTGCAACTTAATATGAAAATGTCGAAAAACAGAGACTGTGCCAATGTATCCATTCATCTACTTAATGTTCCTCCAGCTGTTTCTCTTCAGTACTAGCATCTTCTCCAGCCTTCTGTTGCACTGTTTCTACTTTTTTTGTTATTTGAGTTGCTGCCATCAAATTCCAAATAACCAAAATAAATTTTAGTACGATAAAATATTTCACTTTCAATATTTGATGTGTTTTTGTATTCTGTTGTTAATAAAATAATGGGTTAAAATATTTGCAAATGATTGCATTTGGTTTTCAAATGCCAACAAGAGGAAGCAGATCTTCACAACCATCTTAATGTTTCTAAGGTCTAAACAGTAAATCTGGGCAGCTTTCAGTGTTGTGCATGAACGAGTTCAATGAACGATAGTTCATGAAATTGTTTATATTTTGGATGAACGTGAACTGAACACGCTCTATTTCCAGCTAATGAACGATATGAATGGGGTCTTTCTAAGATCAACTCTGTTCAAGAGAGTGCCAGATTTCTATTGAGCCTCCAAACAAAATCCCGCTAAACACACTGTAAACGTGCCTTAAAAATTAGGGGGAAACACCAAATCTGGCAACACCATCCACCCACCACAGTTGCACCGTCATCACAGAGCGAATCATGCAGGCAAAATCGAAGGCAGCTCTGCTTTGGCTTCTACATATGATAATATATATATATATATATATATATATATATTAACATACTAAAAAAGAACTATTAATTAGTTAATTTTTGGAACCATGAACTTAGTTCAAAAATTTGAATTATGAACTAAACTAGTTCATTTTAAAATGTGTGAACTGAACTTTGAACTAGTTCATGTAGAAAGTGAACTTTCCCAACACTGCTTAGGATGCATTCACAACAGGATAGTCTGCTAGACTCAGCACGATTGGGGACTCGGCTCAGTTTGGGGATGCAACATGTTTCCGGACTGAGTTTGCGTTCATGTTGCACTACTCAAATGAAACAAACCTTTTAATTAACATGCTTTGCACCCAACCAGAGACGGTGCTGCATGAAAAATTACTGAAGAAGAAGACGAGACACTCAACGAAGAAGAAAACGTGTTCATCTGATGGTTGATGTTGTGTTGTGTTTCCATCACATCAGAGTAAAATATGGAGCTGCATCAGCAGTCTTGGGTTGACCATATTTATATCAGAACTTTCTATCAGTTATTCCACATCTGACAGCAAGCCATTTCTCCCAGCAAGAGCAGCCTATCGCCCCACAGCGCACGCAAAAATATGTTGCAGCTGATTTACTAAATGGATGTGCTAAGGATTGCGCCTTTTACACACCCAAAATTGCACTCTGTTTTTAGCATGTTTGCCTTGAATAAATATGCATTCTGGGTGTTTCTGTTAGAATGTGCAAAATACTGGGAGGAGGAGATGCAAATAAATCAGCTTTGCACGCGCAATGTGATTTACTAAAAGTGTGGTGGCTGTTTCTGTGCCTATATTTAACAGTTTTGAAAATGGCTGCACCCTCTGAATGAGAGGGGAAGGAGCCTTCAGCAGGAGTACAGATGCCCATCAGTCTGATTTACACTATTTTCTGATGATCGGTAAAGGCAGCGCATTTAGTTTTCTTTCTTAAATCAAAAACAACTCATCAAAGGGACACCACGATTCAACCTGAGTTCATACTGAATAAATGAAACAGTAGATTCACCGCTTACCTCAATGGTTATTAAATCTGACATTAATTGTGTCTTTCTATATTCACGTTTTTGTTCCTGTGACATTTTAAACTTAAATATCCACTGTTCTCCCTTCTCCTCCAGGCTGAAGGAGACCTCCAGCGCACAGCTTTCCTTCCTCTACCTCCTGTGTGCAACTCGTTATCCTTGTCCTCATAAACTAGCAGCTTTTGAGGATCTGCAGGGATTCTTGTATTATTTTCATTTAATCTTTATTCTATTTTATTTTTTTTTTTAATTTTCCATTTTTCTCTTTTCCACTAATATCTCCATCTTCACTGGGTCAGTTTCATTTTGCGCCTTCTTCTCTCCAAACTCGCAGTGCTGCAAACCACAAAACACGCAAAAGCCTCATTTAAATAGGGTGTTTCCAACACGTTTGCACTTGCCAACATTTGCACAAGCAATCTTAGTAAATCACCCGCAAAAATTCTAGGATGCACAGGCAAATTACCTTGATAGATCTGGCGCTAAGTTGTTGTATTGAAGTTTCACCTTTGGTTCCCTTTAAAAATACAGAGTTGTATTTCATGCACCTCTGGCAGTGCATCAAAATGAGCTGATGTCATTAAACAACCTTTCACTCACACATTTCTATGATTATATGCAGTTCCATGAACAAAAAGAACACTTTTTCTATCTTTCAGGCTATCCATGCTAAATCTGTGCTGTCTAAACATCAGAAACAACAGTGTATTAAAACTCATAACACTGCGTTGACTAACAAACCTCTTACAAAACTCTTCTCAACATTAATGTTTCTGTTGCTGCTTCCTGTATTTGTAAGGAAGTGTTACTCTTGTCAGAATTCATCAAGTTTGTGAGACTTGGTGAGTTGGCAGTGATAAGCTGTGTGTGCTGCAGACTCAGCATCACTAACGGCGGCTTGCATATCATCTATATTTAGATGAACTCTGATGTCCTTGATATTAATCACGGCCCATAACCAAAGGCATCATTTCATCTTAAATCTGGCTGAACAGAGCATTTTCAGCCAAATGAAAGAGTGTGCTGTCCTCCGCCTCTTTCATTAGATAAAGCACAAAGACTCTCTGAAATTGACA
The DNA here is from genome assembly GCA_028567055.1 of Leptatherina wallacei. Taxonomy (NCBI): domain Eukaryota; kingdom Metazoa; phylum Chordata; class Actinopteri; order Atheriniformes; family Atherinidae; genus Leptatherina; species Leptatherina wallacei. Next base: position 24,098,117 of record JAOXYM010000006.1, on the reverse strand, counting down.
GGCATCAACATTGACAAGCAAGGAAAATTAACCATGCATGTAATTTATTGATATCCACCCAACTTTTTTCTTCTTTTTCTTTTTTTAATCCAATGTGCTTTGTCATCATGGGAGAAAATAATAATGCAGAAACTCATCTGCTGGATTACAAATGATTGAAAACCCTCTGCATATATTGTAATTAATAAAATATATGACCTTGTATTTTACCCAAGATTGTTTTACTAGTTACTGATCAAAAGTTGTGAATAATTTAGCACTCAGTCAATTTTGTTCTCTTTTTTTTAAAAGAAAATTTCAATTAGTAAATGAACCATTCTTTGGATGAACGATTGGTGTGCCGCAGTAACCGTCTCCCTTCAGCATGAGTGAATGAGTGTGCAACTGCTGTTTATGTAAGCATGTGAAAGATGCAGATGATATATAATGATCATTCAGAAAAAAGACCAGCTAAATGAGAAACAACCATTACATTAGTGTTTCAGGATGTGATATAGAGGGACGGGTCAATGTGTTCGACCAGTATTATATTCTAATTGGACATATTCTACACTGGTTGCTTGTCAAAACCTAGGCTTTAGATTTAGATGCTTGCTGAAGAGCCTTTTGCTAATGTCAGATCATGTCTTACTAATGAGTATTTTTTTTCTTTTAACAAAGGCTAGTACATGAACATTAAATTATCTGTAGGAATAGGGAAAAGCAGTCATTACAAGTGACATTTGTCATAGAACTTCCACTTATGTTGCAATGCAAATAGTTTTTCTTCCCATTGCTGTTTGGTATAGCATTTTAAATGGCTTTCCTCCTTCGTTTTGTCCGTTTAGGAACATTGCATGTGCAACCCAGCTTTCCTAGATGCTGATTGTAAATTGGATCAGTGCTTATAGGGATTGATACCCTTATAGAGGTATCCTATTGCTTGCTGAAGAGCCTGTATAAATCATCCACTGGGTACTGATATACAAACCGCATGATAAATGCTCAGTGACCAAATCATGAAAACAATTATTGGGGTTTTTAACTTTTTTTTTTTTTTTTTTTATCTGTGTGCAAAATGGAGCCATTTTGGAGACAGAAATGGTGACAAATAACAGTAAGAGGCTGTGAAACGCTGCCGTTCACACTTTCTGAGATTAACGTCATTTGTATCAGTTTAGCGCCAGAGGGGCTAAACTGCATGATGAAAGAGATCTGAACCTGGCTTCACTAAAAGTGAGGAAGGAGGAGAGTAAGTGGGAAAAGATGGGGAGGAAGTGGGATGTAGTGGATATAAGGTTGTGTTTGTCATGTGGGTTAGGGAGGGAGGGACGATTCCAGGGTCAAAGGTGGATCTAAAGCAACAGAAACAGAGGAGCGTTACATTTCCTCTGGCCACCCTAAATAATGTCCGCAGGCCCAAGTTATTAACCTCTTTAAAGCCCACAGAGCAGAGTAGCGCAATCCTCCAGTCAGGCCTGGTCGTGGTCAGAGGACAGATAGTAGAGATAATAGAAGTGTACATGCAGGAACAATGCACTGGTGTATCTGGGGATGGGGGGGAAAGAGTAGCACAAGTGAAGGACCAAATAAAAAGAGAATAATCTCAGGCACAAATAATCAATGTGGAGATGAAGAGAGTAGAGTGAGAAATGCACTTAAATTTTCTGCTTTACTTTTTTTGATTCCTGTTGTAATAGAGTTTATGATGTGTTATTCCTGCCCTGCAACTCGGCTGGGGAGCTGTGAGATTGCATGCTTCTCCGAGGGGTGTTGAGGAGGCTAAGGATGCTGGTTCACAGAAGGTTCACCCATTACCCAGGCCCTGCAGCCAGCTGGGGGGCTAACCAGGATGATCAGCGCGAGCCACAGCCTGCACAGGCCCCAATGATTTTCACATCAAGCCGCCTGATGTACAGCTCCACCGTCTACCAATCGCTCTACCATATCGATCCCCCCTTAAATGAGCCTTCCCCGCTTTGTACCATGAGCAATAATTAAAAAAGCAGCGCATTGATTTTAACTAATATTATGAGAGATCAGGATGTGCACATGCTTACAAAACAGCTTCAGTCGCTTCAGCTACCATTGGCAGCAGAAAAAACAAAACGAAAAAACAGAGCAGTAGAGAGAATTAGAGCAGGGGAGAGGAGGAAATAGTTGATTAAATCCAAGGTAAGAAAAGCATGCAGACATACAAAAATCAAACACTTGAAAAAGTATTCAGTTTGGGCTGCATCTCCAATAAAACTGATGCAGCCTGTGGAAATTTGCCAGTTCTTGCAGTTGTTACTGTTTTGAAATGAGATGATGAATTCAGCGTTTATGACATGAACTGCACACACTTACACATGCAAATCTTCAAACTGCATGTGTCCAGTTAAATTGGAGTATTTTGGTCATAACTGCTGCAATGTGATATCATTGGCCCAGCATTTCACTTTGAAGAGGAAGTATTTTAAGATGATCCCATGACCTTTAAAAAGACCTTTCATTGGTTTATTTCAGTTCCTTTGGCCATTCAATTTGAAGTGGCCCACCATTTAATTATCAATTTTAAACATACAAGATAGAGGAGGACACAGGCCAACTGCAGACTTTGAAGTTAATGTTTGTTGCCTTAAACTTTTTACCTGGGGGACATCTTAAAACATTATATTCTGCCTATGAAGTGCCTCATCTCTTTTAATCATTATGTTTACATGTGGAGGTATTTGGTTTCTTTGGCGATATATACATAACTAAAAAAAATCTTATCAAAACATTTTACATCCTTGGACAGAGATTAGATCTCTTTTTTTATACATCTGTAAAAAGGTTGTACATATTTACTTCTACCCAAGCAAATGTAAACACTAAGTTAGCAAAGATTTCACACTAAAAACTAGTATGCATGGCCACAGAGAACATTTTCAAGAAGCTTATTGCAGCAGAATCCGCCTCTGATTGTTGTACAGTCAGACTTGTGCTGTACTCTCTCTGTTGTCATTGGTGCTTTGAAAGCAAGCAGCTAGACACATAAAAATGCCCTTACCAGAGCACTTACTGCCCTCTGTTTCACTGTGCAATTGTGAATACCTCTGAAAATGTAAATGAGAGTCCTATGACATTAAAGCTTCAAATGCAGAGGCTCGACATATGCTGCGACACTGCAGACGCTTAAATGTGATAAGTAAGTGTCACGGCTGGGAGGGGGAGGGATTCCCTAGCTGCCTTGTAGCCGAGCCTGACCGTAGCCCCCTGTGGACAATCTGCTGTACTTGGCCATTGTGACGTTAACATTGGCATTGAGGGCCATTAAAGGCTCCTATAAAGTGACCGAGGCCCTGCCGCCCAGCTCTGCAGCGCTCTACGCTTATGCGGCACGCAGGCATCCCATAATCCTTAGCATATGGGCTGTGAGTGTCGACAGGCATGAAATTACATCAAGGGCATTTTTTGATAACTGTCGATACTCTCACAAAGACGGTCAGCCTTATTGACGCCAAAGTCAAGGGCTGATGTGTGCATATGTGTGTGTGTGTGTGTGTGTGTGTGTGTGATGAAGAGGGGGAGTTGTCTGGGTGTGATGAGGGGCCTGCAATGTCAGACAGATGCCAGTGAGAACTGATCCAGAGGGAGCCTGCTCTTTATTGATATGAGTAAATTGATATTGATAAGGATTTGGATTGCTATGGATTGTGTTAAGCAGCAGTATAATAGAGAGGTCCTCAGAAAGGATTGTGGTCAGAGTCACTTTATTAGATAAGTTTTTGACTGTTTTTGACTTTTGAATTTTGGTCATTTTAATTCAGTGCATATTCGTGTTTTCTACTTCTTCTATTAGTTAAAAAGGAATTAGTGCAAACAGAGCGACACGTACCTGTCAAAGTCAATCAGTGTAAAAGGATGTTCTTCTGTTTGATTGATATGATATCTCATATGATATTTGTTTATCTAAAGCAGCCTCTAACTGTTTTAAATTTATCCTATTTGTTTACGAATGGAAACATTTTTCATGGCAACTCTTCTGTTTACTGAAATGAAAGAAACACTTAAAATGCTCAGATAAAAGTGTAACAAAGCAGCTCATTATTTGTCAATTATTCATTATAAATCTTTGAATGTGTGTGTGATGATGATAGTGATGAAATGATCTTTCTTTTTTTTTCTTTTTTTTTTTAAAAGTGGGGAAAGGCCATAAAATTATATCACATGGCATCAAAGACCTTACACACAGGCATATATGCATATGTGCAATTATAGTATACTATACTGCCACCTAGTGATCCGGGAATATTTGAATATCTTGTCCAGGCTCATGAATATCTTCCTGCTACATGAAGTTGAATATTTCAAAATCTTTTTCTAAACTAAACTCCTTTTAGAGTTTTACATTTACCATACATATATATTGTTGTATTGAAAGTGATGTTGTAACTTTTTGAGGTTGAGTTTTTAAAGTTATCTGCACTCATGGATCCCAACAATCAATGCATATTAAAAATGCATTTGTTGTTATTCATGAACAGATTATTCATCATAGATTTAATAATCAATACTCATAATGCAAGAGGAATTATGCAAACCAGATTCCATGCAAATGGCCTGAAAACACAGTCCCATGGGAAAGATATATTAGGATGGATCGACATTTATTATTTATCTTCAGCAGAGCAAAAAGGAGATGGGTCACATATCAGCTCAACTATGACTTTTTTTTTTCCTTTAAAAAAAACAACTAATATATCTTTTTCTAAACTTAAGTTCCCTTATAAAACAGTCAGGACAGCAAGCTAAATTTTGAGTTGTAAACTTTTCTATCCACAAAATACACGCAATACGTTTTAATTTTGATGTAAGTAGTTATTATAGTTAAAAATAACTATAACTAACCACATATTGAAAGAAAACACTTTTAATAACAACCATATGCTTTTGTTTTTTAATTCAAGGAAGCGGAAGCAAATTAACAGATAAATACACATCAGGCTTATCTGCATGCTTCATGCATACAAAGCGCTCATGTCCTATGGGGGTCAGATGTATTTAGTGAATGAACGGCAGCTACGTCACGGGGACAGGACGCCTCATTATTTGTGAATGAGCTCCTTCCTGTTCTGCCATCCTGAAGCACTTTAAGCCACCAACTGGAAATAAATATATGTTCCGTCCCTTCCTGTGAGTCTGCTGCAGAAAACATTTATCTGAAAGAAAGAAAAAAAACTTTGTCTAATGTGCAGTGGAGGGATTTCTTGGTTATTTTCTTGTTGCATAAGCCTTTTTTATTTGTTAGCTGAAGCTGTAAAGATGGGAAATTTGACATATGTCTGACAGATAAGACATCCTAATCACCTATGATCACATTCCTCACATATGGAGCACATGTGACACACATTAGCACATATGTAGCCATCCTCTTCCTGGTCCAGTTAGCTTCCATTACCAGCTACTAGCATCCTTGTTACACTGCTGACACACATTTTCTCATGCACACACCCTCACTCTTTCATTCAGCCACTCTCACATGCAGACACACACTCTGATTCTCCTTCCTTTTTGCTCACACACACACACACGCGCGCACAAACACAGCCTGTACTTTACAGATATCAGCTGTTATCCTCGTCTAGCATCAGTCCCCAGGCACTATGCTAACAGCCTCCTCTACAAGCCAATTTACAAGGATTCTGGTCATGTTTACATTAGCCCTCTCTCAGTGCATGAAAAGAGCAGGGTCGCGCTGCAGAATAGGAATGAGCAAATATGAATAATTCAATCTTCCTCCTGGCCATTAACACGTCTCCCTTGAATAAAGTGATAATAGGTTATCATCTGTGAAATGGAAATTTCATAACAGGGACGGTGAGACGAGCGTCTCCGGTTACACCAGAGGAAATTAATTTCACAGCACATCTGCTCCACAAAGCCCCGGCCCTCCAATGCTAAGTATGAGAAAATGTAGTCGTTCAGCTCCGCTAGCTTTCTAATTAGATTAGCATGCTTATTTGAAGGCGGGAATCTTTAGTCTAGTCAAAGGAATTAGTGTTCCCCATTACAGATACGTAATATTTATAATAATGAAATGACTGCGCCAATTAGAGAGGGTTAAAAATGCATCACTTTGCCCTATTATATTAGCCAGATGGTTCACTGAATAGCCCATGTTGTGCTGTGCATCTGGATGAGGCCTTTGGTGGCCAATTCTAAATAAAATGATGTAGTAATAGGTGTGGACAGGAAGTTTAGACCACCCATTTCTTGCCTTCTTCCTGAGGGAGGCAGATTTAGCTTGAAGACCAATCAAAAGTTTAATGAAAAAGAGCCCGAGCTTTCTGTGGCCTTTGTTGAAAAGATAAACGCACCTGAAACAAATCAATCTTTAAATTGAAAACTTGTGGTGTGAGGATAAGGTGGCGACAACAGTGTAAACAGTTATGATTTTGATCGCTATCGTCATAAGGAGTCCAACAATAGCACTGAGGGAGTAAACCCTCTGAGGTAGTAACAGACTAAATTCCCTTAACTCCCCCTCCCCTACTTTCACCTATTTCTATCATTTTTTTCTTTTCTTTTTTTGTTTTGTTTTGTTTGTTGTGTTTAGTTTTGTTGTTTACTGGTGGACAGCTGTAAATGATAAGAGATTGAGGGCCAGTATCTGAAATGGGGATCAGAAATCCCTCAGGTGCATGGCTATGAGACTCAAAGCTGTAGACTTTAAAGCCTACTGAGTGTGGAGGAAGACTAAGAGGAGGAGGACAATAACTCGGACATGAAGACTGTTGCTTTTGCTTCATGGACTGGCAACCAGTATTTTCAGTAAATGCAGCTATAATGGCCAAGTCCATACCTTTTTATCCATTTCCTTTGTTAAGTGCCAATTAGGAAATGATGTCACTCTACATTTTGTAGGGTCTCATTCTACTCCAAGGAATTCTGGGACGGGATCTTCATTCTTAAAGGATGGTCCACTGTTTTCCTGTGCTAAAGGGAAAAAGAAAAAAGCAAGCATCATGACTTCTTCCTGTAGCATTTAGGGAATTCAACCACTTTTTTGCAGGGTGGCAACTCTGATACCTCCAGTTCATTTCTGCTTAGGGACGAATGGAAACACCCTGAAATAAATCAATAAAAGAAGAATGTGTTGGGATCTTTCATCACTTTTCTTTTTCATCTTTTGTTTCCCAATTACTTTATATCTGTTTTATTTGTGGCTAAAAATCATTTTATTTATTCATTTATTTTATTCCCATGTCCCTGACTTGTTTTCATGGTTGAACCATTTGCAGCCAGGAGGAACAACTTTTTTCTCACATTTCATACAGCCGGCAACCAATTCTGCTCTACAACCATCATATTATCCGACTCATCTATCAGCTGTGTTATATATTGAACATTATTAAAAAGCTATATATAATCATAATGTATATCCAAAGATTCATTGTCCATGTTCCATGCAAATATCCATATTCAAAGCCCTGTGCCTCTACCAGTGCTTTAATATTCATGTGTGGTTGGGTTACAAACGCTTATCCCTGTGTGGAATGCATGAAGCCCTTCTCCAGCTAGAATGAACCTGACGTATTCACCCCACCAGAGGACCATTCAGACAACACTAGGGCTGAGTATCATCACTAATTCCCTGAATCAATTCGATTCAATTCACGATAGTCTATTTCGATTCGATTTTGATAATATTTGATTCGATTTCGATTCATTTACAGCTAATTGTTTAACTTATTTTTCTTTAATTCTCAGGTAACTATTTATATAAAACCCTGACCACTTCCTGTTGTTGAACGTGGCGGCGCTTGCAGACTTGGGGTTAGCTGCTAACGTGAGCGGTAATATGCTGCTAAATAGTTTAAAGGTGAATATAAGCATGAATGAAAGCATCTGAATGTGGCCTTATTTCAGCAAGAAAAGCTGATTTTGGACCGAAGTGAAACAGGAACAGGTTGTGTATGCTAAGATCTCGCGGAGCCTCGGCAAGTCACACGAGAATATGGTCACGTCATCAGAAAATATTGTCATAAAAAATAAATTCTTACGTTTCACCAATATTCAATTAATTAAGCTTTAGTTGATTAATCATTTTTTTAAACCCAGCCCTTAACAACACCTCAGTTCCTCTCACCTGCTGAAGTTGAAGTCTTATCAACTGAACTCTCTCGGTGGCCACACTGACCTAACAAGGAAGGAATTGCAATGAATGTTTTCCATCCATTTTCTATACCAGCTTATTCCAATGCAGTCATGGGAGTTCTTGAGCCTATCCCAGCCATCAGACGAGAGACAGGGTTCCTGTACATCCCTGACCAGTCCATCATAGGGCCTAGCCTAATACAAACTAAGTTTGAGTTAATAATCTTCAACCTAAATCATTTGTGAGTGAAAGGAAAGAAGAAAAGTGAAAAGCCTGTAAAAAGTTGTGACGTCTTACATGGAAGTACGAGCAGGCCCTCCTGTCGTTTCCTCTTGCTTCTGATAAGCAAATATAGCTGATGATGACAAACATAATGAGATGAAGGGCCTGAACATCATCACACAACGCTGAACATAGATGTGATCACCATTTGGACATTTGGAAACTTCAGTGTTTTGCACTATGGACCACTACGTGACACTTTTAGATTTAAGATCATGTTGGTTTTAATCTTTTATCTAGCCTACTCTAACAGGATGTGACATACAGAATAATTATTATTGAGAGCAGCAGCATTCAAATAGTTCACCATTATCACAATCCCATTGTTCTTAAATATGTATCTGTGGTTGTATGTGTGTATGTGTGTGTATCCATGTGTGTCCGATACAATCTCTTTCTGCTATTTTAATTTTGTAAGCACTTTGTGCTGCATTTAACTGTATGAAAAGTGCTACAGAAATAAAGCTTTGATTGATTGATTGATGTTTGTGTGTAATGTGTGTTTGTACTTCATGCTGATGTCAGTGTTGGCATTTTGATTTTATGGATCCTGCTCATCACAGTTCAGCAGGAATGGGGTCAGATCCATGTTGGATCACGTCTATCTTTCCATTCATAACATACAAGTTTTTCTAGACTGTTTTTCTACGGTCCAATATTTTGGATCTTTGAAAAACTGCTGTGTAGTACATCAGACTTTGATGCACGAGTCCAGACCTAATGTCCTGTCATAGACTCATTGAGGGTTCCTCCTTACCCATTATCTTTTTATTGCTCTTTGTGTTTTGCTTGTCTAACCTAAATTATACTGACTGTATAGTTCGTGCAGATGCTGTAAAAATTTGATATTGACAAAGAATTGTCACTGTACATTATCCAAGGGTAAGGTAGGGTTGGATCAGGACACCTAATCTGATCAGCACAGCACTGCAAACAACTGTAGCAACAACTAGCTTACCCATGTTAGCATCATAATGCTATTTACCTATGATTGTATCCCGTTCTTTTTTTAACTTTCACACCCACACTTCTTCATACCTCACTCCTGCTGAACAGAACTTGTCAAGGTTAAACTCAGGCATCTGACACATTGTTTTCTATTGCAATTCCCCCCAACTCGTCCATCTGGTTCCAGTCTTTTACAGATTAAGGCAGTTGTTTTATAAGACACAGAATTAAACCTGCAGTGTCCTAAAGATATAGCCCAATTCACTGGTCTTAATTTTGCAATTCCATCACCCGGGTGCTGCAAAGCCCTTCTTCTCCATCAAAACTATTAGTGGCATTGAAGCCTGGAGTATCATCAACAATGACAGGTAAATATTTAGGCTGTCTCACTGGAGCAAATAAGCCAGCCAAGGTCAAATGGCTGTGTTAGGCTATTCCAGCTTAGCTACATTGGTCTTAAAGTCTCAGTGGAAACAAGGTACACAGATCCACAGCCAAGACAGTTTGTGCATGAACTTGTGCAACTATAAAATGAATTCTCAGAAAAAGGCTAAACTGCAGGAGGAATTTGAGATAATGCAGCATTTAGAATATTAAGATAAAGAAAATATCTAGAGATGAGTTCCTTTGCACCATCGTTTAATAACATTTCCTGTTTCAGAAATAGTCACTGCATCAGGGGACCAAACAATTGTATCTGCAAACGAAAAAAATTAGAAAAAAAGGTCAAGGGAGCCCATTTGCTGCTCAAGAAATCATCAAATCTTCAACAACCGTTTTTCAAATATGTCATTTATCACACAATCAGTCATACAGACGCTATGCTGCCAGAGGAAAAAAAAAATCATAATTGGAGTTTTTATCTTTTCCATTATTTCCTCCCACAACCTCTGTCAACAACATCAAAATGCCTTTTGGAGTCACGTAAGAAAGTGCAGCTCTGGGCCGAACCACGGTGGCCTCCCAGATAGGCTCCTCTGGATAAGAAGTAAGTGAGTTCTTTGCTTTTGTGTCAACAAGAGACTTCATGGCTTTGAAGTAATAAATCATAAAAAAAACTACTCTGTTCCTAAACATTTATAGATAAGGGAGTTAGGAATCAAATCAATTTAAGTTTCTGTACACAAGGTCCCAGAGTGGACTGCAAACAGTTTGAGTATCAAAACCATCTCAACATGAAGCCACTGTAAATGCATTAGTGTGAGGAAGTCAGAAACTGCTACAGTATGACGAACAGGAATCATCCGAGATCAAAATCTGGTCTCATAAATGAAAAATTAAACAACACTGAGACCTACAATGAGCTACTGTCATCAAGGGAAATGTTGCATTATGTACTGTATGAAGAAGATTTCAGCAATATTTTGATGAAAATTAAGATTACAGAAAAGAATATCAGAATTATGTTCAGCAGGTAAAAGAAAAAACAGCACAAACCAATTTGCTATTTGGCAAATTTAGACTTCATTGAAATATTATTTCTTCATATAAAAGAATACATTTGTTTTGTCTTTTTATTACTGCTATCCAAAAAAGAAGTCAGAAACAGTATTGATGTAATGAGGTAATGAAATTACATTGATGTTGATGTTGAAAATAATCATTTGGCCTGAGAACTGAGAAACACAAGAAATGCAGATTTCCATCACAATAAGAACACAAATTCATTAATAAACTATTTTTTAAAAAAGCATTTAGAACCCAGGCACATGAAAATAGTTATATGAACAGAAAGTAATCATCAATACGGCAAATTTCCTTGAATTTGAAAAAAAAAAAAAAACATACAGCAGCTCTCAGTCACATAAAACAGTAACACTCATAACTTCATTTCTCATTAAACCATGAGTCATGTTTGCCACTTTTTTATTCAAC
>JAOXYM010000006.1:23996114-24014026 GCA_028567055.1 Leptatherina wallacei | reverse complement strand
GTAGAAGCAGCCAATCCTGGGCCGGGGATGCAAAGCAGGCCAATCAGGGGGACGCGACAGCACAGCCAGGCACCTGGGGAGGAGTCCAGTCAGGTGTCCAATCTTCTGTGGTGGGAATCACAGTCAATTTAATATACCACAAACCCATGGCCGTAACATAGTGATACTGCAGTGTCAGTCAAGTGACAGTGTCAAGTAGATTCATAAATAATGTGTCATTTCAAAGATTAGCAACATACTTACTTTGTTTCAAAGGGTGACCATTTCTGTCCATCTCATTTTAATATTGCATCTGCAGTCTGTGAGGTCAAACCTCTCTCTCCATCAACATCAGTTAGATAACACCCAGTTCGGAGTAAATGAGCTCAGGTAGCCCGAGCAACATCCTTGTTTATAAGTGAGTGAGTGGAAGAGTGGTGTGTTTTTCTGCCACTTGCAGAAAAATGCATCCTCTTGTGGGCTGTAATGCATCAGCTTTTGTGCTGAAGATGTAATGGTAAAATTAGCCTGACTATTTTTCATCTTCACAGGAAAGAAACAGTGGCATTATGTAGCAGATGTGCACCTCGTGTATTCGTCCTCAGTTTATCTCTCTAGTAAAAGTAGTCTGTTGGTTTTTGATGAAAGGGCTGTGATGAATTATTATTGTTACCTGATCAAAACGCAGTTCTTCTTTCCTAGGAGCAGCTTTGATTTAGCAGATGATGATTTTTGCATATTTTGAGTTTTGGCTATATTCATCAGACAGATGTGCTCCTCTGGCACAAATAAGATTCCTTTGATATCAGCAAAACAACAATAGTTTTTTAGTTGCTCCATTTATTCAGCAAAGTGCTGCTTAAGCAGGTTAAGTTGGCTGGTAAAGATGATGATTACCAACAAGCTAAATTACTATTACTACTAAATGACTACTATTTCTATTAGACATGATAGATGTGAGTGTATGCAGCAAAGCTACTGGCCAGCATCAGCTTTGTGTTTTCTGTCCCTGAGGCTAAGCTCTGAGGAGAAACAGAGCTGCTGTGGGAATAATCCATAATCACACACTCTGTGACTCAGCCCAAACCTGCCACCAGAGGAAGTATCTATGAAGCCTGTCAGCATCACTCTGCTGTATTCAGGCAGAAAACTTTAGGATATCGATCAACATGTAGTCAGCCATGAGAATAAATTAGTATGAATTAACATGTTGTTATCTTCCATGGTAGTTTATTTTATCAGATCGAACCACAACTTGAGTAAAATAACTGGGATGAAGAACACAGAGCTTCCAGTGCTAACAGGACAGCGTGAATTACAGTGAGTTTGTTCGCTTAATGTTTAATATATGCCAAGAAGATATTTTTGTGCGAAGGTTTAGCTGAGCATTGACACCCTCTGCCTCCCAAAACCAACCCTATGTGTGGTTTGTTCACGCAGGCAGGCCTACCTTAACTTGTGATGAAAAATAAGTGATTCTCTATGATCATGAGAGCATGCCCATGGGAAATATTGCAATGGCGCTATTGAAGGTGATGGTGACAGAGTACAAAGGCTGCATTGTGAAGGATTGGTTGGAGTTTAACATAAAATGACCTTGCTTAACCTTATTTTCATATAACTTTCTCTACCTTCACACTGAAATGAGGATCCCAATAAAAAGTGCATAGAATCAAATTTTCAGGTGAACATATTAGCAGGCTTGTCTAACTATTGATTTACCATTGCAGTGAAGGGACTCACTTTTCTCTTTAAATTGTGGAATCAAAAATCATTTTAGTAGAGATACCATCTGGTGTGTTCTGCACTTATTTATCCCCTCACAAAATCTAGCACTGATACTACCTACATGTGACTCTCAGAGAATTGTTCTCTCAGACTTGGACGTAGCCAATAACATTTCCTCGATCTTCTATTCTTTCATTGTCAGCTCAACTCAACTCAACTTTTAAAACAATTTAAAAACAAAAAACTTAAAAAAGAATAATAAAAAAAGAATAAAACAATTAAAAACAAATCAAAACAAAAATAAATCAAACCATAAAACATTAAAACAGAAGCAGAGTGTCATGCTGGGTTGAAAGCCAAGGAATGAAAATGGGTTTTAAGACGAGTTTTAAAAACATATCAGCTGTGGTTATTCTGCACCCATCGGTAACTCCCCTCCGTTGTCCTTTTATCTACCAGATGTCCTCAGACCATCTTTTTTTCTAAATGGCAGCAGTTTGCATGTAATGCAGTGAGGATCATTAAAAACAGGCATTGTCTCACCCACCACTTTGATTGGGTAATCATTCAATAGTTTGATAAGAGTCGTAGTGAAGACAACTTGCTGAAGGTGTCTGAGCCAAATAAACGAGAAAATTAAGAAGAATAAAGAATGTAAAAAGCTGCCTAGGTTTTTTAGGTGAAGCATTTAAAAACAAGGTGAAGCGTAAAGGAGCCCGGCCTCTCTCAGACTCACTCCCCCCCCAAGTGTTTGAGCTGAAGCTGGAGGTTGAAGATCAAAATAATATCAGTCCATGTTGACAAAACTAAGTATGAGAGAGACTGCTGCGTATTGAAAATAAAATATAAATTTTCAAGGAAGACGAAAAAGGACTTTTATTCACACACACACACACAGACATACACAAACACACACCAGCACCCTTATGTCTGACCCCCTTTCCTGTCCAACAACTGTCTTAAAGAAAAAGATATTTTCCTATTGAACTGTTGAAATTCTATGCATCCACCACCACTTCAATAGACACGCTGGGGGAAAATAAAACAGAATCTGGAAAAAATAAAACAGATTTCATCTGGCCCTGCAGGGCTTACAGAGAAAGGTCTGAAATGGGGAAAACATCCAGAGCAGCAGTTTTCTAGACCAGAATGTTCTGTTGTTGCCAGAGTAGAAGGCCTCTGGTCCCAGATTATAGAAAGGAAGCAGTAAGTTAAGGTAGGATTATTGACTATGCCGTTATAGGGCCCATGACATGCTTTCCATGTTTTGTTTTTTGTCTTATCTTCAGGGTTAAAACTACTTTGACCCTTGGCCATATTTTCAGAGGAAAATGCCTAAAAACTACCTAAACTAAATAAAAAAATTGCTCCATAATAATAAGGTTCAGATTATGCATGTTATTGGTGTCCATAGGGGCCACTATCGACATCAATAACATGTTTTTTTTTACCCTGTTGAAGGGAAGATAACACTGTGCTAACAATTATGCATACACACAGATACCATTCATCACATTCAAAAACAAAATTATTTCTAAACATTGATGTTTGCTCTAAAAAGCTTTTATTCCATAAAGAACAAGTGAGACATCACTTCAAAGCAAACACATCCATAGCACCATCCACTTTCATACTGTTCTCAGTCTTTCAACCATTCATTATCAAGGCCCTTTTTATAGCTTCTTTTTAGGGAGTCATGTCTCAGTTGGACACAAACAACAAAAGGTCATGAAATTCAAGTTTAAATTTTTTTTTTATTTCATTTTTCAAAGAACCCTTACTTATTCAATGAAAATGCAATCCATGTAGTAAACTGATTGGTCATTTTATATATGGCCTCAGTAGCTTGGGTGCTGACCTTATGAAACTGATTGCTCCTAGTTCAGATTATTCTTTGTTACATGTAATTGATAATACTGGGTCCAAAAATAAAATTCCCATGTAATGTAAATGTAACCAGGGTGACCATGTCAGTTTTATTTATCTATATAGTAAATTACATAACATGTAAACCCAATGTGCTGAGCACAAAAGACGAAGTGGAAGAAAAGCAACATTTAAATCATGCAAACATGAGCATTGAGAAGCCGGATACAGGCATATATTCACTTAACACAGATAAAACAAAAAGGTATGACAAAGCAAAAATAAATACAGTACATAGATGGAAGATGCTTTACAAGTTCATAGTTAATAACTGTAGGCTTGTGGGAAAATAGCAATGTTTCGAGTTTAGTTTAAAATGTAGACACAGATTTTGCAGATCTCAGGCCAGCAAGCAGTTTATTCCACACATACGGATCACAGTAGCAGAAAGCACTTGGATTTCGGTTCTGGGAGCAACTAAAATACCTCATTCATATGACCTGAGAGAACTGGTTGGGTAATAAAAAGTAAGCAAGCGAGAGATGCACTGAGGGGCCATGACGTTAAGTGCTTGGGCTATTGGTAGTTTTTTCCAAGATGATTCAGTTGTGAAAGGGCTTCAAAACTGGAGTGATGTTCAAATTTCCATGTTTGTGTAAGAACTCTGGCTGCTGCATTATGAATGAACTGAAGTCCTCCTATTGTTTACTTAGATAACTGCAAATAAGCTGTTACTCTCTAACCTGATACAAATGCATGGACCAATTTCTCAGACTCAGAAAAAAGTTCTTCAGATAAAAAAACAGACTTATTCCCTCTTCTCTACCATCTCTCTGATGTCTTAGTTCTTCCAACAATGTGAGAGAGACAGGAGGAAGAGGGAAGAGTGAAGCTGCAAGATAACAAATCCTTGGTCGCATTGCATCAGTTTTTAGCTATTACAAGTTATGCCTGTAGAGGTCCTAAGCTGATAAATCATGCTACTTTTAAAAAGACCTTTTCTGATTCACTTGTTAGTTCTTCAATTCATTTCTTCTGTCTTTACCACTTTAAAGTTCATGGAAGGATTTTAAGATCTGCCATGATGGATGAGGGAAATTATTCTTGCATCACAGAGACAGAGGATGTAAGGAAGCATAAGTAGCCGTAATGAAAAATATAAAGTGTGAAATATCTGTTATATATTAAGTTGTCTAACAACCTGCTTGTTAGCACAAAGCAGAATATGAAGCTGAGGTTAATGGGACGGTGAGTCATTTATTAGGCAAGCGTTTGATTATACACATTGTTGCAAATTAAAAATGGTAGCCATTAGATGTCCAACATGAAAAGTTAAGAGATCACCAATAACATCCAGATTATACAGAGCAAGACATGAACTTCTGATACCAGTTTCATGTCAGCAAACGTTGTAGGACATAGTGGAATTTACTATAAAAGAAAAACTCTGAACATAATTCAGGCTACTATTGCTGATGTCAGAAATATCACATTTTTTTCGGTTTGGTTTTGTTGTTTTTTCCAGGTACTGAATAAAAAACTAAGATTGTTAAAGCTATTATAATCCTTTCTCTCATAGCCATCAACATCTGTACCAAATAGCTGTTAAAATATTTCCCTCAAGACAAAAGCATCTCTCTTTTCAGTACAGTTAGATCAGGGGTCTGTCAAAGTTATTAGCCTGGGTCATCAGAGAGCTTTAGATATAAACAAATTTCCATGGCAATCCTAGGAGAAAAATTCCCAGAGCCACTCTGGAAAATATTGAAATTGCATTATTGCATGCTCATGACCAACAGAGCAGCTGTTCATACTTTCAGACATGTGACATAAAGAAGAAAAATTTTCAAGTTGACAGTTTGATTCTGTCCAGATTCATCCATCTGTCAATGATCAGTCAGGGTCTCTTGTCCCTTCTTACTCCATCGGCATGCTAATAACTAAATGTGTAGTTTTATTTCCAGCTCAGAATGTCACAAAAAAGTCTCTAAAATTATGATATGGTAATGTTTATGTCACAAATTCCTTTATATATAGCACCTCATGTGATGGGAATAACCCAATCGTGTTCTGTTTTTTTTCATCTCTAACCACACTATGTACATATCTAACCATATCATATATATCAATCTTGATCTAAGAGTAGCTAATCTCATGACTGAAAAATTGCTTCAATTTTTGGGTGTGGACCAACTATGTGAACTTGTGTTTGAGGCATTTCTTTTTAAAAAAATAGCCTTGAAAAACAGCAATGAAGCAATATTGACAAATCAAGGCTCCATGGGAAAAGAGTGTTTCTTCAAACCTTTTTTTGGGATGTGATGACAGGAAATGCCTACAGGTCACGAGTTTGTATCCAAAAAAGTCAAACTCAGAGGGGTGGTGGGAACTTTAACTTGTTTTTCTTTTGGTTGTTTCTTTTTCTGCAAGACCCATTGTAACAGTGAAAGGGGGGAGAGGGGAGATTTTGTGGTATTACTGAAGCAACAGAAAAGTTCCTTTTATAGAAGTGAAAGCCTTAGCAAGATATGATATTTTCATTTGGGAGAAAACACAAGAATTTTCAAAACTGTGCATGTTTTCCTAAAGGAATAATGATTTCACAGAGGAAATGCCACAGATTTAATTTAATTTGGCAAGATATTACACAATCCAGACACTGAGTAATTCAGCAAAAGCATTTTGTTCATATGTTGCGTTTCAAGCACAAAAAAAAGACAATTATTTTTTCCCACATTACAGTCAAAATGTTTTTTATCACAGCTGCAGTTAGACGGGAAACAGTGTTCATATGGTTCCACAGCAAGCTTTATAAGACACACAGACTGAAAAGATTAACAGATGGGATAGTGTGCAAATGTATTGTAAATGAATAAATAAGGAAAACAGAAAAGTGTTCATTTGTTGTCCTGTCCTTGTCTTGTAATTACCATCATACACAACGCTCTTAATGTTTCGTTTTTTTAATCATGAAATCACTCCATATTGAAAAAACAAAAATTTTAACGAATGTTTCCAAAAATTACAGGGTGACACTAATATGGCCTTGAAAAATCCAGGGAGAATACTTTGCATAAAATTAGCCAATTATAAAACTTGGAATTAATAATCTTTAAAAATGCAGTAATTCATTTAATATTTAAAGAAGAGCCAACAAGCATCTCTAATCATTACAACTTATTGGACACCTTCATTTATGTTTTCACTTTATTTGAAATCAACGAGTCACTTCTGATGATGTGATGATGAGTTTTAATGCAGTTCCTACATTTTACTATAACATAGTTACACAGTTAGATTATATCAATAATGTTACTCTTTAGTAGCTTTCCTGACTGAGGTGCACAACTCTACACATCCCCTATTTAAAAACAAATACAGAGGTACAGTTACGTCCTTCACTAATACATGAACCCATTTCCCCTTGTTCTCATTGTTTAGTTGGTCTGATTTGTGTAAGTAGGCCTATACAAAAATAGTAAATATTGCAAACTTCATTTGCAGAAATGTTTGGAATTTTTTTATTTTAAAAAAAAAATGTGATTGACAAACATAAATCCAAAGAGATTACACCTCCCTGTTCAACTTTGTGTAATACAGAAATTATTGTCCAATTTTCAGTTGCTTTGGGTCAGATATCATAAGGTGCAAATCTATCTTTGATAGGATGGGGGTGGATTGCTCTTCATGGCTTGGATGAATTCCATGTGTGTGAAGTATCACTTATTGCAGAAACATACTGTATATTGAATTTCTGGATGGACATACGCTTTCACCTTTTCCCTGGATAAACATGATTATCTCTGCAAGGATAAAGGCGAACCACATTTTGCATGATTTACAACGGTGAGGCTTCTTTGAGTATGTGTGTTTGTCCAGCATGCAACCCAGATCTATTGAAAACATATTGAACGTCATAAAGAGAATTAGGTATTCTGCAAGAATACACAGATTCGGAAAAATGCCAAAAATCTGTATTTGCATTTTCCAAATGGTTAAGAGTGTGATTAAGAAGAATCTGATGTAACACAAGGCTAAACATGCAAAAAAAAAAAATTGTCTTGCTCCCATAAAATTTTACATTTATATCATGGAAACACTTCAAATAATTTATTTATACTTGTTGGATTAAATGAAGCTTCAAATGAATTATCAAACTACAGATTTAAGTTTTTATTGATCTCTGGAAACAAAAATTCAAACTTCTCTGCAAATGAGATTTTAAAAGTCCAAATATACACAAAAAGAAATCCCACTGTAATTTGTAGGTTGGGGTCTAAAAAGTCACTATGATGCTTAGA
Source organism: Leptatherina wallacei (assembly GCA_028567055.1). Lineage (NCBI taxonomy): Eukaryota > Metazoa > Chordata > Actinopteri > Atheriniformes > Atherinidae > Leptatherina > Leptatherina wallacei. The sequence goes on along the minus strand of JAOXYM010000006.1, from coordinate 24,006,152 downwards.
ATATCTCTTGTCTGAGAAAATATTTTCTTATATGTCTGGCCTTCAACTACTTAAGCCACAGATTTTTCCTAACATTTAAATTAACACGTGTCTACAATGTATCCTCAACAAATTGCTATGCTTACCACAAACCCAGGATTATGCTGTCATGCATCTGTCCTTCTACATGAAAAAAAAATCTTTGTTCTCTGCATCATCATCTGAGCTATGCTGAGCAAAGTCATCAACTGCACTTCCTCTGCTCTCTGGGAAAAATCCTTGGCTCTCATATCTGAGATCCTCGCTGACAGGGGGGTTGAGAGTGTCCTGATTAAACTGATAAGGTGGCGTTAATCAGTCGCATTGCCTGCTGTTAGGGGGAAAAAAACGACTGCAGCAGAGTAACGTGATTGTGCAGCATCAGGTTAACAATCCGCAGGGTTAACTCTGTCCTCTTTTTAGGTAAAACCTTCAGGGATGGATGCAACATTTTGTGGCAAACTTCAAAAGATGAACATAAAATACACTTTAATACCACAGATTTATGTAAAAAATGTCTTATATTAATTCTTCTTATTTTATTATACTGAAGTAAAGCTGTGATGTGTGGAATGAATGACACATTCAAAAAACATGTTATTCAGTTCTTCATTTCCACATGTAATCCTATGGAAACTTCTTATATTTTGGAAAAGGCTTCCTGAAAGGGTGCAAGACAAGCACAGAGTTTTATGCCACCAAGACTTTAGCCCAGTGTACAGCACAACACAGTTAAAAAATGACCATCAAAGCAAACTATACAGCAAGGCTTTCACAGGTTTGTACGAACATTATTTACAACCAAATCTCCTTAAAAATGCTTCAGTTGTTTAAGATTTTTTTTATCTACAACAATGGTTCTTTCATCGACAGATGTGAACAGGTCACATAAAAAACTATCTAACTACATTACTAATACTAATACATACAAGCGCTGCTCCAATGTAACACAAAAAACCTACACATTGTTTTCTTTGTCCTCTATTTAACACAGTGCAGTTATACGCAGCTATAGTTCAACAACTGCCCAGTTTCACTCACACTAGGATGCTTTGTGGGCTAGAGCCCCACTTTAAAACTCCTGAATCTTGCTCTGTAAATGTAGGTTTGCAATCCCAGGACCTACAAACTTATCTGTGGTATTATCTGTCTTGGCCCATGCTTCATTTTGATCAAATGCTTGTCATGGGGATTTGATAATTGGTTTTTAAATTAGTTTTTAAACCCTAAACTTTAAAAAGTTAACCATCATGTAGGTTAACTTGGAAATAACCAATTTATGATCTTACATCTTCAATACCTTCGTGTTTTTCTTTCCTTCACACCATCACACACTGAATTCTTTTTCTCTGCTTGGCTTTGTTGACTGGGTTTATCTTATTTATTTATTTTTACAGATTTACCATGACTATAGCATGTGCAGCCTGTTTGTAAGTTTTTTATTTATCCGTTTTAATTGTTTGTTGTTCTTTTTGTATCTGTAATGTTGAAGCATTGAAGCAAAGGAATAAAGTTAAATCTGGTTATGAATAAGATCAATGACCTATAATGGATTAATAATAATGAATTAGATTTATATAGCACTTTTCAAGGCACTCAAAGAACTTTATATTGTATCCATTATTCATTCACTCCTCATTCATACCTGGAGGAGCTGTAAATGAAATGTTTAATGATCCAAATAGTCAAATTGAAGATTGTCTGGACTGTACCCTTCTAGCACCCTGATACAGATAATCCAAATAATGTGCAAATGCCTGCTTTTCCCGGATATGTCAGTCTCCCTGTCCACCATCGTTGATACACCGTAAAAGAGAGCTACCGTTTCAGTATCATACTTGCATCAAGTCCTGCATCCTGTATGCTCTACAAAGATACCACTCTTTCCACTCTTTGCCATGACTAGTAAGACAATCTCCTGTTGTCCTCCTATAAGGATAAATAAAAAATTGTTTTATTTTAGACTTGTGGAAAATGGAAGCTGACTATATTTCCACATGATGGTTTTTAAAGCTGGTTGTGTTTCTGATCTCGTCACTTGATGACGTCAGCAGCTCGGTAGTCGTGTTCATCTCTCTGGGATCAATAGGCAAAAATATTCACAACAAGGGTCAACCTGCTACGTTTCACAGTAATTACATCCCATTTAAACAAGACAGGAGTGCTTCACTCACTTCAATTCCAGCCTCTCAGTAAATCTGTCTGCAAATAAGCAGAGAAAGCACCAGATCTTGACACTCTTAACAACAAATGGTGAGACATAACATTGCAGTAATTGCATGGTCTGTTCATACCCTGCATGCATACGGACCTTTAGATGAGTTGAATTATTTTGCATGTGCTACAAAATATGAAGTCTTATAACGTAGAATTTTTGCATTTTGAGACATGAAGAGGGCACAGCATATCTGTAATACTCCTGGTACCCCACTCCACCCTTTTATTGGTCTACATCCATGAAATTCTGCTGTAGGCAAAAAGCTGAGATCACCTCTGAATACTGGACAATTACCATCCATCTTCTGCTGGTTGGCATGGATAGCTGTCTTTTTATCTTCATCTTAAGAACTTGGCTCTACCAAACCTTCTGTGATAAGAACTGTTTTCTGTTATCAGTTGTGAACGCACCTCTGAGGTGACATTACAAGCAAACCCCTCTATAAAACTTACTAAAATAATTGTGCTTGGTGCTTTATTTAAAAAATCGACCAGATGCTCTACAACCTTCTTGTTTCTAATTTACCACCTGTTTAGTCTGTGTGGTAATGGGTTGCTGTTTGGTTCAGGTAAGCGTGGGGAGAGCAGGGAGTGGTTTGGGGAATGGTGATCAGAGCCAGTGTGGGGTATTGTCTTAGTTTGTCCTCAAATTTCTCATGACAAATGATAAAATATCTGCATTGGTCCGCAGAAATAAACTGTATGCATCCAGAGACAAAACATCAGCCCTGGCATTTTGGTCGAGACTGGCCCGTATACATAATCACGAACACCACAAATCTCTACGCTCCCTTAAATGTAAATATCAAACGGGCAACTTCTTAAAACCACTGAAGTCATGCAGTGAGTTAGCAGGAATCAGTGAGAGTGGACATGTTAAATACTTGCAAAACTTGTCCATGAAATAAAAATCCATACCCCTGCAAATTGATGAATACTAGAGCAGCAATCATCCTAACATGTGTTTGAGGGAGAAAAAAGTGGAAAGAAGAGACATGAGAAATGATAGATCAGATGAAAACTGTTCCTGGACAAAGTGTAGAAACCATCTCTGTGAATGCTGCTGCTCTTCTCTTCTGGAGATGTTGTCTCAACCAGGTTCAACCAAAGGTTGAATGGAAAAGTGTCAATAAATATGCAATGTTATATAATGTCCATAAGCACCTACGCAGAGGCTGCCTCTAAGATATTTTGACCCAAAAGAAGCCGACTATCAGCCCACAACCAGTAACAAACAGGCTGATAAAGAAACTCAGAAAGCTGCTGAGTCACTGGTAACGTTGATGAATGATGGTTTAAAATCGTGTTTTCACTATCAATAAAACCATTTTGTTCAGCAAGACATAAAAGAACTAAATCTAAGATCTGCTGTTTTAACCATTAAACACAACCAGTTAACCAGCTGTTCTCCTGCTGGAAACACTGATGTCATCAACTAATTTCATAAATATAATGAAACAAACTAACATGGTAAATAAACAGCTGTTTTATTGACGTGTTATCAGAAATTTGTAAACAGCTAACTGGCTTGTAAGGATCAGACTTACTGGGCTTAATGGGTCTCTTTCCTCAGAACAGAACCGCAGTGCAGCTTACTTTAGCTTCTACCATCATCATCATCATCATCATCGTCATCATCATCATCATCCACAGCAGCTGATGAAGGTCCTCCTGTTCCAAACATCTTTGGACATTTGGCAGCATGTTTTTTTTCTTCTTTTTTCTTTTCCTGATCATTTTCTCTGCGCCTCCTCTCCATTTCCTCTCCCCGGTTCTGACAGGTAGCTGCATCCAGTGGTACAGCACCAAAAGGGTTTTAAAGTTTCTGATTAGTTCAGCCTGGTGTCAGTGTAAAGAAGAACCAATGGACTGCAGATCAACGTGTTTGAATTACACAGGTACAGGGACCACAGTGAAAGGGGGTGGTGTTTACAATTTTGACAACTTAGTTGGCAGCAGATCGACTCACTTTTATGGCCCAGTCAGACCAATAAGTAAACTGTGTCAGCACAACAAACATGTCAGCCCACCTTAAAAATGCCTGCTATGCCAGATGGCCGGTATGCAGCAGTTTCTTGAACGAGGATAAAAACCTGCCCAGTGCCTGTTTTGTAGCTATTCTACTTAGATACAGCTCTTGTTTTACTTCCATGTTTGCAACATGGTGATGTCAGCAGCTGGAAGTCTTAACTTGGACAAATATGTTTTAGATTCAGGTGATGGATGGTATTAAGCCAACAGCCTTCATGCACAAGATTCCTGGTTCGAGTCCAATTTGTCACAAAATTTTCTTCAGTCTGTTTGCTTTTCTTCTTCTGCCATTACTTACTTCTTGCTTCAGTCCAACCTACTATTAACTTGGTTGGATTAGATGGTTAGGTTTAGATGTTGGGACTGCATGGTGTTGCAGTGATTAGTACCATTACCTCAAAGCAAAAAGATTCCTGGAACCTTGGTGGGGGGCCTTTCTGCGTGCCTGCGTGGGTTCTCTACAGGTAGCTACTCTGGTTTCCTTCCACAGTCCAACATGTATGCTAGATCAATTAATGTCTCTAAATCTTCTTTAGGAGTGAGTGAGTAGTTGTTTACATCTACCTGCCCAGGTTTTAACTGTTGACAACCCTGTATTAGAATAAATGGATAATTTGGTGTATCAGCTCATGTCAGAGGCCATGGTCTAAAAAGTTGTTTTTGTAAAAAAATTTAAAGATAAACATTCATATTTTACCATTTTTTGCTGAGACTTTGCTGCCTCTTTACTTGCCATGGCATAGCTAAAGAGACAGGGGAGAGTTCGCAGCCATGCTGAGGCTGTGTAGGATATCTGACTGGACCTTGTGTCCTACAAAGCCTTTGTCAAACTGACATTTTCTGCTGTATTGTTGCATCTCACAAAGGTTAGGACCACAGCCAGTTTTATAGCTTTTGTGAAAGTCGACCAAAGTCTGTATTTATTGTGGAGGACAGCAGATAGTGGCTTTTTTACTAGCAAGCCTTGTGAAATCAAAAGAATTATCTAGAAAGCCGACAATCAGTTCAGCCAGCTTTGTCAAAGCCAACGATGTCAAAACAAGAATTGGCCGTTTCCATGGAATCAATTCGGGATAGCAGTTTAGTGTATTGAAAAGAGAAAATAAAGGAAAATGTGGCAGTTTGGAGTAGTTACCCTGAAATAATGTTGTGAGTTTACCCTTAATTCAAGAATAAGACGGCTTTGTGAATCAAAGGAATACAGCTTTATATCTAAAGGCTTACAGATGCTATAGTCCACCTGTGTATCCAGCCATAGCTGTCACACACCCTTCATCTCTGAAACGGATAAGTATGCCAAGCTAAATCGTATCTACATGATGTAAATTAGTCATAAAAATATCTACTCTGTGATGGAGGAGTTGCTAAGAATGTCAGAGTGACTAGTGGCCACACTTCTTTATCTTCATAGCAGCTAAAAGTCTTTCTGAGTCAAGCTAGCTAAGCTAACATCCTCCTGGAGCAGTCTGTCTTCTGCTTCCCAGCAGAACCATAACTCAGCCAAAGACACATACTGGGATCAGCAGTTATATCAATAGAAATGGTAATACTTAGGAATTCCCCCCAAAATGAATTACAATTTCACAAAATCTTACAGTTGTTCCTTAGACACACAATTCTACAGGCGTTTTAAATTTCTACTAATTAGATTAATGCTTTTACTAATATAGTCTACTAATATAGTCAGCGAGTTCCATCCTATTAAAGCCATTCTCTTAAAAATATGACATGATGTGATATGTAAATATCTGTTGTACTGCAGATGGGGGACCATTTTCCTGAGTTTCCTGTATTTTACTACAGGCTTTTTCTTAGATAAGAGAACTCATGTCTAACAGCCACTGTGGCTGGATCCACTCCAGTCCAGTAATGGTGACCAGCGCTTATGTGGAGTAATACATTCAACCATACTTACCTACATTAAAATTACACACTCACTTGTGTCTGATGACTATTTCCCCATGACTCAGAGTGAGTTTCAGTCCCACAGCTGGCATGACTAATTTTCATGCAGCAAGTCAAACATTAGTGCAATTAGTTGAGGGTGGTGTGTCCACTTTGCTGCGGATCTCCTTGACATCATTGAGCGGATAGTCAGAAGTCCCGATCTGGCATTTGAACACCTGCTTGTAAGCCTTCCTGAAGTTTTCTGACAGGAAGGCGTAAATGACCGGATTCACAGATGAGTTGCTGTATGCCAAGCAGTGAGCGGCCACCCGTAAGACGAAGGATGCTTGGTTCAGCGGAAAGGTCCCGAATTCCACCCAGAGATGAACAACATGGTGAGGGAGCCAAGACAGGCAGAACACCACCACCACCACCAGCACTGTCTGAGCAGTCTGAAGGCCATAAGAGAAAAATATAAAAAAAGAAGATTCAGTCAGTACCCTCAGAAACATCAATAACAATGTTTGTATGTTGTTCTTGGGCCATCAGTCTTATTCACTAATGAAGCTTTGAAACATTAGTAACTTGGATAACTTTGTTAATATTCCTTAGGGACTTCTGAAGATGTGTAAAATGTAAATTTGAATGAAATGCAATGAATGTGTGTGTGATTGGGCGAATGTAACATGTGGTATTAGTATTTTAAGTGGTCATCTAAGACTAGAAAAGCACCATACAAATTCAGTCGATTTATTATTCATACACAATCCCGTTGCTGACTTGCTAATAGTTAACCTAATTAATTGCAACATGTTACTGCATCCATTTCATTTTTTCCAGCTTTATGTTGCCCCTGTACCAACTTTTTCATGAGACGTTGCAGCACATTAAAGACAAACTAATATTTCTCATGAAATACTAAAAGGGTTCACTTTTTTGTGTTCTGTTCTGAATAAAACTTTGATTTTGAAATTTGCACATCATTGCATCATGTCTTATTTAGATTTTACACAGGGTCCCTATTATCTTATTATTATGGAATTTAGGGTTTTAAATACATCTATACATCTATCTATCTAAATATCTATCTATCTATCTATAAGCTATTCTGAAATACTGAAACAAACTGAATGCAACACATAACACATTGAGTTGTTTATTTCCAATAAGTTTTTTTTTTAAATAATATGCATTAAACCAGTGATCCTTATTTCCCCTAAAGCTTCACTAATGAATGAAAGGGAAGACTGTTAATCCCATATTTGATCTGCAACCTCTGAAGAAGACTATTGCCTCATCTGTCACTAGCTAATGGCTAAAGCCCCCCTGCTTCATGGCACCAAGCTGAATCATAATGTTTTTTACTGCTTTTACAATATTAACTTTTTCCATCTGTGGCTGGAAATGAGGTTGTAATGAGGTTTTAACAGCGCAACAGAGTGAAAAATCAGGCCGAAGAAATGAGCTAAAGGATGAGAGTTGAGAAGACATCGACTTCCTAATGGTTTTCTTACAAGTCTCACCATAAACTTTGTCGTATAGATTCACTATCAATATAAAAAAATATGTGTTACTGTTGCTTTAAGTTGATGACATGCCACCACACACATCAGGCTTATTTGCATGAAAGCCTCATAAAACCTCTAGTATATTACATTAAACTGGCCAGCAGCCCATAAATCATATCATCCACTAAGAAACTATCTCAGGAGATGCAATCTTCTAAAGGGTCCTTTTATCGGACTCAGCTGCAACACAGGGCTTGTGAGGATTTATTCATGCACACAATACAAGATAATGAATCACACTTGCAGATGCAGAGGAAAATGATAGAAAAACCTGTTCAAAGTCTATATAATTTAGTCCAATCATGTTCAAGGTTATGTATTTAAGATTAAGACTGAGTCTGTAGGCCTGTCGAGGTTTATTATTAATAAAGACTGGAAGCTTTAAGCATGCTGTACATTTACCAGTGGTAATGTACAGTAAAATAGAACTAGAGATGTTCAATATTGTTTTTATTTTTTACAAATACCTGATATGCCGATATTGTCCAACTCTTAATTTCCAATACCAAAATTAACCAATACAGATACTGTATATGCAATATATGCCCAAGAAAAAAAAAGAAAGAAAAACTCAATTGATTCAGTGAACTAACATCACATATCGACTGTCTTGGAATTAGCACATCATGCAGGATTTATTGCGGTTTTTGCCAAACAAAAATAAATACTTTAAAAATATTCATACACTTCCACTTTAATTACCGTATCCTCTGATAAAAAAAAAGCACAATTAACTTTAACTATTGAAGCTCACAGCAATTAGTACAGTATCTAAGAGGAAAGTGATGGATGTCAGTACCAAGACTATCAGTTTAGCCAAAGGCTAAAGTTGGAAGGTGTAATCATGAAAAGAAAAAACTAATTACATGCTTTGTGATCTCACCATCCCCTTATTTGCATTTCTACAGTAGGTAAGGAAAGCTTTAATCCACAACTAATTAGCTTCCATAACAGAAAACAAAAACATGTAAAGACTGAAAACAGATTGGGGATAAAATGCTGCCTTCCATATTGTTTTGTCCAAGGAAAGGTAGAAATAATGTGTAGAGAGGGAGGATGGTAATGATGAAGTTACAGCAACTTTTATGCATAGAACACACCTAAAGACAAGCTAATTTCCGCATAAAAATCTTTTTCACACACAGATACAAACACAGATGGGGATTAAACAAAAGTGTGAAGTTGAGGGTTCCGTCATTTTGGGACATAATATGTCCTTGAACTTGAAAGTCAATAACAGGGAGCTAGTGTAGGTTAAGTAGGCAGGAGTCATGTGATCCCTCATTTCAATTTCAGCCCTGAGAGCAGCATTATGGATCATCTGCAGTTCTACAGTATCTGCTGCCGATGGGCCAGTTTATACAGTATTACAGTAGTTGTGTTAAATAGAAATAAAAGCAGAGCAAAGATTTTAGAATAGATGCATCTTAGTCACATTAATGCCGGCCGCTCACCAACCAGTGCGAGGGCAAAATAGCCTGAAAATATTTGTGTGAAAAGAAACAACCATAAAATATTTCGCTTACCAAACACTAGTTAGCCACAACACAACACAATTGTGTTGGCTTATCCTTTAGTGTTGTGGCTTATTGTATTCATGTTACGGTGATTGTATTGCTGTGACACTTTTGGGCCACTGTAAGAATTTGATCATAACATGAAACAGGAGACGGACATTTACAGTGAAGAAAGGCAGCAGTTTTAGGATCAGAGTTACAGACAAAGGCCAACAGGATTAATGTAGCTTAATACTGAGAATTGAATTTAATACACCAACAATTACTATTTTATTATAGCTAAGAACAAGGAACATTAATAAAACACAGAAGTACAGCACTTCACAATGAGTATCTATTAGCTACAAGCATTTGTACTAGCAGCAAGGCCAACCTGAGGTGGAAGTCAGTGTACATGTTAATGTTTCAATAAAATGAATCAAGTCTGCACACAAAAATCCATCAGCCTAACATCAGTGCTGAAAGGTGGTATTGTTCCTTTGTTTTAGGTAAACAGCATTTTGGTGAAATGAAATGGGAATTTATAGGAGTTTCGCATTTGATTACTGCGAAAATGTCCTGAAAACATATTTCTACATGGCCTTCATCTGTGGAAACGTCAAGCACATGTGAAGCGTATGTGATGTACATGGGATTTTGGAATATTTGCATATGGTCAATATAGAATGTTCCACATCTGTTTCACATGTGGAGTACATGTCATTTAATTCATTCATATAATAAATAATGGATGGATGGATGGATGGATGGATGGATGGATGGATGGATGGATGGATGGATGGATGGATGGATGGATGGAT
>JAOXYM010000006.1:23978270-23988715 GCA_028567055.1 Leptatherina wallacei | reverse complement strand
TGTCACACAGTAATAAATGGTAGATATACAAAAAAAAAAGTCAATTTTTTTCCCACATTTTGTTTAAAGGGCCAAATAAAGAATTCAGATCTTTTTAAAATGTGACTTTTCTCACCAGTTTTTCCTGGGTTGGGTTTTTAAAGGGTTAAGAAGGAAAGAAATTATGTTGATGACTAAATGCAGTGTTTTCAACCATGGCATGCCAGTGTCACACCCAGATACACCAAACTTTTATCACTTCTTAGTTGGGTTAAGGCAACTTGGTTAGTGTTAGACAACTATAATGGTTAAGGCTAAAATCAATAGACATGTGATTGGTTGCCTTGGTGACACATCAACATACTGTAGCAAAATGAAACTGTCATTTCCAGGTTAGATTCAGGCCTTCATGTCATTTATTAAGTTCTAGAAATCAAACTATTCAGATAGCATATTACATAATAAAAACTCAGCGTTCCAGACTCGTTTGATGGCACAGTGACGTTCATCATGTGCATCACTGCGTCACACGCAAGCGGTTAGAAAACGCAGCAGCTGTTTTTGAACACGCTCGGTAGCTGATTCAGCAAAGAAACGCAAGAAGACATTAATGGTGGAAGAGAGGAAAAAAGAGAGAAAGAAACAAAATAAGAGATAAGAAAAAAGTCAAGATAACGCTGTCTTTTACTGGCTGGAGAGATCTCCCAGTACAGGTAGGATGCAAGATGGATGCTGAATCAGCCGTCGATAGGCTTGTCTGAGAAAATCTGTAAAAGTTCTGTAGTGTGTCTTTAAGGTTTTAAAAACGTGATTAGGACTAAAATAAATACTTTGTATCATGCTACTGTCACCCCAATCGATGCCATTCTTGACTATCTGCATGCAGTTACTCCCATGACCACGAGATGTCGCATATCCTTTTAAATGTAATGATGGGCCCTTATGGCCCGCATAAGCAAATGACCCATTAGGTCATTTTTTGAAGGAGGATTGTCTCAATAGCATCCGACAAGAAGCAGTGGGCAGGATTTAACATCTCATGGCAAAACCAACAAAAAATTCCGATGAACCTCATCCTCCTCCAAACATGCTTGTTGAAGAACTTCCGCAACAGAAAGGGGGGAAAATATGAGTAATTACAGAGAGTAGAGCGGGACCAGGTGTTTCTGTCAGGTTGGTTAAAGTAGGGATAAGGAAGGAGGTCAGCTCAATCGCATAAGATAATGACATCTGCACCATGTGTCGTTGTACCCTCAGGCAGTGAGTTTGCTGAACAGTACCCTGCTCCCCTCTCTCCCCTCCTCCCATGCACAGTAAACCATAACTCGCCCATACAATAACAGTGAATAGACTTTGCATTGTTGCATTGAACTTTCTAACTCCATAGTTCCCTGTTTCTGACTTGTTAAGATTTACTCTTTATTACATTTGTACCTACAATAACCATAATTTTTCCTGTTGTGCCTATATTTACACAGTGGATATTTACGGACTATTGAACTAATTTTGTTGTTATTTATGACAATGACAATAAAAGCGGTTGCTAGATTGTTTGTTCAAAGCTGATAATCTAAATTGTTTTTTTCCACATGATTCTACAGCAGAAAGCAAAAAACATTTAATACAAATTCTTTAAATCTAAGAGTTATATATTTTATTTTATTTTTTCATTAAACTTGTAAAGACAGCTGCTAAGCACTGCTTCCTCTGCACTGATCTCCAATGCAGTTTATATCTATTACGCAACTTGTAGGCATCACTTTTTGGGATACAATCAAGCAAGATTTGAACGGGTATAGTGTCACACAACAGCTAAGATTTTGAGTAAGAGTGAGGAAAAAACAACCAGGGAGTTGAGTCATCATTGGACTTGTCAGAGAACAGGTGTTGTGCCAATTTGTTTCCTCCAGGAAGTGTGCTTACCAGCCGGCACCTTTATCTAAATTTCACAACATGGAAGGCACTAACGTCTGCGACAGGGGAGCTTTCATTGCAGCCATTTTTTTAATCTTTTAAATAAATATTTCAAAAGGTTTAAGAGCAGTGTCAGCAGATTATGTGACTGATAGTGTTGCTATTTGTTCAGTTAACTTTAAACAAGGTTAGCTGTATAAAGACATTCACTACACATCCAAATAACCTACCTACAACATGAAGCCGATACATGAAAAATAGACAGTAACTGACCTGTTTGCTCCCTAATGTACATGATATTTCTTCTCCCTTGCATAACAGGAGACTGACATGATAATTTGGTCATTACTGTTCTTTGGGAATCATTAAATATTTCTCGTATCCCACTCTGGAACAAACTGAGACACACTGACGAGAAAACACATTTCACCAAACCTCTATTCACATAAATGTGGCTTTCAGTGATATTACTCATGCTGGCAGCACTGCAACAGATTATATTTCCACACAATGCGTGTACAAACTGTCACTTTAAACATTTGTCACAGCTTGACAATGCACCCTACATTGGAAACATATGCATTAAAGTCCAGGTTAAATGCTTTTATAGTCAACCATTTATCACAAAGCCTTGTAACATTCCCTCTGTGCATTCTCTCGGCACTCTGCTCAGCCAGTGCAGTGAATCATGAGAATATCTGACATTCCCTTCTCACCTCCCACAGTTATTTTCTAAGCTTGATGCAATAAAGCATGTTTGTAGAGAGCTACAAAGTCACATTAAATCACATTTACATTCATCAACCCTTCCTCACACAACGGACCCAGAGTCTTCACCCCTGGCTTTATAGCACCCAGCGGTTATCAGATACTGCTGTTTAACTGACCAGCTGTGAAGAGCAATGACCAGACAGAGAGATAGATAGACAAATCAGCAATCAAGCAGGCGACGGCAGCTAACCGTCCCTCAGTGAAGCCACAGCAAATGACCTCCTCTGAGAATAATGAGGGTTAGATGGTGGTCTGATTGCACATTCCTTTTTGGGCACTAAGCTCAAGTGTGCTATTTAATGGAAAGCACTAAAGCATTAATAGTGAAGCAGAGATTGTTGCCTCTGACTGACTGTTGGATTAAAGACATGTTGGTTATTCACTGAATGTGCGCTGGATTGGCTGAAATATAGCCAGCCTTTTTCAAAAAGGCCGTCAAACCATATATTTATAGAGGAGGGTGCGGCATGTGTAACCATGAATATACACATCTAAGAAGAGTTTTTCAATGACAAAATAACTTACAATTAAATGCTTTCATCATAATAATTGTCATCAGAAGTATTATCTTCAGCAGTATGACAGATGATTGTGTATTGTTAAATTCAGGGACTCAGATTCAGTTTTTTTTATTAATTTTTTTTTAGATTCGTATGATGGACCACATTTAACTGAATTTCTGTAACATGCTGTGAGCTAACATTTAATCCATTTTAGTCATATTTTAATCCATCATTTCAACAGGTGATAGACCGCTTAATCTATTTAAAAGTCATCTTTGAAACAGGCCTATAATGTTTGTCTTATATTACAGCTGAACAAATTTGCAGAAATAATTATGTAACATTCAGCAATCCAAACAACCCACTTGATACGTACCTTTTTCTTTGATGCTTCTGACTTTTTGGACATATTTCTTAGTTTTTTGTGCAAGTGATTTAACACCTGTAAACAAGAAAATAGAGATAAAATGTGTCTTTATCTGATCAGTAATTCTTATGCTTTTTGACTGACCCTGTGACCAGCTTTTCTTACCTTTGCATAACAGAAGGAAATCAGCAACAGGGGCAACACATAACCGAACACAAACGTGCACACCACATAGACTTTCTTCTGGTTGTGATCAGGCCACACTTCCCAGCAAAAAGTATGATTCTCCCCTCCGTGAAAAATGTTCTGGTAATACATGATAGGCGCTGCCATGGCCAGGGAGAGGATCCAAATCACCACCACGCCGATCAGAGCGTGCCTCGCCACCCGGATAGAGGACGACTTTCTGGAGTGCACGATGGCGATGTACCGGTCCACGGACATGGCAGACAGGGTGAAGATGCTCACCAGCATGGACACGGTGAAGAAATAGTGAATGAACTTGCAAATGAATGCGCCCAGCACCCAAGTCGGCATCATGTAAATGGTGGACTGGAAAGGGATGCAGAAAAGCAGGTAGGAGAGGTCTGCTATGCTCAGGTTAAGGATGAAAATGTTGGTGGTGCTCCGTGGTTTCCCGGGTTTGCTCCGGGCCAGCACGGTGATCACCATAGAGTTGCCCAGCACCCCGAGCGTGAAGATGATCCCGAAAACCAGTAGCGTGATAAAATTATCCGTGCCGATCCCGAATAAAAGTTTCTGGTCCTCTTCTTCCGCTCTGCTCTGGTTCCACGACTCATCCAGGAGCCACGCGGTCTCTGACAAGTTCATGATTTATGCTTACCCCTTTAGATTATCTTGAAAACTTGCCAAATTGACCTACAGAAGGTGTGTGTTCCAATGCTGCCTTATGGCACGGAGTTTTCACGGCGGAGATTTATGGTCCGACGCGTCTCCATAAGCGCTCCTGCGGTGTTTTGTTCTCCTCTGGTTTGGCTTTAGTTCTACACCTCGAACAAATATGTTGTTGCAATCTGCAAATATCCCAAGTATATCTATTTTTCTGTACAGCAAAAATCATTTTCAGTTCCTGTGCATCTTTGAGTATCTCTGTCTCCTGGTGCGCACCTGATGAGTCTGCGCGCTCATCCAGTCTGTAGCCTCGATCTCTGCGTCTGGACTTTTCCCCTCACATTGAGCAGAGGCTGGGCTGGGCCATTCACGTCAGCGCACATACCACCTCCCAAGATAATGCTGAGTGAGAGAGAGAAAATATATTCATATGGATACTCCCCTCCACCCCCAAGCTAATTCTTCACGTTTCTGAATCGATTTCGGTGCAATTTTGGACGCTGGAGGTCAAAGCCATTTTCTCAGGCAGATTTGGCTAATGTCTTGCACACGAGGCGCAAATGGACTATCAAATATTGACTAAAATAAAACAGTTTCATTCCACAGTTGCTGCAGAAGACTTGGAGAGTTTTACTTTCTTTTCTCTTAAACTTTTGAGAAATAGTGAATGAAACTGGTTTTGTGCCATATTTTTACTGCCTACTTCAATCACCTTTAAAATGTGTAGAATAAGCACGTAGACCAGTGTGGTCTAATTAATGTATAGCCTATCATCCAACTCCGAGCCATATTTTGAATATCGTTATATTTAATAATTTCATGCGTTTGTAAAGACTTCCCCAAGTCCTCTGCCAGCCATCATTCTGTTTATTTAGCTCCCAGTGAGCCAGATTTTCCTTTTTAATATTTCAAAGTGGTCTTGAGTAGTTATCCAGGCTTTCATAAGGTTGTCCAAAGTTTATCTTTGGACATCAGTTGCGTTTTCCACTCAGTTACAGTCCACTCCTGCATTTTCAGAGGAATGTATTGAGCCAAAACCATTTTTCTTTTAATGAGAAAAATGAAAATAATTGCAGAAATGTGTTGAAAAATTTGCAGGCATGAAAGGAAATATAAATCAGAGCAAGTAGCTTGGAAGTCAGTATTAGGTGAAACCTCATTTTTCAACTCAGCCTGAAGCCTTTTAAGCTTTCTTGAAATTTTTCTAAATAGAATAAACCTTTATTGTCATTGTACAATAAAATTGAAAAACTTCATCTAATAGACTTCAGGAAAAGTTCTGCAGGCTTCCTAAAGGACCATTCCAATGGTCTTCTTTGGATGTCAGCTGTCTTTGGTCATGAGATGATCCCCGTGCTGCTCTAATCATGTAAAGACCTTGGTGACTCGGACTCGAAAGAGAAGCCAAACTGGAACTAAAAGGTTAACAAGTTTTATTTTAACAAATTGGAAAGTGCAGATCCTGGTTCTCTGAGAGGCAGTCCAACAGAGATCAGGTAGATCCAGGATTGAATCCAAAACAGCAAACAGAATAGGGGGCTAAACAAAAGACCAGGTCAAGGCAGGCAAGGTTCAGTAACAAGGAGGCATAAATCCAGAGGGAACAGGCTAAATCCGAAATCCGTTGGGCAAGAAGAAAGGTCTAGAAACACTGGATTGCTGGACAAATGGCATCAGACAATCTGGCACTGGAAAGTGAGCAGAGGAGAGTTAAATGCTGTGGAGAACAGGTGAACAGCATGATGATAATTACCAGGCACAGGTGGAAACAATCAGGAGCCTGGTCAGCGGAGCACCAATCAGAACATGACAAATCATGTTGAGGTCTGGGCTCGAGTAAGTGTGCTGTATGAATAATAATTTGATAATGTAATTATACAATTATCATGATTATTGTTACTGAAACACCACCTGTCCAAATAGTTTTTTTTTTAAATTACTCTGTTTAGCTGTCTGCTCTTGCAATAGTCGAACTTTAATATCTTAGTAATTCTTTTCAACGTGAACTCAAGACTTTGAAACAAATAATGAATCTTTGCGACTGGCTGCTAGTAACAAAGTGCAAACAATTCAATTCAAAATCAATTTATTTACTGAATTGTATGTTATTTGTCAACACAAGCTCATTCTCTTGGATACAGTGTCTTTTTTTAATTACAAGATAAGAGTAGAAGATTTCAAAATCCAAATTAAGGAGAACAAAGATATTGACTAATGAAGGAAGAATGATCTTTCCTAACTAATCAGAATCCAGTTACTCCCATCATCTACAATCTTCCCAAGATTCATAAAGACCACAGAAACATCACTTAGCCCAATAGTCTCAGGAAGAGGCTGCATAACAGCTATTATCAAATCTGGTTGATCTCTTTCTGAAAGGTTTTGTGAGGAATTTACCCTTTTATATACATACTTAATCTCTTGAAAGCTTATCATCTTAATCAGAAAACTGTGCTTGTTTCTTTGGATGTGGAAAATTTGTATGGTTACGTCCCGCATGAAGTGGCACTGAACTCTGAAGGGCCATATATGCTCCCTCAAATACGTCAATAGAAATGTCCATTTCTAACATTCTCATACGTTGCTGTCCTCATACTTCTATGCATCTTTTACGTTACCTAGTTGACCTCCACTAGCGGGAAGTGCTAAGTTCAGAGTTTATCCCTACATTCCAACGTGAGTTTCGGACACCGGTTGTGGGCGTTAATGCGGTGCCGTAAAGTTATTTCCAAGCGCTCAACAAGCCCTAAACACTCACTTAGCTTTTCTTCAATTCGTTTTCGTCTTCATCTTCATTCTCCCGCTGCTTTCTTTTGTTCCTTTTCCTCTACTTCTTCTCTGGTTTGTTTCTGCTTAAAAAGGCCTTTAGATGGCTTGGAGAACTGTTGCTCAATACTGATTCAAAAGAAAATTTGGCCCCTGAAAGTAAAAATACAAAGAAAGGAATTAAAAAAAAACATGGAACATTGGATAAAATGTAAATAAGATGCAAAAACTTAATAATGCAAGTAAATATCAAATATTAGAAATAAGTCATTTTACTGTTTTATGAAAAATATCAGTTCATTTTTAACTTGATGGCAGCAATGTCTCAAAAAATGTGGGGCAGGGCAATAAAAAAAGAAATGGATAGACATTTTGTAACTAGTTAGGTTCATAGGTGTGCAAAGAACATTGCCAAAAATCTATAATGGGAACCTGTGATGTTTGGAACCCTCAGGCAGCATTAAAAACCGGCATGATTCTGTCTTGGAAATCTCAGGAACATTTCAAGGAACTATGGTCTTTGAACACAATTTTCTGTCATCCATAAATGCGAGTTAAAGTTTGATTAACAAAGAGGAACCTATTAACATAATCAAGAAATGGCAGCATCTTCTCTGGGACAGAGCTCATCTAAAATAGGTTGAGGTAAAGTGGAAAACTGTTCAGCGGTCCAACTCACTGGGCTTCCAAAATCATGGAAGCTGTCTTTGATAAACTAAAGGAGAAAAGGTTCTTGCAGCTCGTTGTCAGCACTCCAGCCTGTGCATTGGTTCTTTGGGAACTTGAAAATCTGCAAAGGCAATATCTATGCTAAAAGGTTTGAGAGCAACATATACTTTCATCAAGATGACCAATTTGTCAGGGAAGGCATTGCATATTCAAGCAAGACAATGTTGCACTGCATATTGTGTCTATTACAACAGCATGGCTTTATTGTAAACCATGAATGATTTTATTTACATGACATTGCTAAAAATGGATTTATGCTAAATGCAGCCAGCTAATGTTTTGGATCATTTTCACCCTCTTTGAAGCATCTCAGCATGATGAAATTTACTAAATGGCATTAAATTTGTACCAACTTTTAAGTACCAACTATTTGCAAATCTTTGATTTCTGTTTTTTTTTTTTTTTTCATTTTTCACAGTATCACAACTTTACTTTTTTGAAAAGGGATTGTACTTTGAACTTTAAAGATGTAATAATTTGACCATTTCTAAATGTGTCGCAGTTTCACATGATGCAAAACATAGGGAGGTTACAATTTTGAGAAATACATAAGGCATAAAACACTCAGGTAGCCAAAAAATGTTGCTATTTTGTTATAGACTAATGACACTTTATACGTTCAGGTGTGAGACTGTGTTGATAGTGTTATCCATCATGTTTAGCAACAAATGAAATACTCTTTTTGCAAATCAATGTTGCTCATTTTGTTCATATGATATGACACCATTCTTAGAAATATTGCTGTTTTGTTACGGTGATGCATTGTTAAAGGCTACAACTTCAGTGTCACAAGTAATTACTGAAATACTTCCAAACAAGAGTTCTAAGTGGAGAAACGTGTATCATCAAATGTTTTAATTAACTACTCTAGAAGCTGCCAAGGTTTTATCCAATTCTATATTACAAGCATAAAGAAGCTCTGATTGTGTACCTAGTTTCCTTGCAAACGGTGATTGCTTCTATGCCAAAAGCCACAGTTCCTTCCTCTGCCCGTTACTTGCCTTTGCCTCCGCACTGATATCCCTTGTATTGGTTTTTGTCCCATCAGTCTCAGTTATGCTAGAAGGTTGCAGCTTCATTGAGCTCTGCCGGCTGCGATCGGAGCAGAGCTGAAAGACATGGATGAGGATGGGTCAGAATCAAATAATTTGCTGCGTTCCGCTCCAGTCAGACCTTCAAAGCCCACAAGTCCACCACTGTTGTTGCTGTGTCTCACAGTAAATGGCACCAGTACAACTGGTGGGGCAACATGCAGAGAGCACACACATCATTAATCTCTGACATGATTACATTGCTTGTTACTTCTAAAATGGTCAGTGTAATTGTTATTGAAAGGTCAGACAAGACCAATACAAAACAAATAAAGGAAAAAGATGTTGACATTTTTAACATTCTGTACAAGCTTTTATCCCTATTAACTTTTTAATTGTTCAATTCTCCACATATGATTGTCTGTAAATGTCATACTTTAATGTTTTGTTTCTTTGCTCGTCTGCATTTTTCTCTATGCTCTGTTCTTCTGTAATTACATTTATAGCACTGCTCTTTTGTTCGAAACGTGCTTGTTGCAAAAAATATTGGTTTCTTGCAAATGGTGTTACATGGATAGACAATGAAGTGAGACAACTGCTCATAAATATACATGAAGATGAAAAAATGCTAATAAATAATGTTTCGCAAATGTTTATGAAGAAAACACATGGGATACAAACTAAAGTATTCAGAGACTTAGTGACAAAAAGAAGTGACACCTATGGATGTCTTCGTGTTTTTCTTTTAAAACTCTTAAAAAGCTTAAACGCACAGAAAAGCCATTTTTCCAGGAAAATGTTTTAAATCCGAGCATCAAAGCATCCAAGCATGCTTGTCAAAAAAAAAAAAACTTGTTATCTAGTGATGCTACTGACTTCGGTTTTTTTCCCCAAACTAACAAAAGTAAATTTAACTCAAATATCAATATCAGGGTTTTCTGAAATAGATTACCCAAAAAACAGACTCATATTCAAGACAAAGGCATATGATGGATAAAAAAAAGAAGCTTTATTTAAGATTAAACCAAAACTGAAATGGCAGGAAGTCCAAAAACACCAAAATGCAATGAGGAGAATATAGTAACTAAGTTGGTCATTAGAAAAAATTAATAACTGAAGCAAAGACAAGAATTTGGCAAAGAGCAAAGGAAAATCTGGAGTTATATTCTGAATACTATTTCCTTTTTTATTGCCCTGCCCCACACATGAACATGAGCACTTTTACCCCCCCCCCCCAAAAAAAAAAACTTTTTCGCATAGTAAAAAATGCAATGCAAAGTGCTTTACTTTGAAAAACATAATGAACAAAAAAAGCCATCTTTAGCCATCAAATCCCTCAGACCCCAAACCCATGAGTCTCACATATATATGACACATAATAACACACCCACACATACTGTATTCATAAAATTATGTTTCTAACCTCCTAACCCACTGTCCTAACCCTCACCACACCACATTAGGCAAGGCAAGTTTATTTGTATAGCACATTTCATGTACAGGACAATTCAAGGTGCTTTACATACAAACATT
>JAOXYM010000006.1:23942419-23959961 GCA_028567055.1 Leptatherina wallacei | reverse complement strand
TGTTATCATAAAAGGCTGCAAATAGAAAAGTTTTTAGCCCTGATTTAAAACTGCTGAGAGTTTCAGCAGACCTGCAGTTTTCTGTGTTCAAGCGGATGTTATTAAAGACCTTAGCTTTGTTAGCTCGGAGCTACAGGCAGCTCAGAGTTTGATGGGTGTCAATCATCCGTCCCCACGCTCACAGCACCACCTCGTCACCCATTTTTGTATTTTCTGGGACTTGTGACGCTGCCAAAATGGCGACGGTGGGAGAAAGGGAGAAAGCAGTCGCTGGGTTTTAGGGGAGGAATTTTATCCCAGTTTAGTCTAATACAGAATTTTAGCAATCAAATACAAAATAACCTTATATTTTCCATGAAATTTTCTATGGTTCAGTTTCAACGTCTGATATGTTGTCATAAACTATGGGTTTTTATGAGATTTGCAAATAATTACATTGCTTTCATACATTTTACTCGGTCCAAACTTTTTGGGAATGAGGTTGTAATATACATACTCTTTTATGTGCCATCATTCACAGATTAAATTGTGCAAAATCTTCTATTATGACTTGCTAACCTTGTTTTCAAAAATTTTTTTAGGTCGGGAAATGCTGTTTCGGCATGATCTTAAGAGGTTTATTGAACTATTACAGAATGGGCCTAATGACGATCTTCTCAAATTCCTAGAGTTCACCCTCCGGTCCCCCTTCCTATGAGAGGGACTGGAACCACCACCCCAGACTGCCAATCCAGAGGCACTGTCCCTGATGTCCACGTGATGCTGTAGAGGCGTGTCAACCAAGACAGCCCCATAGCATCCAGAGCCTTAAAGGTCCCATATCATCCAAAATTCACTTTCTAAAGGTTTTCTAACAGTCTCATGTGTCCCCAGGACAGTGTATAAGACTCAGGAGCTAGAAAATCCTGTCACCGCTCTCTCTCTTCCTTGCTCCAATTTTCAGCAAATGTGTGCTCAAACGGGTGTGCCTGAAATCTTTCCCCAAGTGACGTTGAGAAGGGAAACAACCACTCCCGGCATAGTGGATGCAGCCTTGGACTCGCCCCCCTAGCTAGCTGAGCCCGCCCTATAAAATCTCAGAGTGTAAGCCATTGTTTCTCCTCACAAACCCTCCAAAATGATGAAGAGCGGGGGCCCTGCCACCAAGGATCTTTATAAGCACCTCAGTGAAGTCGTACTCCATGGCCTCTCCAAACACATCCCGTGCCCGAGTTTTTCCTCAGCGACAGTCTTATGCCTGAACATATTGTCCGTTATGGACAATCCATGACGAGCACGAAAGTCCAACAACAGAACACCACTCCGATCCCCAGATGTCCCCCAACAGAACGAGGGAGTCCCCAGAAGGAGTCCTCTCCAACACTCCCTCCAAGGACTCCAAAAAGGGTGGGTATTCAGGGGGTGGGGTTCCAAACGAGGGAAACTTGACTATATTTCTGCTCATATCATAGGGGTGCAAATTAACTTTAGAAATGCAATAGATTACATAGCCTACCAACTCCCAAACATTCTTATGCATTTAAGGTACTGTAAAAACTACTTTGCAAGAAGCCTGTGAGTTAAATTAGTTTTTTTTTCATTATAAAGGAGGCTTGATGTATGATATGTTGGAATGAGAACAATTATGTTAGCATACAATTAGGTGAAAGTTAAATCCCTTAAGTGCGTGAGAAGTACTTGGCTCCTTAGGGCAACACACTCACCTGCTGGCAGCTGGTGTGTAGTTTCTATCACAGCTGATTGCTCACTGTGTCTAACTGAACAAAGTCTGCAGCTGTTTGTTATCTAAGCATGTGTGAGATCTTGTGCGAAAAAAAAGAAGAAAAAGCGTTCATTTAACCCTCACTGTAAGGACGACTCTATTCTATAATCATGCACAGACGTGCACCAACGTGCTTCTGAGCCCAACATTTCTTGGCGGACTAAAAGCTGCATTCCGCCCCACCCCTTGCAAACAACATCATCACCACTGTACCTAAATCAGGAAGCACGGGTAGGATACGTTGTTTTGCTTTTTCTTTTCTTATAACGGAGACACTTTGGTGATTACAGCAAACAGCCAACCATAAAGGGAAGGAAAGGCGTTAATGTCGATGGTGTTGACGGCCCACCGTCGACCACCGCAGAAAGAAGACTGACAGTTGGTTACATCCAGTGCACGGCTGAACTGTGGATGCATTTGACACAGACTAACCGGAGAAGGGTACGTGCACTGTCAAACTCAACAAAATACACATTTGTGGTAAATTCATTAGAAAAAAAAAAACAACAGAACAGACACCTAGGTGGATACGTTACAGCTACTTTGTTATATTTATTTCATAAACACGCAGGTTATGTGTTGAAACGATAGTAAACACGTTATGATCCACGTAGACTTGTTTACACTGCGCATCATACGTCAAAAATCCTGCTTGGAAAATGTGATTTTTCGTGTACGTCTTAGTCTTTTTAACTCCTTGAAACAAAGCACGTTGACGTATATGTGTTTAAGCATCACCCGCATCAAACTGTGTCACTGTGTTTGTCATGTGCTTTAACAGCGTAGCCCCCACCACCACTCTCGCGACTATCTTTTCCGCTCCAATCACCGTAAACAACTATTGCAATATAACGCTTCTTTCCACTCTGGCAACACAGCTAACTGCTTTAAACTGGGGTTTGCCATTATTCAAATCAATAAGACGGGTTTCTTAAATTCGGCATTAATAAAACACTCGAAGCTTGATTAAAATTCTGTTTATTTCGTTTTTTCTTGGCCAATTACGCTACAAACTACCGGAAATAGTGGGTATTGCGAAAAGAGGGGGATCATTGAGGCATCATGGAAAGTAGCTATTTGGATTTATACTATAATGCTGATATTCAAATTATAATGTGGGTTATGTCAATGCCGATTTATTCATTATGTTAAACTGAAACTTGGTGGGGGAAAAATCGTGCTGCAGAAGTCAAGAAGTCATGCTTTAAGGGTTGCTGCTTTAAATGGGAAGATTCATAACCGAGTTTTGTACATGTACTTCATGGCAGTCTGAGAAGACGTGTCAGTGTTTGCTCCTGTCCAACACTTCTGAATATTTGAGTAGAATGTTCTTTGCTAAAATACATTATTCTGACCACTTTAATACACATAATGAGGATCCATGTGAAAATCCTCTCATGTACAAATAACTTAAGGGAGTTAAGATATTCAAATCTAGAGAATATTCAGTGTTTGCACTGGTAGAAATACATTCCTAAAGTTCATTGTTTCCCATAGCTTAGGGTTTGAATATGTTGCCATTTTGCTTTGACCAGTGGATAAACTGGCCTTCAGGCTGTCAGGATACTGGACCACTCACTGTAAAACCCAGGGGAAATGTAGTATTACATCACTCTGCCTTCTAAGCACAAGGCTTGTCTGCAACAGGCTCCACTTGCTACCCAACTTTACAGAAAAACACTGAAGGCCTTTAACAGAAACCGTAGACTTAAAATGAACAAAACAGCTTCACCACTGCACTGTCAAGGAAAAGAACAACACTATTTACATCAGCTAAAGATCCCACATTAAGCCCTACGGCTGTATTTTTTTAATTACACATTGTCAGTTTGATATGAAAGGCGAGATAGGGGCTCAAAGCTGCGATTACTTGCTTGCTTAGTGTCGCTGCCATGCGCAGGCTTTAAATAAAGCACTCACACATGAGTGGGTGCTTTTGTCTGAACTGCACAGATTTATTAAAGCCTGCCGCCCTAAATGTCCTCTAACCAGGGAATCCTGAGTAAGAAAACGTCTGGCCTTAATTGATACAAATTTACACATATCCTTGATATTCACCTCTTCAGATCCTCCTTCAGAAGCTGAAACACTCAGGGATCATCCTTTATATCCACATGGTCACAGCATGTGTATGGCTGGACTGCTGTTTCAGTTTTATCAGAGATAGAAATCGCTGATGGATTTTGAGGAATACTAGGAATTACTAAGTCTATAAAGTATACAAAGCCAAAGTTTGCCCTGTAAAAGCAAGGTATCAGAATCTTCATGCTAACCTTAACATAGTTTTAGGAGAAAAGCTCTTGTTTTCCCTGTGACTACCTGAATTGGGAAGGCCACAGGAATGCATTCCATTGAATTTCATAGGATTTGCCTCAGCCAGGAGAAAATGCCAAGGGGTTTGCTCACAGCCTCACGTGTCTCCCTTTACATTCCTTTGTCTTTATGAACCTACAGCACTTCCACAGACAATTTTTGAATGTTATTTTCATCTTCTGTCTGAATCTTTTGCTTTATATGAAGTTTTCCATCCATATCTCGCTAAATGCGCTACATCCACATGCTACATCTGTGTTTTACAGGTGACACACTGAGGTTAGTCAACTTCCGTGCCTGCAGACTCACACACTTCCTCTTGTTTCTCACTTCCCCTCCTGTTTATGCCTGTTCTTGGCAGACAGGTTGAGTCGCATTACCTGCCATATGAACGCCTCCTGAGCACATATTGCAATATTTTTGCGAGTCTTACCTAAGGTGTGGTGCAGGTAGTCGGCTCATGGTGTTGATCTGACATCATATCCTGTCATTTATGGTGTAGCCTGCTCTTTTTATTTTTTTAAAGAGACTACAGCAGGTTGTAGAGTTAAATGGCCTCTAATATGCTCTAATATTGGATAACTACTTAAGCAGATTGATATACTTTAATGTCTTAACAGCACATTATTTTTCTCATTCTCTACATTAATGCAGAGAATTAATGTACTCTGACCTTTCTACTCTGACTGGTCAACTGATTGGTCCAAAATGATCAGGTTCAAACAAGCTGATCATTCCTAGTTTGGGAAATGCCAAACTAATCACTAGGCATTTATTCTAAAGATGTGTTTGGTTTTGAAGAGGTTAAATAAAATAAAATTAGACTAAACTTTGAGGAGATGCTGGTAGTTTAGGAGAAGAGGAGCTCTAGTTTAATGCAAATTGAAGAAAAACCCCCAAAGCATGATATAACCTTCTAATTTTGCCTCCATATTCAAATTGAGAGGTTGCGGCTTGAATTATTTGTCTGGAAATGTACTAGCTTTTAATTATGAGTTGGTAAAGTTATGATGGCTCATCCTGTGGAGCATTGGTTGTCCACAACCTTAGAAATTGATGCTATGTGTATGTCAGGGACTGGTAGAGTTGGTGTATGGACAAATATTACCTGACCGGTTTGACAATATCAATATAAAATGAATGTACTTTATTTATAAAGATGCACAACAGAATTTTTGCCATTTTCTCAGTGATGCGCCCCCGCTATCGACGGTTAATTTGGCATCCATCTTGCATCCTACCTGTACTGTGTGTACTCTCTCCAGACAGTAAAAAAAACAGTCTTATCTTGACTCTTTTTTTAATCTCCTGCTTTGTCTCTTTGTGTCTTTCTTTCCTCTCTTCTTCTGATAATGTCTTATAATGTTTCTTTGCTGAATCCGCCACAGTGTGTGTTCAAAACGGCCAGTGTGTTTACTTCCGGATGCTAGCGTGTGACGCATGCGCAAAGCGAAATGCAGCGTCCCGGGTGAAAAAGTTGTATATGCGGTTTCTCAGCCGCGGGACGCTGCTGAGCCACGATGGCTCCAGAAATGCACATAATAGATTTCACTGTGCCATTAAACGAGGCCGGAATGCAGCGTTTGAAAGATCTGTTGAGATCATGATATACTAATATAAGGGTTGTCAAATGATTGCAATTTTTTTTCAAATTAATCACAGGATAGCTATGGATTAATGACATTTCTAAATTGTTAACACCTAGCTTTTGTCTGCTGAAAGCTAGATGTTAAACCTGAAATTGTAGCCTAAATAAATGCATGCTTGATGTTAGGATGGAGGTGCTTGAGTGAAACGAAACTGTTCTGTCTGTAAATTACAGCGTGTTTATTAATTGTTCCGTCTTTGTTTTAATTCTCATCTACCCGTATAAAGGGCCAAGACGTTTTTCAGATTCTTCCATCTGGCTCTCACAATCAGCCAAAACATAGGTGCAACAACTTCTTCTCCTTCTTTTTCATCAGCTGGTGGGGAGTGTGAACTAAAATGTCAGAGGCCACGACTTAAGTGTGTGACATATAAAAATCGGTCACACTGTTCATGCGTTAAAATTCATTTGTGGAATTAACATGTAATTTTTCTTTTTGACACCCCTAGCTAATGTCTTTTAATATTGCCATTCTTATTATTCACATCTTGCAAATTTAAAAGCTCTGCATGATCTTAGCTGGCCATACTTTGCTTATTTCTGGCCTTGGATCGCATTTCTTCTTAAAAAAAAAAAACGACATAAAACAAACCCATTGAGCTTTTGCTACAGGCTCCTGACTTTATTTGTAGCACTCAAGAACAAAGATCTGAAAATAATATAGCAATATTTATCTACAGCATTGGACCTTTTAAGATGATTGTTTCCCTCAAATGTTCCATTAGAAAAAAAGCCATATGTGCTTTCTAAAGGTTTCCTCACTATAGTTTTCTTAAGTATTCTGTATAATAATAACACACCTGCAATCATCAGACTGCATTCAAATAAGAAGGAAACTGTCATAGTTGGTATTTCATTCAAAATCAGAACCACTTATTTGGATGAATCACCCAACTGTCAAACCATTCATCTCATGGTTATAGAGCAAGAAGCTAGCAGCGACTTTGATGTTCCAGTCGGGCAGCTGGAGCCCAAGGGCAAACATTGCTGCTGTCTTTGCTGGAGCTGCTGTAAGTTAAGCCAGACAGTCACGGCTGACTGCTCACCAGCCTGACAAAACCGAAACTACTCCTCCAGTAATTCTCCGCAAACGGCTATCTTCACTCATTCCAGATTGCCATTGTTATCTAGAAGTGGTGATGTCCATGATGCTGATGTGATGCTGGCAGGACGTACGTAGATTCAGGGCACTTTTGATTAAACAACATTTTATCATGTGAACATGGCAGCCTGATTGGCATTTATCTGGCTGATTAATCTGTCAATATAGATATGATTCCAGAGAGAGCCGTGCTGAAATAACTGCTGTTTATTTGTGAGTTTTGCATTCATGTTTAATCCACAGATTGTTTTCCTGATTAACTGAAGAGTTTGAAAGTCAGTGGAAAACAATTTCTAGAGGCTGGACTTGGGTTAATGGTCCTTTTGCTTCAACATGACTCAGAAAATTCATCCATTATAGTTAATTGGCTAGTTCATTATCTTGTCAATTCAGCTGTAAAGATAATAGGTCGACCAGTATGAGTTTTTCTTCTATGTTGAAAGCAATCTTTAGAAAGCAGAGGAGCTAATGGCTGACATATGATGTTGATGATTGTATATATGCTGTTTATTTTTTTCATTTATTTTTTTTGATGGTCTTTGGCTGTTTTAGCATGATGTACTTCAACAGTAAAAATGAATCAAAACAGATGGAGAAATTGATGGAAATGCTTGTCTGTTTGCTTATCCTAGTATTGAGCTGGAGTTTGGATTCCTGCATTAAATTTGTGGTAAAATGTTGACTTTATAGATATGATTAATGGTTTGAGTTACTTTTTGTGTTTTGTGGTAAAAGTGATTCCCGGTGAGAATGACTTTCTCTCATGTTGCTCTAAGAAGTTCCCGGTGTGACTGAGTATTTCCTGCATGTGACCTTTACTCTGTCTAGACCCTATAAACATGCATGCCTTAACAGTTTATTTAAAAAACGAACAACGATCCAAAATGGTCTCCCACAGCTGTCGTAGCTTCCACTGCCAGCTACGTTTTCGGCTGAAGGTTGCCTGTTCATATAAGCACACGTTGATCAGTAGCATAGTAATTTGATTGACACAAGAAGTAGGGTATTGTGATTCACACTTTTTAGTATGTTTTTGCAGGAACAACACTCCACTGCCTACAGATGCACCAGCCTGATAATTGGATAAGAATACTCAGCCATCAGCTCTTTTAAAAAAAAAAAAAAAAAAGATATGGCAAAAATCTGCCAAATTAATTCATGAGCCTCTAGACTTTAACACCTTTGGTTAAAAATGCAGACACAGCTGAAGTAACCAACTTCTCGTAAAGCCCTTTTAATGAGGCAAAGCCGGGAAAGTTGCAGACTAAACTTGAAATTCTTAAGTGTTTGAATCAGTGACTCTGCACTTAAAAGCAGGGATACACACAAGCAGATTTACCCTTAAGCTGAAATGATTGTATTTTTATACACAAGACAAAATATTAAAAACAGGTTTTAAATCTCTTCGGACAAAGGGTTATGAAATGCAGACAAAAACAAGCCCATATAATTTTCCAAGGATTTAAGTGTTGATTTGGCCAAATTCCATAAAGAACACACAGCTGCTGATGTTACGGTAAACTTTGATCGATGGCGTTCAGGCTGACGGGGTTCATGGTTTCAAAGTGCGGAGAGGAGAAACAGTGGATGTGTTTGTTATGAATGGGTTTATTTTAGTGGTAACATCCTGTTAATTAACGATGTGCCCCTTTTAGAAGGAATGCTGGGAGCTGATAAATACATTATTATTCAAAATCATTTTTGAGTTTTTGGTTTTTGGCTCCTCCGCATCGAGAGGAGCCAGACGAGGTGGTTCGGGCATCTGGTCAGGATGCCTCCGGGACACCTCCCTGGGGAGGTATTCTGGGCACGTCCCACTGGGAGGAGACCTCGTGGTAGACTGAGGGATTATATCTCTCGGCTGGCCTGGGAGCGCCTCGGGATCCCCCCGGATGAGCTGGCTGATGTAGCCAGGGAGAGGGAAGTCTGGGCCGGGGAGAGGGAAGTCTGGGCTGCCCTGCTCAGGCTGCTCCCCCCGCGACCTGACCCCGGATAAGCCGAAAAGGACGGTACGGTACGGCTACCAAAAAAATTGCCAAGTGAGAAAGACACCTCTTATCACATGATTTAAATTCTATCCATCCTTGTTCCTGCTTTGTAACAAGGCGCAAACCAAAATTTGACCAATCAGCTGTGCTAATGCCTATTAAACTATTGCTGCTGTCACACATGCACCAGAGTCCTAAAATGTTTTTGAAGATGTTTCAGTGCCGTTGCAATGGAGAACCTAAATGTCTCCCACAATTCATAAAATCTAAAAGCCCTTGAGCTATTCTCATGTAACATTGTACAGTTGCAGTCAAGGAGTTGTTGAATGCCTGTAGTGGTATCTTTATGCATTGAATCATTGCTATCATGGTGTTTTCCACTGTTTAAACTAAAAAAACAATTAGGCGAGGATAAAAATGGGATTTTGTCCCTTTTGGTTTATCACAATTTGTTCAGGCATGTGGAGATTCACAATGTTTCTGACACTAGAATCATATTTTATGAGCTCTTAGCTATCTATTGAGCTCAATATTATGCATATAGTCCTGATAATTGCTGTGTTATTGTTGATTTAACTTGGGTAGGTCTGATTATGCAAACCATACCTCCAGAGGATTTAACAGGTGCTTAATTATCAAATCAGTCACTGATACATCAGGTTTTGTGCAGGACTAATTTATCAGACTGTGATATAACAGGCATACAAAAAGGCTAACATCATGTGTTCAATGTGAGTATGAAGACGTGACAGAGCACTAATTTGCGTACATGAATTATAGAACCAGTTAAAAATGTTGGCCTTTCTCCTAAAAGGATGCAGCACGCTGCATCACTTTTCCGGTTTCAAAGTTCCTGAATCAATAACTCATTACCAAATGGTGTTCAAACAAACAATGCCTCTTTTCAACTGTAGAAAGGTAGACAAGAGTGTAGTTTTCATCAAAATGAGCCGCTCTCTGAGCAAGACAAGCGAACACGAGTCTTTTTGTGGCGCCGCCTCTGAAACAAATTTACAAGGATACTCTACAGAAAAGAGAAGCAGCTTCTGCCGTCTTTCATGTTGGATTAAAGATGATCCATGGCAGTTCATCTTCAGCTGAGTTTTATTTGTGAGTGAAATCCAAAGAGAATACCTTTTGATTAAGCGCAAGAGAAGGCCCTG
This sequence comes from Leptatherina wallacei, assembly GCA_028567055.1. NCBI lineage: Eukaryota > Metazoa > Chordata > Actinopteri > Atheriniformes > Atherinidae > Leptatherina > Leptatherina wallacei. The sequence continues at coordinate 23,949,985 of JAOXYM010000006.1, read as the reverse complement.
TAACCTTCTGCAGTTTGAATCCTACAGTCAGTGTTGAATAATGGCCAAAAGCAAAGGAAAGAAAAAGGGAACTAAGGAGTCTGAAATCAGCGAGATGTCAGTCTGTTCACTCTTCCCTCCTGCTTTCACAGATGTTAACTTTTGACCTCAAATCTCTTGGCAAGAATAGTGTACCTTCACTGGGAGATAGGCAGATTGTAAATGCAGTTAGTTCTCACCACAATCCCCCCCCCTCCCTCCTCAGGGACACATGCAAACATGTTCTGTATTCATTACGTAATCGCCTCTCACAGTAACACCGTGCAGTCGCTGCGGGCAGCTGGAGGGTTAAAAGAAGCCGTTGTGTCTTGTGCTCAATAGCAAACCTCAAGCGAGACAAAGGAACCAAGCAATGGCAGACTGTCAGGCGAACATGTTCCAGACAGAAACATGGGTTCGTCAGTACGTTGTGCCATGACGGCTCTTTGTCAAATCCAATATGCATGCTGCGGTCATAGATGCAAGATATGTACACGTCTTTTGTGATTCTAAGTTGCAGATTTATGCTATTTTTGCACCACAGAATATGTGTGTGTCCGCTCAGCGATATGCCAGAGAGGCAGTGCAGATATAATACTTTGAGGAGGCAAAAGATGGTTGTTGCACAAAGGGAACTAAGACAGTTTCCTTAATACTGATCCCTTAAATAGTACAGTATGTTGATGGAGTAGTTGATTAGCTTAGCAAATAGTATTTTAATTAAAAAAAATGAAACGCTAGTCTGAGTTACATCAGTTAAAACAGTTATTTCTAAAATGAATGATATTCGAGTTTGCAGGAATGTGAAGGCTGCAGTGTCTGGTTTCAGTGAGAGTATCTCAGTGACAAAGGCTGGCCGTCATACACATAGCAATCTGGAAAGCTGCTGCGTATCTGTTCGTCAAGAAATTAAAGCACGTGACACACTGTGAAACTGCAGACCAGTACATTGTTGTTTGCTTGTGCATTTTTTTCCCTATTGTGCAAAGATGTGTCTGTTCCTGTTAACAAAGTCCCTCTCAACAGAAAAAGCAGGGTAACCTGCATAATTCATGGCCGTTATAAATGGTATGTCCTAGCTTCTGGTTCGAAATGTTTAACCCTCGATTCTCTAAGGCAGTTTTCATGAAGTCAGTGAGATGAAGAGTAGGACTGCATGATAAAAAGGTGTGAAATATCTGGTGTCAATCTAAGGTTTATTAGCAAAACTTCTGCACTCTGCGGATTCCTGTCATCTTGAATGTTTTGATACTGCTGCCTGCTGCTCAATGCATGCTCAGGATTGGGGGATTGAATCAAAGAGAAGATTAGGTGCAATTTATTGGTTTCATTAGCTAGGCAATTGTTTTTTATGAATTGGTTTATTGAACATGGTAATTATAAATTGGGATATTTTGGATGTAATTTATGGGATTGTTTTAATTGGATTATAAATGGGCTAGAATAAGCTGTATTGATGCCTCAAGATGCCTTGAGATTACTTTTTTGCGAATTGGGACTTTACAAATAAAGCCTAAATTCAATTGAATATTGTGATGATGATAGATTTTTTAATATATATCTTGATTTTAAAAACCCGTAGTGTTGAATCAACCCAGAATGTATTCAGAATAAAAGGGAAGAAGGAAGGCTGACAGCTTTCTGAATAAAAGTGTTTTTGCATTTTCTTTCTGCTTTTATTTTTAATCACTAAAATAGTTTGGACAATTTCCCATTTGGAAATGATTTGCATCTTTACTCTTGGAAACTTGACACCATGCGTGACAATGATGGGAAAATAAAGTGGCCACAGTATAGCTTTTATTCTTACTGTGTTAATCAATCAAATACGGAGAGTAAATTATCACAAGGAAATAATCCTTTAATCCCTTAGCATTGTAGTGATTTTTGTATAATTTGATTAAATGCTGTTAGCCTTATCCTCAGTCTAACACCAGGACAGAGAGATTGGGAGTTTTCTACATTTTCTTTACACTTTGATGCAGCATCATTTCAAAATGATAGCTGATATATATTGTCTTAAAATTATTTCAAGTTAGAATTAATTCACTCTCAGTTCATTTTATGTCACCATTATCGTATAATCTATTAAATAGTGAAACCTACATGGAAATTATTCTTTTTGCCACGAGGTGATGGCATCTAAAAACAGCCAAGCGGTGAAAACAATGTCCAGATTGGTTTCATTCAGCAGTTTTGTTCCAGGTGAATGAAGATGGTAATGATGATTATGGAAAATAATCAGTAATTATTGTTATATAATCATCTAACAGTTGTGTCAGGCCTAGTTGGAGCCACCCAGTGGTTGAGAAGATGGCATTAAAGCAGTGAAACTGATTTCGAGGTATAAAAACTGTAGCTTTTAAGACCTCCAGACAGATTTGTGTTGATGGCGTTGATCGCAGGGAATTTTTAGCAAGCACCTCAATTACAATATTTACATTTGTGATTTGTATGATTCAGTGTTCAAGTTTCAAATGTCAGTAAATGTTTTTAAAGAAAATAACAGGATAAGGTCTTAACTTCTTAAAAAAGCAAAACTTTCTTTCTGGACCCTAAATATATCACGCTGGGGATCTTCCACACCCGGAACTTCACAATGGTGTGTGGTGGAGGCTGATGATTGTTCACCTTCTGTTTGATATCCCACCTGCTGTCAATCTCCCCATGGCTCCCAAGGTGCAAAGGTGGCTGCAACACAAAGAGTTGCTGCCTTCAGTCACATTTCAACTGTTGCACCAAAGGTGGAACAAATTTGTTTAGTTTATTGAACAAGGACCATGTACAGCAGCATTGATCACAGAAGAAAAATGCTTTGTACCAGATTGTAATTTAGTTCTGAGCTCATTTCCAGTCCCTAAAACACATAGAAATACAAAGCATATATACAGGTAATAGGCAAAAAAATTGCATGTTAAAAAACTGTGAAATAGAGAAAATACAATTAAAAAAAACATTAGTAATAGTAGTTATAAAATAAGCATGAGTTTTACCCTATTTAAGCCTCCGCCCACCATACAACTATATTTGCATTCAAATAGTAAAGTCGAACCAATTTGAGTTGAATTATTGATAAAAACTGTAAGTTTCTGACTTCAATCCCCCCCTCCCCCGGGACCCCAAGAGGCGAAAGAAAGTTTGGTATCACAGTTGAACGACGGACAACCAAGGAAAAAAGTTTTGCACCGTATAAATGTTAAGTTTGTAAAGATTGTTGCGTTGGTGGGTAGCAAAACTGAATTTGATTTTTTTTTTTTTTGCACGTTTTCCTTCGTAGGCATGCCTTGGAAGAATCACTTTTCATATGACGAAGACCATGTCCTCACTGGAAGCGAGTTTAGATGTATCCACTGAAGTTTTTTTCTTGTTATCAATCTTTCATCCATTTCTGGAGGCTGAAAACACTAACTTTTAGAACATGTTCCCAGTTCATATGTATCTAAAAAAAAAAAAAAAAACACGGTTTTGTGTTCCATGTTAACAACCCATACGCATCTTTCCTGAACCAATGATGTTATAGCTCCATCTTAACCCTGACAACAACTATAACAATGGTGGATTACAGTGTTGTAGAAGCTACTGAGCATGATATGGCTTTTACAGCAAAATCTATAAAAGTAAATCCAATATTCATCCAAATGAAAACAGTCAGTCTCCATTTGGATGTAGCCCTAAAACAGTTTTGGCACGCAGGTCATCCGACATACTGATTATATGAGTCAGGGACACCTGCTTGACACTTAAGGCTGGGATATACTTGCTGCTAGCAGTGTGTTTGTGCACGCATCATCGCTGCCATGTGTCACTAGTGTTCAATTGGCATGTAGGCCGCTCACGTTGACGCGAGGTAACGTGTTGCGTGCTCGAGTTGCAATATTGACTGGAACGCTGGAGGTGCTCATGCAAACAAGAGCATGAACACGAGGTCAGAGGTAAACGCAATGGTGAATAGTTCCTCTCGGACCTTGTCTGCAACTACCGGCATCTTTATGATCTTTCCACCCCTTTGCTAAGTGACAAATACTTGTTCCTTAATAGTTGGCAACCGATTGGATGAATTTTGAAGGTTTATGCAGAGATTTGTGAAAAAAATGCCCTGGAAATACAATGTCTGTCAGATTGGCCTTTTTACTATTTCAGAATCCGAATAAACCTCAGCAAAGGCGCCAATCTTGCCGTGCTGATTCTGTACAGTGATGTTGAAACAGTGCAGTGTCGATTGGTCAGAGTCATCACCTGTGGGCATACACAACTCTGCAGGTGCATACGAACACGCTTCCTTGTTCTATGCAGATGCACATTAATAACCTTTGCATTTATGAAGAGAAAAAAAAAATCCTAAAATTATTTTTCCATATGTGTTTTTTTGAAAATCTGACAAAAGCACTGTGATTCACTGATATGTTGTACAGAAAAGGGAAGGATGTTGTTTATTTGACTCAATAAAGTGACTCATTATTTGAGGAAGTCTTAAGACAGAACAATTTTTACAAAAAAAACTAAAGCTTTTTTCACTGTTATGCAAACATAGTGAAGGCAGGTTGATAAATCCTTCTTTTTCTGAATGTTATTCTTTCCATACCTCGGCAATCCATTCTGTTATTTTTCCAGTATTATAAAAACTTCATTAGATCCTGAGATTAATGTTGTGATGAGGTAATCTTCCCCTCATTTTTACAGGCCTGCAGTTAGTGAGATGGAAATCTGTACTTCACTTATTGCTTTCAAAGAGGGAAAGATTGTCATTTTGCAGGTAAATACAATGATACCTGAACCAAATTTGCAACTGGTGGCCCAGAAAAGATTGTCATTGCAGGTAGAGTTCTCCTGTCTGTGCTGCTGTAAGTCTGGCTGAAAACTCCACCAACGCACACGTCTTTTTTCTCCAAAATGTAAAAGACTTAAACTTTGAGAAGGCAATCTGTCTCTGAGGATCTGTCATTCAGATGTGACAACCCATACTGGTAATATTCAAAGAAACAGAAGTCTAATTGAAGTAATTTAGTATGAGCTGTGAACAGGAAACATGGTAGGTGTGTTCTTTTCTTCTTCTTTTATATTAACATGCATCCTTTTTTCATTTGATTTCTGCATCAGAACCATAAGAAAACAGCATTGGCTTAAAAGGATGATTATTTGAAATAGCCCTTGGCTAATGGACAGCTCAGACAGATATAATTGCTACTATGTACCGCGCTCTCCGCCTTGGTAGGTAATGGATTCTACCAGGTGCGGTCCTGTATAGTTAACTACTCTATAATAAGAGCTTATATCATCTCAATTATTTGTTAAATCCACAAATAGAAATGTTTCAAGATATTAACTTGGGACAACTGGTAGTTAACAGCAGTTTATAGGGCTTAGACTGGAAAGGGATGATTTAAACAGACTTTTCCTTGTCATGCTAAACTAAATTACAGAGACGTGTGTGATGAAACACAAAGGCCACGAAATATTGTAGGTGCAGTTTTAGTCCAAAAGCACTGCTGCGACGTTGTAGTTGCAGTGTTGTATTACATCCCACCTCCCTGCTCTCTGCCTCTCCTGCTCTCACACTCCATTATGCAACCATCATTTCTTGCAAGTCCTTGCAGGATAGCAGGCTTGATTGTGTAACATTTGAGAGGGAAACGTGCCGGAAGGACTCACATGTAGTCACACAGAGTCCTAGGGATGTCTTGCCACATCCAGCAAAGCATCAAAGTCCTCAGCGAATGGTTCAAGGCTCAACTGGGTGCACAGAAACTGGCAGAATGAGTGTGTCTCTGCGTTAAATCAGCTGGGAGGTCAGACCATTTTTGTGTCTGCTTCATGGCACTTTATGCAGTAATTTTCATCCACAAATAAACATTCCATTAATTTAGATTCTTTACATAAACATATGTTTGTTGCATTTTATATAAAGATCTTTTTGTGCAGAACTCCAGTTTTTAGCTCTTGGCAAACATGTTTAATTTATACCGTCTGATTTCCTTCAAGTCAGTGGCTTTATTAAATTTGTGGGGTCACATTTTAGGGGCATTATTAAAAGCATCCTCCAAACAAAATGAAGCCTTTTCTTCATTATCCCGTCTCAACTCTTCCACACTTTTTTCGAGCAGCTCTGTTTGAGAACGTCTGAATTGATGTTCAACCTGAACTAATCAAAACTTTCAGTTCTGCCTGAGTACCAAGTGGTATAGTTTCATAAAAGAAGGATTGTTTCCAGTGATCAAATAACAAGGAATTATCATCAAAGTTTGATGTTCCTCACACTGCTGTTTTATCTTAGGCTCATTATTTTGGTTTTATTACCTGAACTCAGACAGCAAATTTAAGAAGTTGTAGATATTTTAGTTGTTTTGCGTGTGCCATTAATAACTTGATGAAAGTCTGTGGTTTGTTTTAGGAGCTGAGCCGACCAAAGTGCTGCCATAAAAATAAATAATAACATAAAATAGACCTGCCCCTCTAATAATTGACTGATGGCTCATTTGCACTTGTTAAATCGGCCTACCTCATATGGATGGAGACTTCTGTCCAGTCTTACATTTTGTTTCGTGTGTTTTTTCGTCCGTTTTCAAATAGCTTGTGGATGCGTATTCAAACAGAGCAGTACCACTGGATATCTTGGAGGCAGTGTTGCCACAGTGTATTTAAAGGCTGCTTAGACCACTGTCGTCCACTACGCTGCCTTTTTTTTGGTTAATTCTTTTTTATGGTGGCCGACAGGTGCAAACGCTCTTCATATCCAAAAACGCACTGCATTAACGAAAACAACTGCAAGAAGGAAACGCTGCATATTCACTCACACAACGGAAGTACTCCAGGCCTCTAGGGGGCAGCAGTGAGCTTTGACCCGGTGAGAAAAAGAGAAGTACAGTGATCTGCCGAACAGTTAAATATGTCACATGGAAATGTGATCAATCGTCATGGTGCAGAAAGCAACTATTTATTATAAATTGAAAACATCATTAATTGTGTTGAATAATCTACATTATAATATATGAAATACTTCTCTTAAGGCTCATCTATTTCTAAAGGATTTTAAATTTCTGTTACTGTTGTATGAAGGTTTTAAATAATTCATTTTTTTCTAAAAATTGTATTTATGTAAAGCAATTTGTGCTGCTTCGGTATGAAAAGCGCTTTATAAATAAAAGTGAATTGAATTGAATATAACAGGACAATTTTGTCTGCCCTGTTCCTCAGAAGCTTCTGACCGCGGTAACGTGTCGTTTATCAGCTGTTATTGATGGGCGGGGCCAAACTGGTGGACTTGAAAGATCTGAGCATGGTTGCCTTGCCTCACAGCCCGATAGTCTCTGTGTGCGAGCAGAAAAACGTCCTCATCCTATTGATAGTGTTTTTGACACGCTTTCTACGGCTACCAAGCCCTAAAACCACCGACTGACTGTTTTTTGACGCCGATCGGATCCACCTGGCCCGCATTCCTCATCAACATAACAACCTAATAAACAAACCATCGATACGTGATCATTACTCCAAAACAACACGTCCCCTACAAATCATATCAATTACACTTTATATTCTGAACGCAAGCAGCCA
>JAOXYM010000006.1:23920025-23940293 GCA_028567055.1 Leptatherina wallacei | reverse complement strand
ACTTTTTTGTTATATGTTTATATTTATATATATATATATATATATATATATATATATATATATATATATATATATAATCAATTAGTAGTGAGGTGGGGTAGTAGTGATACTTCCCCTGTCAAAGACAGAGTTGCTTTGATTAATGCTTTATAAGTTAGCAGCAACACCTCACATATAGGTAACACTACAGATGTGCAAACTTTAGATTCATGGGTACATCTGCTCATTCGTCCCAGAGACAACTACGATGTGACTGTAGCTGTCACATTGTTTACCTCACTGGCCGGCCCTACAGGGGACAGGCAGCAGGTCCTGCAGAAATGAAAGTAAACAGATTCTGACTGATTCTTTTTTCCATAGTGTTTTCTGAATTTGTTTAGTTTTTTTTTTATTCACCTTGTTTAACCCCTGCCCATCTCTCAGGGAATAAACAGTAGTATACATTACTCACATTAATATATTTATATATGAAATCTAAATACATTGATAAAATACTTTAGTTTCACTCTTGATGGAATCATGGAATGTACATTTAGATTTGCTTTAATTCATCCACACTGTACCCACAACACTAAATGCGCCCACGCAGGAGACAGCTTTAAATGCATCATCTAATTAGTGATGATGAACTTTGCTTTTCTGTGCCGCTGACTAAACAGAGAAATGGGAGCAGAGAAATGTGTCTGCAGCGAGGGAGCAGGACCTTTCTGTCGCAGTGCAGTACTGCAGACCGTCTACCTCAAGCAAAGTTTCAAGTGTCATTCAGTTGATGCATTCTTTAGACTGCGTGTTCCACTTATGGTGAGCTTTGAAGTTCAAATGTTCAAATGTTCATACTTCATCTGTGACATGAGGTCAGACACTATAAGATTTTCTGTCCAGACTAAACTTGTGATAGTCTCAGTAGGGTGTGCCTGGTAAACCTTCCACAAGGAGGTTTGTGACAATGCCATCCAGGTTTTAACTCTGAGTGGGATGATGGATTTCTCTGTATAACAGCTGATGTAAAACCAATGCATTATAAAAAGCCACAATGAAGTTATTGAGGTTTGAGTTCTTGTAAATGGCAAAAAATGACTCTTTTAACTCACCTCTTGGGAAAAGTTGGTTCTCTAACTGAAACTGCTGCAGATAAGCGCTCAAGACTCAGAAGGCCTTTAAAGAACAACTGAAAGACCCCTGACCCCTGACCCTTGAGCTGTTCCTCTATGGTAATGGACCTAAAATCTGGGCAGCAATAGAGGATGTTGGAATTTGGTTCATGTTGAGATCACAAGAGAAAAAAACAACAGATGTGATGTCATAGATGGTATGTAAGGCCAGTAAACCAAGCATGCCATGTCATATCTTTGACACTTTTTTGACCATTTTCACCAGTGTCAGAGCTGGGAGTGTACTTCTAGTCAAATTGATCCCTACACTGCCCCCTACTGATTACTCCCATATTGTAGTTTGTGAACACATAGCTTCAATTTCTGATGGCATACAAAAATTGTGGTTCAAACAAACACAGGATATTGCGAGGCAGCCATGACAAACACGTACTTTATATGCATAATCAAAAGCTAGTATATCTTCAGCTTTAGAGGCCTATTAGGGATGCATTAATTTGGATTCAGCTGGTACATCAGTGACAAAGACACATCAGTCCTACCTTGACCAGACAGTGTGAAATAAACTACAAATCAGAGACAGTGTTACGGTTTGTTTAACTCTGAAACTAATGGATAATGTTCACCATCATCACAGCTTTGGATTTCGTTGGTTCAATGACAATAAAGTCTGGGGGGAGGGTGTTTAAAGCATGTTCACAAGTAAAAGAACATATAGATATATCAGTGAAAATAAATCTAGTAAATAACAGCAAATTTACAGCTTTTGAAGTTTAAAGTGAGCTGAATGACACGATCACAGTTTATCATTTGACTGATTTCTTTTCTTTGAGTCCAGGAATGTTTAACTTGAGGTGTACAGCTGTTATTTAAAATCTCAAACTTTGCAAGCTGATTGCATTTTAATCGTACTTGTTCATCATGAGAGCCTGAAACACGCTGTTGGTGCTGCTGGCGGAAAACAGCACTGCAGTCTGCTCCCTGTTATGTGGACAGCGGGTGTATTGACTTCTCCCTGTGGATTTTTTCTTTGATCACTGCATCAACATGGAAGCCTCATCTTTCATTAACCTCACTGACTGTGGCATTAGGAAAACAAGGTGGGATCTGTGTGCGTTTCCTAATGGTTTGTTGTTGTTTTTTTATGAATGTATGATGGGAAATATGTTTAAACTGATTCCCCCTTAATGAAAGGTAAAAAAAATTGCATTCTTGCATTAACTGCTTGTCAGCATCTTTGAAATTCACATTCCTTTTTTTGCCTCATCGTCTGTTTCCAGTCTCAATGTCGGATGCCTGTTCCAGCATCAGTCTGTACGTTCAATAGACCATCACGAAGCCACATTATTAAACATTTTTGCTGCATAAAATGTTGCAGCTTTAAGTTTTTTGACAGCATATTCTGCCATGAGTGAAGTGAAGACAGACGTGGGAACAGGAACAGTCTCTCAGACATGATGAAAGCCTTTTCTGTTGTCTTCTGAACTCTCCTAAAAGCCAAAAAAGCATGCTGTGATTATTTGAAAGTAAAAGCAACCAGCCCTTGAGGGAAAAAAAAATTATATTCCCAGAAACGGTGGGTGCAGGCTGTGATTTAGGCTGATCTAGCATTCACCCCTTCGGCTCCTTTTTTGTTAAACGTCTTTTCTTGCTCACAACTTTGAAGCAAATGTTTGCATGTATTTATTACTTTAGCTGTAATCTTTAATTTCTTGCATTCATATGAGTCCAGTAATTCATAGTCAGTTGCATTCTCTCTGTGTGCTTTTAACTTAAGACATTTCATGCTCCCTGTGGATGCGACAGCTGGACATTCTCTACACTTCTTTTCCTTTTAGGAGAGTATAGTTTTGTAGTCACGGTGACATGAAAACAACAACAACCACCATCTCACCTTCTACTGCTTCATAACTGACTGGGGTATCATCACGCATCTTAATGAAAGGTGGTATCTAGACCACATTTTGTAGGGCAAAGATACTTTTCTGAATTTACCCCATGATGAGACCGTCTTTAGTCAGATGGCAAAGCCGCACATTATGATTAGGATGTGACTAATCTGTGGCGCCTCACAGCAAAATGATCAGTCGGTCGAAAACCGTACCAGAATCAAAGATGATTGAATGAGGCGGCTGTTAATTGACTGCAGGCTGTGCACCGCACCACAGAGCAAAACATCACAATATACTCTAATGAATGGAGAAAGGTGAAGAAATTAAATTGGATTGCTGTCCATAAGCGAAAGTTTCAGCGCACCAAGACATGATGAAAAAGATTAAGTACTATTTATATCACACTTTTTTTAAAAAGAAAAAGAAGAATGAATAAGGCTAGTTTGCTTGGATTGATGTTCTAACGATACGTTGATCTGCATCTATACATCGATTCATCAATGAGCCAATAGTGTCCATCCAAATAAAAATATTGACAGCAATCGTTTTTAAGACGTGTCATACCTGCAGTAGCCTCTCTGAACAAATTCCCTTTGTTTCCTCGCTGTGTTGTGTAGAGCAGGGATCCCCAACTCTGGTCCTCAAGGTCCACTGTCTGGCAGACTTTCCCTGATTCAACACACCTGACTCAAATAAATGGCTCAAAAGCATACTTGTGCAGAGCTTATATCAGAGATCCATTTAACTTGAATCAGGTGTGTTGCAGCAGGGAAACATTGCATACCTGCAGGTAGGGCTGGGTATCTTTACCAATTCCCTGAATCGATTCGATTCGATTCACAATAGTCTATTTCGATTCGATTTCGATTTTTTTCGATTCGATTTCGATTCATTTACAGCTAATTGTTTAACAACTTATTTTTCTTTAATCTCAGGTAACTTTTTTTATAAAACACGGAGCATGATAATAAAATTGCTCTAAATGGGTAACGTCATCACAAAATATGGACATACCTGTTTCTCCTGAATTCCACAATCATTTCTTTAGTTTTGTTTGTGTTGAAAATAAGGTCATTGTTTCTGCACCGTGCCATTATTTATAATGTATACAGTTGTGGGGCTGTAAGTTTCATATGTTGATATTTTTTTACCTGAATCACAATGTACAATATATATCTTGATATAATTTTCTTTTTGGTCAGGTAACCAAAGAGACAGTTCAAATTTACAGCGTTGAGGGCTAAATGCACTTTTATCTGCAGCACATGTGCATTACAACAGTTGAGTGAAATTAAAGTAGCTGTAAATTAAATGACATGCTCCTAAAACTAAATGAAAGAAAATAGTTTTTCAATGACCATAACAAAAATACAGTCATGCAGAAAGTAAAGATACTTTTAGCTCAAAACAAGTTTTCTCAGAATCAAAATCACTTTATTGTCATTGAGCCAGCGTCTTGGCACAACGAAATTTCTTCTAGTACAACCCGTCCAAGAACAAACAACAGAACATACAGACAAACAGCATAGCATTTTAAAGATATTTCCTCATTCTACATTGCTTGTGAAAAAGTCTCGATATATTTGAAAATCTTGATATTTTTCCTAACCCTGATGCAATGTAATTTGAAATGAATGGTAGCGACAGTGTTATATCAGCATGCCGTATTATTTATTATGGATTCCTGGCCCCTGAATCAAATCGAAATAGTGATGCTGCAGAATTTGCGATATCGGCAAATGTCAAATCGATTTCCACTGAATTAATACAGTGTTGTGTTTAACAAACCTAATAGATATACCAACACAGCTGAAAAATTTCACAAAGGTGGGATTTAAAGGTAGCTTCAAACTTAAAGTGCCTGAGCTGAGTTGGCAAAGAGCTCCATAAGATGGGGGAAAGCTACAATCTCGGGGAATATTACCAGGGCTCTGAAATTAAAAATGAATTTCCTCTCAAAAAAAGTAAAAAAGAAGCTAAAATAAAGTACTGGGTCTACTTTGTTTTCCCACCATGAATGTACCACACAAAGTGTGTTTTAACCAGACCTAACATCTCATGCAATCCAACTCAATGAGTAAAATGTATTCATGTCAGCAAAATACCTATCTTTGTAAAGATTATGTTACTGTGTTTGTGATGATTTTAAATCTAAAAAAAGACTGAATTCATTAATCAGTGCCCTATTGTTAGTGATTTATTGTATTCCTACTGAAGGTTGTATTCCTACTGAAGGCATAAATTGCAAAGCTTTTTTCTCCCTGTGAGTGATGTTGTAGCTTCAGACGCCGACTGAAGAGGTAGCCCCTCTTTCTCTGATAAGGAGGTGGATGTAAGGTGCTGTTTACACTTCTCCCCTGGTGAAAACTCACTCTCTGTGTTTCTTACAGTCTCTGTCAGCAGCATGGGACAGCATCTAGGAAAAAGGGAGTCACCCACATACAGCAAGGTAAGAGTCCTTTTTAATGTTTGCTGTCAGGAACGCAGTAATAATATTGTCTTGTATTGTCAGATCGTCAGGGTCTGTGAATGAAGCATTAATGAGGAGGGTTTTTATCTTTTTTTCTTTAACCCTTATCAGTGTCAGTGCAGGCTATTATCAGCAGGACTTTGGACCACATTACAATAGTGTTGTCACTTTCCTTCACTACGTTAACACAGTACAAACTTGAAAAGTATTCTTTTTTTTTTAGGTGGTGCTTCTTTACAATGCCTCTTACACAGAATGAATGTTATATTTACAAAGGATTTCATTTCTTTCAGAGCCACCTACAGTTTGTGTTCTTGGTTGCAACTCTTACCCCAGGCACTCGGGTCACAAACCTGGGTTTTGTGCTAATTGCACTGCCAAAGGCAACCATTTACAATCCCCTCACTAGTTTATTTAGGCTGTAATCCTTGAATTATGCTGTAACGTGTGTATATTGCAAAGTTTTTCCTGTGGGGAGTAGAGCATGGAGAAAGTGAAAATATGTTACAAATATAAATATATATAGTAAATTAATTTCATACTTCCACATTATTTTTATAAAGATTTTTCTTTTGTTCTGACAAATCAGGACTTTAAAAAAAAAAAAAAAAAAAAGATAAAAACAAAATGGTTCATGTATTTTAGATAAATAAATGCATCACATCAGGACCATCACAGTTATACAGGCATAATTGTCTGATAAAGGTTATTTATTGCCTTTATTCACCAGTAAAGAAACTGGTGAATGAAACAAAATATAAATATCACAAATTGCCTATTTTCTGCAGCTTTGTACAGCAGCGTTTAAAAGGAAAGACACATGGGAGAAGTTTTACTGCCACCTTATTTTTGCCAAAATTAGAAGTCGTAACAGGAATATTTTGGCTTTAAACTAAAAAAAACAAAGACCACCAGTTGAGTTGTCTTTACTTCTAAATGGCTGTCCATGAGGTGTATGTGTATTATTGCTGTCATAGTGCCATAAAAAAATTATCTAGAAAAGTCATTGATTATATTTGTTTTTATGATGCAATTGATCGACTAAAATTTCATAATATATTTCATATGAATAACTATATTTGTCAGTATTTTTTAACCGATGATAAGCCAAATATAGCAAAGCTGTGGAAAAACTAAGTACAGCCTTACTGTTTTCAAAAGGAATTAGGAGGGTTTCTAGCAACCAGGTGATGCTAATTAAGTGTGAACACCTCTATTAAAGCTAAAGTCAGTTTGTAAGTGGTCTGTAGCAGGAGTGTTACAACACACTGCCAAGGAGGAAAGACATCAGCAGTGATCTTAGAGAAGCAATTGTTACTCTCTATCAAATAAGACCATATCCAATAATTTGAAGTCCATCATTCTATAGTAAGAAAGACTATTTAGAAAAACCTCCTCAGTCTGTGACGAACGTGGAAGCACAGCTTAAGCTAGATTTATACTCGCACAGCGTCTGCGTAGGGTAGGGCTGACCCTGGTGAATTGTGCTCTCGCACTCAAGCGTAGGGTACAGCATAATGTTGCAGTTTCTCTCCTGATCGACACTTTGCATGTCATTGAGTTAACTATGAAAAGTCAAAAGGATCTTATGCTGCACTCAAACCTGAGGCTCTCTTTCCAAACGTTAAAACTTGCCCAAAGTTGTGTCATGCAATAAAAGTGATGGTAAACACAGCAGTAGATCAACAGAATGGCTGAAAAGAATCAAGATGCTGCAATGACCCAGTCAAAGTCCAGACATCAGTCTGATTGAAATGCTGTGGTGGGACTTTGGGATTGATGTACTGTACAGAATACCTGCAAACTTTAATGTACAGAAGCAACGTTCTTGGAATGATGAACAGGAAATTCCTCCACAACAGAACAATGTGAGAGATTGACAACATCATACAGAAAAACTATTACTTCAAGGAATTGCAGCTAAAGGCCGAATTACCGGTTATTTAATCATGGGGAGTTCTTAGTTTTAAAACACAGTTTTTTGTTGTTCTTTTTTATATCATATCCTGACATGTAGAGCATTAGAAATATATTAATTATATTGATAAATGTGGAACCTCAGAACATAAATAATCAACACATTATCACTGTGGTAGTTATCTTTTATGGGCACTGCTGCTTTGACTGAATTGCTAAGCACTTTCCAAAAATACTATTTGACACAAATAATTTTTCAGTTACAGCAGTCAGCATCTGATTTTTAATTGAAACAGGTTGCCATAGCAATATCTAATGCATAATAGCTCTCCAAAGGTTCTTTTTGTTGCTTTATTAAAAGGAAAAACCCTTGAAATCACGAGCTTTGCTGCAGCTACATTTCATGGAAGAATCCTTTTGAACTGGACAGAGTAAATAGATGTTAGTGTGCAGCATGGCAGACAATAAAACTTCTCCAGGTTTACGTCTCATCGACCTAAGCTTTAGCCCCAGGATAAGAAGGGCATAAGTTGACAACCTTCTATCTGAAGTGGAGTGGAGTTGTAAACAATATCCTGGCTTGAAGTCAGACACCCAGACACTATAGATGCTGATGGATTATGCTTTCTGCTGTTACAGGTCAGCGAATGGAAAAAACAGGACAGGAGTAATTATTGCATTTGAAAGCATTAGGATAGATTGGCAAACTTGTTGACCCCCAAGATGCCATACAATAGTGTTTGCGACCCCCTGCGACAACAATTACTAATTGTTTATCAGATGGGTCATCCTGCAGGATCCTCTAAATATAAGGCTTGAAAACTGTCAGTCTTCATAAATGAGGATTCATGTGGATTTATGTATTGTGTTGATAAACTAAGGTCCTAATTTATATCTATCTCTGCATAATGGTTTAATTTTGACAGCCATGGTAGAAATCTCAATTTTTTTTTCATATTTTTCAAAAATGATCCTGCAACCCCCTGACATGATCTTGCGACCCCCAGTTTGGGAACCACTGGTATAAACTATGATCATATATTAATATACTCAATGCGGTTGAAGGAAATTAAAAGCAATTTTCCTCTTTATCTTTTAAGTTGTCTGGAAACTCAAATAGGCTTTTATAATTGGCGGCTTTACCTGGAGGTAAGCTCTTGAAAGGAAATGTCTGGCTCTGATTAAATAGAACAAACACACATTTTCTTAACGTTTCTGCTGTCTAAGTGCAGAAATTGCAGGTCAGATGCTGCTCCATCGAGCCAACTGTGGAGGAGGATCAGGCCTGAGCTGGGGCAGTAATGCAACTTAATGACATTATGTAATTAACCCCAGCCTCATTTGAGTTCTTTTTGCCACCGCTTTTTTAAAATTACCGTGGTTGTAATGAGTTTGAGACATTATGGCTGAGTCTCCAATCATATTTGAAGAGGTTGGAAGCTAGTTGTGGGTGGATCCAACCCCAGACAGTGAGCAAGGATCAACAGAAAGAAAGAAAAAAGTAGATCCTGAGGATGAAAGCTCTCTTCAATATCTGCCCTGGAGGTTGTAAGCAGCAGCGTAAACCTGTGGACCAGCGGTGTGGTCCAGCTTTTGGCTCTCTGCCTGGCCGGTGCAGTGGTCATGTTAGAAAGAGGGGTGGTTGATGGTTCAGATCACAGATGATTTGTTTCCTTTGCCTGCCAAACACACTCTAGAGAGAGACAAGAGAAGTGGATCAATTTGTCAAGTGTGGGGCTGGTGGCGAGAGTGTTTGGCCAGCATATTGCACTAAAGCAGCATTTCATCTCAGGTTTTTTTCTTTTATTTAATATTTTCCTATCACGTTGTATAAACTCGTGTTCATCATCTGTTTTCCCTTTATTTTTGCATTTGTAGTTAATATAATGGTCTTGCAAAGCAGCCAGTTGTCATAGAGACAGCTAAACTGGAACAAAGCGTGACAGAGTAAGGCAAGTTGTGTTTAGATGCTGTTTTCCCGTTCCCTGATCATTTCGGATAGGTGAGCTGTAGTACCTCCATTGTTGCACAACAGTGATTTTCTTTTTTTAAATGAATCTATCCTAACACTTCTTTTTCATGTGTAGACAAGGACAATTATTATTTGAGTTAATGCAGCAGCACACAGTTGCATAACTGCAAACCAAATTTGAGACGATTGTTGAAGTGAAACTTCAGAGACGCAGTGCAGCTTGTGCATTACAGATGCCATCTCGTGGTGGTCACAACACAAAGTATTGACGATGTTGTGGGATATTCAAATTGTTTTCCAATTATTTCTAATGATAATAGGTCTGCAGGCACCTGGTGCCCAGTCATTAGTCTGATGCACTGAAAACAATTTTCATTTTCACCAGAACTCCTTAGTCAGGTTCCCTGCAGATAATCATAATCAAGTGTTCATCCAGTACCATGGTATAAAACGGGTCGGTAATCCAAAGCAGCCCTAAGAATGCATAACTTAAAAAAGAATTAAAAAAAAAACTCCTTGAAGGTTTC
Source organism: Leptatherina wallacei (assembly GCA_028567055.1). Taxonomy (NCBI): domain Eukaryota; kingdom Metazoa; phylum Chordata; class Actinopteri; order Atheriniformes; family Atherinidae; genus Leptatherina; species Leptatherina wallacei. The sequence goes on along the minus strand of JAOXYM010000006.1, from coordinate 23,930,403 downwards.
TAACCGTTTTGCCTATATATCCCGGTGACATCAACATCAACAAAAATCTATGAATAGTGCTCAATTTGCATCTAAAAAAATAAAAAATAGTGGACTTGATTGATTTATTTTATTTAAGTGTCATACACTTACGTGCCCAGCCCATATAGGCTTATATGACACTATTGACAACATCCATACAAGAAGATGACCAGCATACAATGCATAACTCATCCCAAAAGAAAAACAAAAAACAGTTAAAAAAACATCTAGTCCAGGATACAGAGTGTTTTGTCTAAGTTTCCATGCCTTTTCCAGGAATCTCACCAAACTATATATTTCATTTTCAAATACCCAACTCAACATATCCCCATGAGTCATCCAAAACAAATCTGGCTTTTTACATTGAATTCTTTCAAACATAACTGTTCTAACATCATGATATAGCGGACAATAAAACAAATGACACTCGTACCTCAACAACCCCTTAGTTACACAAAACACATAACCTGTCCTCTTCTGGGACACCTTTATAGTGTCCCACCTCCACTTGCAGAGGAAGCACCCCAGCTCTGAGCTGGGCACACAAAGACCTCTGAAAAAGAGGCCTGACCTCTGACCTCTTTTTACATTGAGTTTTACATGAGGCTCTGTGGAAAAATCATTTTTATGCTGAACATGAAATCCCTAAAATGAAGCTGAAATTCTAAGAAAAAGAGCAATTACATGCTTTCAAGGAGAGTTGCTGCTAAGTACTCACCACGTAAGCTGTCCAATCTGTCCTTTTCATTCTTCAATATTCTGAAACTGTGAAAATATCAAAGGAGCATATTAACTTTTAACCTGATGCCTTTTGAAAACCATAGCATCTTTTACCTGCTCTGCAGTTCACAGTGGCAGAAATGTTTTCCAGAGATGCATGAAAACAAACTTTGATCAAAGGCATTTTCACCCGTTTAGTGCTCATAAAAAGATTTTGAAGAAATCCTAATGGATTTGGATTCAAAACGAGATTCAGCCGAAACATCATATTAGTCCATTTGGATGAAGTCTGTGTGGCATGTGCAGATGTATGGGCAGTTGTTTGCTTAGATGTCGTCAGATTTGGTCATCGTTGCACATAAAATCTACAAATAGAAAAATGTAGACCGTCTTCTGATGTTAGTTACTGTTATTTGCTGATAGCAACGTGTTGTTTGTGCAGCACACCCACAGACCATAGGTCACCTGATGTAGAGTGGAATTGATTTTCCAGCCTTGAACATTAGGATGTGGCTTGGCTCTGTGCATCCTTTCATCATCCATTCATAATGCTGAACCATCAGAAGGAAACATTGGAAGCGACCACTGAGTAAGTGAGCAAAATACCTCTTTTAGTTGCAACATGAGTCAATTTGATTGCTTTGCTAAAATATATTCAAGTTTAATAATATGACAAATTTCCTTTTTTAAAGATACAAAAGAAAATGGTTATTTTAAGAAATCTATCAGCTTATTTGCAGGGGTAATGTTTTCTTCTTACTGCATAGACCAGATATAAACCTGATTGGAAGACTCAATAATTGCAAGTATAAAACTCTTCACATGTCTGACTAATGTCAGAGAGGATGAATGATGGTTGCTGCTACTTATATTTAAAGCTATAAGAATGGCTCTACTTGCATGCAAATATCCAATTATTTACTTTATGACATTGTGTGTTATACTTTGGGTGGTGCTAGAGCTCCAGCCTATTAATTATCTTCCATTGAATCAGTTCAGTAAGATGTTACCTTACCAGCTTGCCTTTCATAAGCTACTTTGTACCTGATTGTCATGCAGTGTTACTGGAAGGACTGAATTGAAGACTCAAGTCTCCAGATGAGGGGGCTTGAAGCTCATTTAGCAGACCACCAGCCCACAGAAACTGAGGGCTGTGCTAATTAGAGCACTCTATGTATTGAGCAGCCCAGCAGGCCTGTATCTGCTGTTTATCTGTGTGAGGTCTGTCCGGAGAAACAGCCAAATCAGACTCGCAGCCACACACCTCCCACCTCACAGCTTCAGATTTACGCAATAAAAGGTCAAAGGTCACCTAATTTGTCACCCGTTGGACAAATGTGTCTCGGACAAAGAGGCTTGCTGCACAACATGACCACATCAACATAAGATGCAATCGGCTTGCAGATTTCAAAGCCATCATTTTTGCTGATCGCTGGAAAACTTAGATTTTGTTTCGATGAAAATTTGGATTTTGCTTCATTCTCTCAACAAGCAGTTTCAGGCATGACATTTCAAGTAATGAGATCCTTTAACTTGAGTACCACTGAATTTCAGATTGTTAACCCATGGTCCATCCACTGATGAAGGGCAATGGTTAGATATAGTTGACTGTCCTCCTGGTATTTGGTGAATTATATGAGAATAAACCAGTTTTTTTTTTAAGGTGTAGTACAAAGTAGAGATGGGTAATTATCTTTTTTTTAGTTATGAACAGTCATTTCAATGTAAGAAACTGAATAGTTTATATGACTATCAACTCATCGACTGTCTTGTTCTAACAAACACTTGGTAGTGATGAGTTGTTCCGACCAAAAGGTGGCGTCAATTTACCAAGCTGTTTGCCAACCACCAGGAAACGGTGATAGTGAAGAATGCTTCACTATCACCAGGCTCTGGTGCCAAGTGTGCATCACTGTGAGGTTCAGAAACAAGCAGGGTCAAAAGACGACCCCCAAAATGTTCTGTGTGGAGCCATTTCGAGAAAATAAATTGAAGCGAGGTCTCCCCGGTAAAGCTGACATTTCATTAAGTCCACCATGACTATGGACAGTCATTTGAGAAGCATCCAACAGAAACTCCATCCACAAATCAGTAGTCAAAAGCTAGCTTTGTCACCAGATTAAACGGATAGCGGACATTACCTGGAAAATGATAGCTAATGATAAATGTTTTCCATCAAGCTTGTTGAAGATGAAGGTTTTCAAAGTTCAATAGAACTTGTTGAGTCTGAGTTTAGTCCCATCAAGAACAAAAAAATCAGCACGAGATTGAAGTAACTGTATGGTGATGCTGTAGGTGAGCTGAAAATGCACAGTGCTGTTCTGCATATCAAAGCCATGACAGAGTTGCATCCTGCTGAATAAACTTACAAATATGCTTCCCATGACAACTAATTGGAAAAGTGCATGACAGCGCTAGCAAAATGGTGTTCGCCAGCTTTGATTACCTGCCGGGGATGCGGTGGGGTATTCGAAGAATGTTGAACAATTCACAGTGGTTTTAAATGGTGTGTTTGCCCTAAATGCTTTGGAACAAAATAACTATGTCATTATAAAACTGAGATAACTGCATACTTCACTCACCCTCCATCCCTTCAGTGTGGACAGGATAAAACAATGACATGCACAGCTATCACTAAACCATGGACAAGATGATGAACTTGGACCCTTTTGAAAATCTCAAACGAGCATAACTATGAAAGATATTTAAACTGCTGCGTTCTTCTTCACCTTTCTCTGAGTGCTCAGGAACATTGAATCCCATCTAGTGCTCTTACACTGAATAGGGATCAGAGGGCCGAGTGGAGCTGAGGCGGCAGTGTCAAAAAGTGTCAAAAGCAACCATCGAACAAGCAAGCATGCTCCTAAGCATTAGTTTCTGCATTGTTCAGTCAGAATGAATAGGGGAGACAAGACAGGGAGACGGCTCTCTATTTTCACTCAACCTGTTCCAATAGTAAATATGAAACACCTTTATGTAATGTCTAGTCGAATCTTTCAAGCATAGATAGCTAATTCTTTTTTTTCTTTTAAATCTTTACATGTGACTTTTAATTAGTTTAAAGTGAGTCACGTGTGTCAGACATGCTGATGCTGTGATTTCAAATACATAAACCAGTCTTACATGCAAATAAATAGATAGATACTGTATTGATCCCAAGGGAAATTGTAACTCAGCAGCAGTATAAAAACAAATAAAGTATGATGTAATAAAAATATGTAATTAAATATATAATTGAAATTAAATTGAAATTAAAAGTGCAGATTCAAAAATAAGTGGAAAACTTCAGTTGTGGAGAAAAAAAAGAGCGAACGTGAAGAACATCGTCAGCAGTTGTCAATCTGACAGAGAATTCTGTGTTGCCGACATGGTGCAGCAGGTAGCGTTTGTAGTGCTAGTTAATGTAACTGGACTAAGTGTGTTGGTGAGAGTAAATGACTAATTTGGTAAATATTATGAAATCTAACATTATTTGCTTTCAATGAGCAACCAGAAAATAAAGATTACTCGCTAAATATTAAGTAGCACAGATGGTCATGGCAGTTAATATTTTTGCCTTCACATAGCCTAACTCTTACTTTAGTCATGTTGTCAGGATCTTCCTCACTCTTCCCTGAATTTTGTCAAATTATTTTGCTTCTGCTCAGAGCTGCCGCTGCTTCCGCCCGTCGAAACATTCACCGCACAGGTATTGCTTGTAGCCATCCAAAACGTGTTGGCTGAGGTTGTGTGAAAAAGTTCCAAATGGCTGATCCTTTCTCTTTGCTCAGTTTTTAAACCAACGTGAGCCTTTGTGGCGCATCGTTAGAGCAGGACGACGTTCAAAGCACTTGGCATGTACAGTAATTACACTAAATAGATCTACACCTATATTATCACCAATGCCTGTTATGGAATTTTTTATAACATTGGTACCAATACCCCATACTAATATTGGATCGGTGCATCCCTACTTAAAACCAGTCCATGTGTAGTGTGCAAGAGCCCTCACTAAAGCCTCATTAACTCTGCTTGAATATGCTAATTTGACATAACTGAGCTATTAATGGACAAATGTTGGCCAATCTCCTCAAGCTAGCCTGTTGTGGCTTTTCAGGAAACAAATCTTAAGCTCCTTGTCCATTGGCGTAAGGATATAGCTCTTCACTTAATCTGGATGGATGAAGGAAGCTGAGAAGTACTAAGTAGGTTGTAATGATTTGGAGTCATACATGTAATTATGCTCTACATAATTCTAAGAAAGTCTAATTCAAATAAATCCAACTAAGTGAGTATCGAGGAGAGCAGGAGCTGCACTGGAAAACCTAAAAATGATCAAATGTCATCCCAGCTTGTCCTGATCCCTTTTACTGCGAGTCAGTAGATGATGCTCCTCTGTCCCTGGCATCAACCGGTATGTGGATGCTGCTTGCCAAGAGTCATGTTCAATGACCCACCAGTGACGAGTCGGTGTGAAGTCACACTGACAGCAAAATCAGTATAAAGCTGTTGCTCTGATCCACTTCAGAAAAGATGCTCACATACTTCTTTTTTTCCTTTTCATTGTATTTTGTCCTGTCATGTTTTCATGAGTAGAAACTCTAGGTGACTGGGGCTAGAGTGCTGGTGACATTTTTTACTATTTCATTTAGGTCAAGTTACAAATGTTTAGTTGTTTCTTTGTTGCTGCTGTTGTTTTTTTTTATATTATTATTATTATTATTATTTCTAAATCTGGTAACGGCAGATGTAGCCCTATGGGACTCCTCGCCGACCAATGCTATCATTTCAGGAAACGCCCAATCACCAGTGGCTTAGCTCTTGGAATGTGGATTTGTTGTTTGCATTGCTAATTTTAAAAAGTGTGCGGCTGCCAGGGGAGATAAGACAGCTGTGCTTTTGTGTGTGGGTGTGTGTGGACAAAATCCAACAAAGGATGAATGCTGGGTGCTTTTGTGATGAAGAAAAGATTCAAATGTGCCAGACTATAGGAATGCAGTGATAATGTAAGCTTTATCAGTGCACAGAAATCCACGAGCAGTTCTTTTTCTTCTGCAATTACACTGTTTAAAGTAATTATCTGTGTGTCTGTGAACCATGTTCATAACGCCAGTATTAATCACACTGCAAGAGGGGACATTTTGAATGAGCAGGAGAGTCTTAGGATAACTGCAAAATATACAAAGTAGAATTTTTTTATAATTAATCATACCCAGCTTTGGCAAACTATAGAAAACTGTGTACATTTTAGATTTGGCTTGTTGTGCATTTGATCCTGTGAATCAGCTAACACCAACATGGCTTTTTGTTCACAATGCGACGCGTTTTCATGCTTTGCATGCCCACGCTTGCAAAAGGGTGTCAACGCTAATTTGAACACAACAAGAGTAATTATGAATGTCATAAACATGTTTTTCAGCCCATTTTCTAAAATAAGTTCTGTGTATGAAAATATCCTGACATTTTAAAAGACTATTCACCATATCAGAAAAGATGTTTGTCAATGTCGGGAGTTATTTGTTTACTGGCTCAGACTGAAAAAAGCTGAGAAGCAAAATCTTTGTCTGGTCAGTGGAAATTGAGCAATGTTGAATTTGATTTTATTCTTCAAGGCAGGACAAAAATACCTCAAAAATGGCAATGACAACCTGGCAAGCCTGTCCCTGCATGCCAACATCCTCCTTTTATCCAAACCTGTGTTATCCTTTTTCAGGGTAGCACAGAATTGCTGGAGTGTATCCCAGCTGCCATCAGGCAATGCCAGGGTACACCCCTGGAGGGGTCACAAGTCCATCGCAGGGCCAACACAGACAAACAATACAAAAAACCATCCATTCTTACACTCATTCCAATGATTATTTTAAAATCCCCAGTTCATCTCGCTCACATAGGCACGGGGAGAACACGGAACTCCTGCCTGGATCATGCATGTAATTTATCTTCTAATGACCGAAAAGTTTCTCTAAAGTAGATCTCCTTCATGTTTGATAAATGTCTGTAAATATTCACATTCAATATTAGATAAACATTTAAATGATAATGCTGACTAACTTGTGTGTAACTTGACTTTTGAAAGAGCTCTATGATACATAAGTTTGTAAGAGGACCTCCATGTTTGTTTGTTGTTTTTTTCAAGGGTCACAAACTAACAAAGAAATTTAAGACAAACCACACATATGCTATCTACACTGAATTTATGTCAGCTGAGAATCCATGAGGTCTAATGATATAATTGTAATCTCACAGAGATTGCACTGGCTGAAAGCCTCTGCTTTAGGCCGACCTTCGATTTAATCCAAAATCCTTGACTTGGAATCAAGTGAAAAAAAGGGAAACCAGAAAGTGTTCATGTTGGAGGAAAGTGCATTTAGTTCTCATAATTAACAGAATTTTAAAAAACATTACACTTGTCAACCTTTATGTGATTTGCATTACTAAGTGCTTGCTCATCACACTCCACCTCCCCTCAACCGACAAGACTGCATCACAGTCTCATATTGCTGTGTGCATGACTAATCGTAAGCAGCGTGACCAGAGTCTTTGAATGCCTGTTCTGATTCCCCATGTTGGCAGACCCACTCGGAAACGGAGGCTCAGGCTTTAAATCACACCGTTATCAGTGATGAGTTCAGTCAAACTTCAAGATAATGAGAAAATGCACATATTTAGTTCACTGTGAGGAATAAGCAGACGGTAGTGTAACTGTTGAGCTTGCGTACTGGATAAGTTATTTTATGGGTTCATAAGAGCTTATTAAGACTATCAATACTTACATATATCCATAATGCAGATGAGATGTTGCTTTCTATGTTTTCTGTAGTGTGTTAACCAAAATGTATGCTTTAAGTTTTAGAACCTGATTTATTTTCTTATCGAATGCAACCTCCATTTTTTCCTCTTCATTACCTGCAGTGATTTGTTGTGACAGCAGCTGAAGAGAAAAAGGCACACCTGTGATCAGTGTTGTCTTCAAACTCTTTAATTTATCTTATGAACTCTGGGGTTTTCAACAGATGTGATCATGTTGCATAACATTTTAATGAAATCCCAGATTTGGTGTGGAGTCCGACGTCCTTGTTGACATCTGGGACAGGATTGTCACACAGCTTACCTCTATCATCTGGCTTGAATTGACCTTTGCCACTGTCTTTTTTCTCCTTGTTCAAGTCATGTTTACAGTAGCTTACTCTCCCAAAGGTTTTAAGATGGCAGTGTTGAATATGTTTTTACTTGAAATAAGAATAATTTGTCTCTACATGTTGAGATATATCCACCTAAAGTCCAAATTATCGACAGTGTGGTGCATGATGTAAGCCTGTATTTGCATTACCCTGTGTAGAATGCTGAGACAAATCACATAAAACAAAGCCAACGCATTATGTACATCATTAAAGGTTAAACGAAAATAAATTGAAAATAACAACTATAAGCCCTTGAAGCAGAACTCTCTGACTTTACTGCATCAATCTTGATGAAAATGTTAAGTAGAGTTTTTAATTGGGAACAATTGTTCACATCTCAAGATGTATGTCTTTAAAAAACAAAACACACAACCCTCTTTTGAATGGTAAATGAATGCATTTCAATGTATTTCTGTGCCAGTAAAGCCTAAAAAGTATTCATCTCTGTAATCATACATCCCTCGTCCTTTCTCCCCACCCCCCCTTTGTTCTGTCTGTTTGTCTCTGTCTTTGCTCTGTTGCCATGGCACCTCATTGCCTCACCTCTTCAATCTGTTTTTGTGTTCCTTTTAAAGGCTTCGTCACCTGAACCAAAAGAAACAACAGCAGCAGCACCAGAGCCTGAATCACAGGATGAAGTTTTTGGTAAGATGTCAAAATGTACCTTGTCATAAAATGTACATCCCCACTCACATTTACTGCAACCCAAGCCATAAAAACAAAAGGGATCAGCTGGTGCACAATGTGACACAAAGTTGATCAGATAAAGAATTGATGTTGTTTCTCCAGACAGTCTGCTGAAACTTTAGTTGTAAAACACAGTGGACAGCTCTGAAATATTTTTCCATGATGTTGCAGCATTCAATCTACAATGGCACAACACCGCCTTTAACTCCACTATCTTCACTCAATATCTGCTTTTTCTCCCCTTGGTAATAATGACAGCTTCTGTTTCCCCCACACTGACTCACTGCTAATCCTGTTATGTACGTTCACAGGAAGCAGACTGACTGGTTAAAAGTAGCTGACACCAACAAAGAAAAAAAGAAAAGAAAAGAAACTTTGTGGTTTGTGGAAGCCAGGCAGAAAAATTTAATGGTTCAAGTTTCAAACACCACAAAGTTTTCAATCTTTCTTTTCATGATATTTCAGAGGTTTTCCTTCCTGTTCATAGTCACATGACTGGTGTGGCACGAGAGGACAGGGATTCGTTTAGAAAGTGCCTCTGTCATACTACTGCCCAGCAGATGAGGGCAGAGTTTGATGACGTGTTTGAAGACATCTGCTTGTTGGCACCAAGTTGGTGTACTTAAGAGGCTTTTACAAATCAGGACGGGTGAGTTTATTTGTGAGGCCAGATGGAAATTACTTGTGCAAATCTGTCAGTCTTTTTGTTTTTTGTTCTTTCCCCCATTTTTAAGTGTTTTTATCAAAAGACCCATTTAAATGGATTCTCTGCTGGGATTTACACTGTCACTTATGCAGAACAGATCAGCAGAAAACTCCCCCCCCAATGACAAGTTAATCTTGAATTAGATGACTAGTTTCATCCTACTAAATTAAAATCATCACTCCTGGCGCATCTTCTTCTTGGCAGCTTTCAACTTTTATGCTAGAGGCTGAGTGAAGATTCAGATTTCACGTATCACCCAGGGTGAAGGAAAATAACTTTTTTAACGATTAAATCCCAATGTGTTGGCCTCCCATAGCTATCTGTTAAGAATTGGAGTTTGAACAAAGCAGCAATCACCATGGTTGGGAGTCCATGCTGCAACAGCATAAAGGTTTTAGCCTTTGACTGCACCGAAAGGCCAAGAAACCTGAAATGGAAGAGTCTTGCAGTGTGTTCCCCTCTCTGTTGTCAGCTTGGATTGTTTTCATGGTCTAATGGGGCCAAATGCAAGGCGTGGGATTTGGTTACATGCCTTGAAATAAAGCTAGGATGTTATAGATGGTAATTCACCCCGTAGCTGCTATAGAAAAGCTTTAGAGTAGAATTGGCTGAATGACTAATTTGATTTTTAAATCAAATTGATTTTAAATCAAAATCACAATTTAGAAAGTCAGAACTAGCCAATTTCAAAGGAACATGATGAATTCTCAAGTTACTTGGTGCATAAACCAGGCTTTAAACCTGCAACGTCCACGGTTTTACAAGTCCCCGCGTTTCAGTCATAATTCCTGTCGTCTTTCCTGTGCGACCGCCATGTGAAATCATGTGACCGCTACTTTCAGCTGTGAAGTCATGCTGCATTTTCAAACCTCATCTTGGATAAATTTTCCATAAATTACAGAAACGCTGTGAAAAAAGAAAAGAAAAAAACAACCGAAAACAGTCCAATTGCTGAAATGTCCTGATGAAGTGAATAAAGACAGTTTTAGTGAAGTTTGCTATAAACATTCTTAAAGGGGACATATTATGCAAAAATCACTTTTATAAGTCCTTGGAATAGTCTCTTACAATGTTCTAAGTCACG
>JAOXYM010000006.1:23888251-23906198 GCA_028567055.1 Leptatherina wallacei | reverse complement strand
CCCATGACAAGATACCTTTTCAGCTGATCTGTAATGTTTTAACTGCCCAGCTATCCACTTATCTATTTTGTTTTCTGGGCCCAAATAGGGTTGGTTTGTTTGTTTGTTTTTTTGCTATTAACACTTGCTTGTTTCCTTTCCATGCATATTCGGTGATGTTGTCGAGGAACGTTCAGTGTTGTGTTTTTCTATGTTTAATAAAAAATATAGTTAAAAAAAAAAAGACTAAATGAAGGTTTTGCAATAACAACCCACAGTCAAGACTTCGGCCTTATTTAAAATGCTGGAGAGCGAATGCCTGCAAACCTAATTTAACTGTAAATAGTTTTGATAAGATCCCAGTATGAGTGAAACAAGCTAACAAAGGGGAAATGGTAATAGTAGTCAAACTGCTTTATTGGTGCGCCTGTTTTTTGGGCTGTACAGATGGAGGAGACAGAAGTGCTGTCATTGACGGTGTAAACAGAGACTTTCATTAGTGTCCACATCAACCCATAATCTTGCAACCAGTCATGCAGTTCTACATCGATGGTAGGTCATGGCATGTGCTCCAGTACAAACTTTTTTGTATGTCCCAGTGTGAAAAACTGAAACTGAATAGCCTGCAGGTTTTGGTTGTGTTTTTAGCAGAATCATTCAGACTGAGTCAGGCCCATAAGTAGGTGGGAAAACGGGTTTCTTATGCTAGTTTTCATAATAGAAAAAAAAGTAATGTCTCATCCAAAGAGGTTGACACAACAGCTGGCCTTTTACTCTACATTCGTCATGTCCACTGTTATGTTGAAATGCGTGTACAAATAAATGTGTTTTGGCCTCTTGTGTCTCCCTGGGTGAGGAAACGTCCTTAAGCTTTAAGCCGATGGCATCAGCCCATGCTGCCTCTATTATTCTTGTGTGCTGCCCCGCTGTCATACTAGAGACATCCATTCATTCTCGTTGCCAATGAAAACCTCATCCTCTATAAACAAGTCTGCTGTGACAGCAGTGTAGTATAACTTATGTAAACCGGGTTCTCCATGCATCTTTCAGCAGTATGTAGCTCAATCAGGATATTTCGCTTGAAAAGTGACAAACTCTGTCCCGGTTTTAGGTTGGCCACAATTGCCTGCCTAAATTCTGATAAAGATATGGCAGTGAAGAAAAATTATTAGTGAGCTCGAGGCCTTTTTTTTTTTCCTCAGAGGACCTGTAACAGAACCATAGGTGCATTTGGATCAGAGTTCTGGGGGTTTTCTGAGTGTAAAGGGCTTCCCAAAGGACAACATATGTTCAGGGGCTTTCACAACAGTTCCATTTAGTTAAGAGGTCACTCCTCAGAGGACATCTTTGAAGGGAGAAAAAAAAGAGTTCTCTATCATGAAAATCCAGTAACACCGAGTTGGATTCTGTGTATTTGTTCAGTAAAAAATGTTGGCGGTACATTTTACTCAGATTATTAGAAGGCATTGTCGTGGAGCGGATAATTATTTTCTGAGATCTTTTTTCTTTTCTTTTTTTTCAAAACTTGTCATTGTCCAGCATCACAGCAGCAGAATAATTGTCTGACTGCTGGGTTGTGCTGAGCAAATTTACTTTGCCAAGAGGAGCTTAATGAGTATAAAGCTGATGCCATGCTTGATAATCTGAATTCTGTTTCTATTTCTATTTATTTATGTCTTTTGTTTGTTTATTTTGGATAATTGTTTATTACTGAATTTACATAATATTGCTGGACTTGACGGGAAGGGACAGACAAAGGATAGAAAGAGAACAGAAAAGAAAAGGAGAATATACAAAAAAAGAGGAGACAAAGATACACAAATAGACAACAATGCAATCCCACCACAGATTCTAGACAACCTGTTACACCTGAACAAAAAGAACTTCCCATGGCCTCCGCAGGAAGACAAAGCTGACAACCATCAGGAGCAGCAATAAGAGATGAAAAAGTTAAAAAGAAACCATGGATCTCAACTAAAACACAAAGAGAACTTACTTAAAGTATCTATTAGTAAATAAGGTTACAGGACAACACAGTGACTGTGTCAGCATGCAGAATATACGGAGTGTATAGGGTTCAAAGAGGAGTGGTCATGCAGATGTGACCCCGCCTGCACAAAGGTCAGAGGCTGGCCAGGGGGACCCCAAGAACTGGGCAATCTGCAGCCACCCCGGAGCACAAACCTCAGCCACCACACCACAAAGTCGACCCTGCATAGAAGAGCAGAGGGAGGCCCCAGCCAGAGCCCCGCCAAAGCCACGGGGCACAGGCCAAGATCAGCAGCCGCCGACTCCACCAGGCATCGGTCACCCAGGGCGAACAGAGTGCAGGCCCCAAGGCTCCAAGAGCCAGAACTACTACAGAAATAAAAAAAAGGAAAGAAAACAGATGAGCAGTGAAATACTGTGAAATTTTGTTTAATAGGACTGTGAAGTTAACACAATCTAGTCAACTTCATACTTTTCTATTTGTAATTGAATTGAACACATAAAACTTTTATATTCTTCTGTCAAATAAAACTAGACTGATATACAAAGAGACCTAAACAATATATATAGAGGGTTGCTACTGTTTTGTCAGAAAACAAATCAAGTAAGTCACAGTTGGTGATATACACCCAGCGTTGATTCGCAGGGCTTCAGATTTATCCTCACAGCTCCCTGAATAAATACAGCGGCTCTGACACTGCCGGGTGTGAGCCTGCAACACTCAGAGCAAACAAAGATCAAAGTAACTGTTAAAATGTCTCATTGTTTGCTTAGGAAGCCTCTGTATGCTTGTTTTGATTTGACATACCAGAGCACAATGTTAAGATAAAACTTAATCGCCACAGACTAATCGCTTCAATCCCGTCTTCTCACATATTTATAGTCTTTGCTTAAAGTGAAGGTCGGAGGTCATGAACATGGTTTGGGGTTAGAAGGGAGTTGCTCTGCTGCAGCTCTTATCTCCTTCAGTGAGATCTCATGAGGACTAACGTCCTGAATGCCAGTCGGGGTGTCTGAGACAGAGAGTGTCTTTTTTCCGCCGAGCTTGTGGGTGCATCAGGTCCAGCATGAATGCAGCGGCAGAGGGAATTTTGCCTCTGGGTGGGAGGGTTGGTCCCAGGCCACATAGCTATGAGTGTTTTTTCAGAGGAATGCTTCCCGTGCCTCTGCCCCACCACAGTCCTTGTTGTTGTCCCAGATGCTTGGCTTCACATCCTCTTCACCCGAAGGAAGAGGAGGAAAAATGAGGAGATTGAGGCCCACTCCTTGCATACCTCCTCCCTCCTAGATGCTGATATTTCTCCTCTCCACTTCAGATCAAACACACCATTTTATGGTGTCTTGACCTAACTGTTGAACCTAGATCATTAAGAACACCGAGGTATTGTTGGTAATTGTTTTGGGCACAATAATTAAGAATCCCCAATATAGCAGATCCCATCCATTGTCCCCCATAATTTCACCAGTATCATCACACCGTCGAGGCACTTAAGCTGTCAGAGTCTCATCTTGAAGTTGTCGTGGTGAGTTAATCAAGATGAGGCAATGGTTTATTGTATGGTCATCCTCAAATTTGCCACTGCTACATTTGAATGAGGCCAGTATCTTACCCTAATAAAGGCAGGCATGCAGAGAAATACACTTGACAGAGCATGCGTATCAGGTTCTGACCTTACTGATTTCTCTGGTGGTTAAAAGACTCCTCTGCTCAGCAAGTGATGGAAAAGCTTGAGAGACTATCATTATCCTGGGTTTTCAACCCATGAATAAATCTAGTATTCATGAAAGGAGCCAACAAAGTAAAGTGATGAAGCTCTCTGGAGACTCTTACTTCTCTCTGCTTCAGCTCTCATTGGTGTGTATAAGTTGTGTTTGCCAGTGTGATTAGTTATAGGTCTCAGACGTGTGGAAGGGTATGTTTTATCATGCAAGGGACATTTAGTGATGTAGCCAACATTGATAAACGCCTGAGTGGAAACTGCTTCATTCTTCTTATTTTCTACAATATTAAACTATAAGCTGCCACGTTGAAATCAGTCACATGAAATCACAATCGAGCTGTTCGAGGTGTTAACTGTCAAGTCAAGCAGCACTGACAGTTGAGACTGATCTAATGTATTTGGTTAGCTCTTCTGGGGGTTTTATTAAGTTCCGATTGATTCGCACTTCACTCTTAGTAACTGTTATCAAACCAAAGGGGAGATCTAAAGTTTGGGTGGAACAATTGATTGCAATCGGATGTGGAGTCCAGCAATAGTCTCAGCATCCGGGGAAACGCATAGCAGCGCACGGCTGTCAGTGAGACCAGATGTTCTCACACTGAAGCTCAGAAAGATTCTGTATCCAGAGAGAGAGCCTGTGTGAGTTTGTACTGAAGTATACCCCACATGGTAGGAAGTCTGACTAATGAGATGATGTGGAAATACAGCTAATGCATTATTAATGCTGCTATTACATCAATACTGCACAAAGGTCTTGAAATACCCCCTTATTCTTTTGAGTATCTGTGGGAAATTGGCAAATCGATGCTGCAATTTATTGAAATATGCAAACATTCTTTTGAATTTTTAAGTAGTTTTCAAAAAAATAGTTCTCCAGGCTTCTTGAGGGACACCTGAAGGCTCTTCTTTGGATGTTGGCTGCCTTTTGAATCCTTCTTTATCAAAATGATCCCACACAACTTCAGTAATGTGGAGGTCCAGGCTCTGGGGAGGATTAATCTTTCAGTAAAACCTGTTGCCACTTATTTTACAGTGCCATTCTTGAGTTGTTTGGCATAATTTAGCTGAGATGTTCACAAGGCATACGGGATATATCCTTCCAAATGAGGGGAGAGATATAGATGGATTCGTAAATTTAAAGTTTTGTTTTCCAGCTCAGTTTCCTCTTCACCACAATGAGCTGGACCTCATTACTGCTGATGTCTGTTTGTCCATCGCTTTACAAGCTGAACAAGATCTCAGATACAGTCTCCTCCTGTGAGGCAAAGATCCACCCCAACCTCAGATTGCCGCACTTGCCTGCATACTACTCTGGTGGTTTAAAGAAGCAAACAGAACCACAACATTCGCAGACTTCGTCCTTCTTTTCCAAGTCTACAAAACACATGTAGACCTTCTACTCAAACTCCCATTACATCCTCAGTATAACTGCAAGTTCAAAGATCTGGTCCACTGTCCCCATTCCTGAATATATGGTGCAACAATTGACTTTTTTTTCCTAACTAATCTAATTGATGTGAAAATACAGTTTCAGAACTGTCAGTGGTCTTTGCATAAAGTTATTCTTCCTGTAAGCTTCACCCAGGCGCTAACCTCGTATTTCTAGCTGCAAGAAAGTATCAGACATTTTCTGACCTATTGTCCAGCGCATATGTATTATCCTCTGCAGACTGTATTACCAGACCTGATTTGTTGCACATTGTCCAGAGATCTTGTGTCAAAACACCATATGTGGCTCCAGAGGACTCAAGTGTATCTCAGCCTTATTAGATATATCTTATAGGATGTCTTATGAATGCTGCAAGGCTGTACAGGGAAAAGGCTCTTGACAGTAGGATTATTGATGGACTGTGTTTATTGCAGCTGCATGAGGGGATTTTCAGGCAAAATGGAAGCAAGAAAACAGCCAGTAAGGACATTTTGTCCTGCCAGCTTCATTATCCGCCATGAAAGCTTATGTTATAGTGCATTAATTGTGGATATGGGCATGTAGTCATTTGCTAGGATGCTGCTTTAATTCTCTGTCTCTCTCCATTAGGTCCACTCACACTATTATTTTGTTGTAGGAGATGAAAATGTTATCTACAGTAATTTAGCAGTCGCACAAAAATGAATATTTTGGTCTACAGGCAGATTATAGTGAAACCCAGTATGAAGAGTAGATAAACAGCTGGTCATGATCACAGTTAAAGAATCTGAAGAAGAAGAATCTATTAATTAATTTGGTTTATTTATTATTTTACTACTATTCATATCTCTGTGCTAAACCCATCTGTAAGTCATGAGCGCGCACGGGAATTTCATAACACAAGCACGAAGGAAAGGGAGCACACACCCGGAGTAATGGGCAGCTCTGTTTGCAGCCATGGAAGCATGTGGGGGTAGGTTTGGGAATGAAGCGTTAATCATTCCCCTCTTATTTTCCTGGCGGTCAGGGGAATTAACCAGTGACCTTACAACCCCAGTTAGGTTCTCTAACCGGTATTTATTAGATTTCACTGAAAACCAGGACATGTCAGCAACACCAGTGGTTATCAGATGGAGTGTACGTTGGGCGGTAATGGCTATAAATAACAGTCTTATCTTCACTATACGGGCAAGTAAGATGTCAAACCCAAGGACAGATCTAGTAAAGTCAATAAAAGGTGACCATCACATTGAGGCCCTGAATTATCAAGATCCCTGCACACGCAAATAAATTGCACTTGTTGTTTATTTATGTTTTACGGGTGATTTACTAAGAATGCTGGCGCAATGGATAACGGGCCAAAAAGCAGTATTCAAATGAGAATTAAGCGTGTGTTATGGTGTCGCCATAGATAGTTTAGAAGCAGAGCAGTAAGGTTGCAAATGTAAAATGATAGATACAGATATTAGTGGAAGAGGCAAATAATGCATCCAGCAGAAGAGATGCCTCTGACCAATATTTAGCAACAAGTGCATCTTACTTACTGTGAGGGCAGATAACTGGAATACTGAGAAATGACGCAAAATGTTTTCTCAATCTCAACAACACACGTTTTTTTTTAGTTTTTTTTTTAGTTTTGTTTTTTTACAAAATAGAACTGAACAAATTGATCAAATGAACGAGCCTCCTGTTGCACCATTTTATAAAGCATGAGGTCTTAACCTCCTCCCTGCTTAAATACTGTAACTGTAGCCATTTTTGCATAGATGTGCCACTTTGCACTTGCCTTTCAGATGTGCTAAAAAAAGATGCAAAATCAGCCAATCAGTCTCATGTTTGGTAAATCACATTGTGTTTTGATGTGCTGATTTATTTGCATCTAATCCTCCCAATAGTTTGTGCATTCTGGTAGAAATGCCCATATTGCATATGGATCAAAGGCAAACGTGCTAATTTGATTGTGTGCATTATTTTACCCGTTTGACAGACTGGTTTGTAAATCAAGTGCAACATGTTTTTGAGTGTTCTATCAAGTTTGCACATGTTTTTACACATGCAAACCTTTTGTAAATCAAGGCATGACTGTGCAATACCATTGTTTGGGGCTTTAAGATAACCAGCTTTGTGTCTCTTTGTAATCCAAAAATCTTCCATCATTAGAAGGGGGGGGGGTGAGTGGTATTTTTTGTTATTGTTTTTCAACAGAAGGATTGGAGAGTGTGTTTTGATTAGACTAAAATGTCAGCATATTACTTTGCAAATGAATGAGCAACTGAGGCAGTGGTCAACAATCCTGTCGATCGCCAACTGCTGTCAGTTAGTGCTCTGAATGTCAAACCCCGACTTTACTGCACACAAGTAGTCGGCTAATACCCATTAGCACAAAACCTTACTTCTTTGGCCAGACACAGTCAATATTATGCAGAAGCATTACGGATTGTTGAGGTCTGTTTAACGTTAATCCGTGTGTGGATGTTTTTCTTCCTGTAATTTGTGTTTTATTGGTATTCTAGTGGACAGCAGCACTGCTAGGCTGAAAGAAAGAAACAGATGATGAATGATGGAAATTTAAGAGGCCTTATGGAGAGGCCACTAAAGGGTAGAAAAAACAAGAGCTCTCTTATTTATTTCTCTCCTTAGGGGGAAATAGCACCCACTGAGAAGACAGCGTGGTAATATAACATAAATAAGCTTGTAACAAGAAGAAATGAGTTACATTATGTTTCAGATTCTTTACCCGAGCCAGATGACTTGGAGTAAAGATGACTTTAGGGGACTGTGCCAGTGGGGCTGGCTATAAGTTTTCATAAGCAGTTTTTTGCTATGTGCAGACATGGTTCAGATTCGGTGACATAACTGTTGCTCTGCATTTCCTCTTGTCCCTGAAGATTCTCCAGTCATCAGAAGACGCCCCGACGAGGATGAAATTGAATATCAAAATCGGCTTAAACTTTTGCACAGCGGTGTGCATAGTTGCACTTTAAACAAATGAGCTGGATTAATTGTTTCATTCTGCCGTAATCCCTGTGGAAAAGTCACAGATTCATGCAACACACTGAGCAGTCAGTTATTTTAATCAGCTTCATTGCTGGCTGCTGAAATCGTCTTTCCTCCAGTGACTGGCAGGTCATGCTGTCTGCTAAGTAACTCTTGGGAGAAACGTGGAAGCAGTTGGCTGGTTTTGAAGCACATTTAAAAGGTTTCCAGACCATTGAAGCTAAAGACAAACCCACTTTTTTCTTTGTTGATGGTGTGCACAAACGTCCTCTAATGAGGAAACATTACAGAGACCACAGCATCCAGCTAATGGCATTAATCAACATGTAAGACAGTACTAAATAGTTTTAAAATCACTTTGGTAAATGGAAAAGCACTAGATGGGAACAAAGAAGATGATGGTCACAATTCCCCAAACCCTTTTCTGCACTCAGTGGTTTTAACACTATAGTTTCCTTATTTCTGATCTGACTATGCATCTTTGACAAAGCAAGGCAAATGTATTTATAAGGCACATTTCATCAGATTTTAGGAGCAAGAAAATAAAATGCTGGTTTTCCTTGTTTAGTTTTTTACTGTCAGGATGGAAAGCAAACTTGACCCAGATGATCTTAAAAAGGCTGGTGGCTCAAATGGCGTCCGCAGATCAGGTTTATATTTTGAACCAGAACCATTCAGTTCCTGTACACCAGCAGCAAAATTTTAAAATCAGTTCTTTGATGCACAGAAAGCCAGTGTAGAGATCGGAGGGCCAAAGATGTGTTCCCCTTTTATGGTCTTTGTGAGGACACGAGCAGCAGAAGATTAGTTGCAGTTGATTTTCAGTGGGACTTGTAAAAACTCTTACAGTAGTCAAGACTACTGAAAACAAATGCATGAACACAATTTTTAAAATTATTTTGAGCCATATACTCCCCTTTTTTTAAATATATTCTGCCTCGGTCAAATTCTACTGATTTGACCGAGGCACACACTTAAGCTTTGTATCGGACCAGAGTTCCCTGGTGAGACAGCAACTTAGAGCTGCAAATCATCAGCATAATTATGGTTCCAAGCATGCAGATGATGAACAGTATTGGGGCCCAAAACGGAGCCTTGGAGAACTCTGCATGTCATTTTTGAGTAGATGTAAAGTAACCAATTTATACAAAGCAACACCGAGATCTAGATTGCTGATTTGATTTATTATTCCACCTGTCAATACAACTGTTGAGAATTTTCATTGGATATTTTTTCATTTAGAAGTGATATCTGTCTTAAAGCTAATGTTAGCCCTGAAACCGTTGTATAGATTTAAGAAAAGGCCTTTTACTGTCTTAAAGCAACTGTATTGTGCATCTGGACAAAGTCGAAATCACTGGGAAATTCTTTGTACTGAATGAGGCAAAAGTTTCCAAAAGCTGTAGCAAAAGAGCTACATTGTTGGTTCTTTTTGTCCTCTGAAAAAAACAGAGGCTTCACAGTCGTACCTTAAAAAATAATAGCTATTAAGTAAAGAGATTGGATCAAAAGCTGAACGTGCCATATCTTTGATTTTGGCATGCTTTACCTTTATTATGGATGTTATGCATGAATAAAAGTGCAGTTTTAAATTGTAAAATGCTAAATGACTCAGAAAATAATCCTACAGTGTATCAGAATCTCTCCCTTTCTCCTCCAGATGAACAGGCAATATAATAGAGACAACAGAGCTGAATCTTTTCCATAAAAAGTGTTTTCACAAAATCAAAATAACCACGATAATGATCTAGGAGGTGTGATATTGTGACGAACAGTCATTCCTTGGGGCTGCTCTCTGTAAAGAGCAAATTCCTGAGTCATATGCACATCGACTTCATCATCTTCGTCTGCGATCCCATTTGACTTGAAATTTTGCCGAAAGGAAGGCAAGCATAAGAACTTTGTTTTAGCAGTAATTACATCCAAATTTGTTTTTAAAAAACACCAAAAACAACCCAAAGTTAAACTTGTTCACAGCAGAGAACTTGTTCTCGCTCCGCTGCCACGGAGAGCAGCCTCCCAAATCAGATAAGTGTCACCGTGCATGAGGTTGAAAATCCATACTTATAGGAGTTATTTTAGTGACACTGGGTCTTTTGTTTCTCTGTAATAACTATGCAGCTCTGACAACAGACCACTGTTTCAGTCAGTATTAGCATGCAGATTCTCTGGTGTAGTGCTACACCATTTCTGTCAGTACATTGTGTATATTGTTTCTGGTGGGAGGAATGCACTGGATGTCCTCTGCTGTGGGAGCTGGTCAGTTTAATGGATTGCTGTCAAAGTGGACGATTCAACAACAGCAGTATTTCCATTTCTGTGGCACTAATACAGCTCTGTGTGTGTGTGTGTGTGTGTGTGTGTGTTTGTACATTTTTTTTACATGGTTGAGGCTAAAAACAATTTCCACGCCTGTCAAGGCAGATGGGATCTAATGTATTTCACTAGGTTGGCTCTGTTTCATAAGTCAAACAGATTTCTGTCCGGCCTTATGTCATTTTTCAAGCTTGCTCTTGTAAAAGGAAAAAGTTCAGACTGTGTTGACTCAGAATAATCAATATACGTCCTGCGCAGGCATTCTGATTAGTTGTGTTCCAGTGAAATGAACTGGATAAGTAGCTCTGCCACAGGGTTGTTTAAATTCAGAAGTGTCATGTCTTCAAGTCTTCAAGCTCAGCAGGTAAGTTTCATCCCAGCTAGAACAAGAAATATTAGCTCTGCTGGTGTCCACTGCAGCAGGAAGGACCGGGTTTTTGTCAAAAGAGCCCATTGTTTGTCTGCGGTTTGTTGTGTGCCATGCAGGCCCGAGCCCATAGATGACCCTTGTTGTTTCTGCGCAGGCTTGGGTGAGGCAGATGCGAACCAGAACAATGGCTGCATCTCGGAGAAGCCGGCGGTGACTGACTCCACGGGCGCTGAGGGCCCCCACCAGCCCTGGAGCCCCGCCAGCACAGCTGACCCTGACGCCGCCACACCACGCCCCCACCTGGTCCGCCTCTTCTCCCGAGATGCCCCGGGCAGAGAGGACAACACCTTCAAAGAGCGACCCTCCGAATCGGACGAGCTGCAGACCATCCAGGAGCACAGCGGAGCGGCTTCAGAGTGCGGGTCGGAGAGCCCCGAACAGGACCTAGACTAGGCTAGCTTTTTTTTTTTCCTCCCTACCCTCTCCGCTCTTTTCTCTTTTTCCTCCTCTGCTCTTTGCTCTCTCATTTAAGGGAGAGACACAAACCCCACGTTTTTGACTAATACAAATATACTACCAACTGCAACTACAACCATGGCATCTGCAAGCAGCGCAGCACAGGCCGCCTTCGGGCTGGGCCGGAGGAAGAAGAACCCCGGGCTCCTGGATCAGATTGGAAAGTTCTTTGGAGGGGACAAGAAAAGGAAGGGCAAGGTGAGGAAGCGGGGGAGAGTCGAGGTGGGGGGAAAAAACTCGACCCTTCTCCTGCAATCTCAGTTCATTCTACTGATTCACTCCCTGAACCACTTTTTACTTTGTTCTTTAACACGTATTGTAAAGTTTCGTTGCTGTATCTTTTACAACCAGTTGGTTTTCTTTTGCTTTCATGCTGAACCGAAGTCTGACATTATCCTGCGATTCACATTAATTAGCTGTTACATGATGAATCGACTCTAGATGATGACTTTTGGTGGGGCTTGTTGTATTTTACTTTTAAATTTAATTTTTATTTTTACAAAAAAGGCTGTGATTTTGAATCATTTAAGTATAACTTTCTATCTTTATTTGAATGGTACTGACATTAGTAGCATCTCTTTGGTTAAATCTATCCGTAGATGTTTTACGTTTGACACACTGCTGCCGTTACGCTGTTTGTTTATTCAAACATTTGTCAAACTGTAGAACAGCTGTGTTTCCCTTCAAGTACCTCACTTAGTGATGATGACATTTAAAGCTTGGATATTCATGTCCTTGTCATTAAGATGTGATACTGGCAGATTATTATTGGACTTGTGGGGGCGTCGGGTCCTCTGCAGTGAGTTTATGCAGCTTCTTTGTCTGTGATTTTGAAACATCTGGGAGAGGTCGCCCATAGAGAAGTACTTCACTGCTGTTTCTGGTACACCAGTCTGCTAAGCCACTTTCAAACTTAATTATCTCATTGTTCTATAAATGATCAAAGAAATATATATATACAGAAATGTATATAATAATTTAACATTTGTTAGAAATGATACCATAGTAGTTTTTTTTTGAGAATCAAAAAGAAGTCTGCATCCTACAAAGAAAGAAAAATCTTACGTTATCTCACCAATAATTGATTTTCATGCATTTGTTCATAAGTATTTGTACTGTAGTGTTGTCAAGATGCCAGTTAATGCAGAACAGCAAACTCACTGTCAAGGCACAACAAAAAGGAGAGAAAATCAATCTATTTTTAACGTCTGTTTAGTGTTTGCCAGTAGTGAAATCCAATTCCAGACATGATGGGCTGCTTAGATCTATCAAAAACCAGTCTGTTCAGCCCCCGCTGGGTTGGCTCCTTCTAAGTTCATGGAGCTGTTCACTCGGTAACGCCCTCTGGAGGTGTTGGTATAATAGAAAATCTAGATCTGCCATCAAATTGGGTATGATAATGAAGTTCAAGACAAGAAGTAAAGTGTAGGTTGTCCTGGCAACACTACAGGAACCAGTTAGCCTAAATTAGAAAGCTTTTTGTGGATGTTTTCAGAAGTTTCCTTGGATCTGTATCCATCATGAGTCGCATGCTCTCTACGGAGTGCTAATCAGGGGTGTTTTTTATGGTATTTGCAGAGAAATCACTGAAAAGCATGAAAATATGCATTATTCACACGCCTTATGCTGTTGTTAAATCATAGCGCCAGATTTAGGATGGCTATACTTTCATATTTCTTGGAAAGATCTCTGCTTTAGCCTGTTCTGCTGATCCGATAGTGGTGTGTTTGAAATATTCAGGGAAAAAGGTCAACAGAACAAATAATGACTTATGAATTTGCTGAAGTATTTTATTAATGTTCTTTTCCTCTATTTTTTGCCACAAATTCAGTGTTGTTCATACTGAAACAATCGTGTACAAATAGATATCGATCACCAAGGATTTGCCTTTAAAAGACGAGTGCTCGAGTAAAAGACAGACAGGTCCACCCCACCTTTGTTGCCTCTAGCAAAAAGAAGAAAAAAAACTGCACTAAACTTCTGCTGCAAACATTTATTTTTCAAGATTTCACCAAGAAAACAAATATTTTTAATTTGATTTCTATTTCTTTTAGCATTATTATTATCTAGCCTGCCCGTCTGTGTGCACAGAATTTGCACAGACATTCAAATCACACACATCGACGTAGGCTGCAGTATTAATGAGAATGATCATGTCAGTGTTTCTTTGTTAAAATAATGAATATGCATGCATATTAGGGTTGTGTTGAATTGTTTGGATACTTGGCAGGTGTGGAGCCATTTACACACTGATCTCTTGTGCTTTTCAATATCTTTTGTCATATGGATTTTGCATGGGTTTCAGTCTAAGCCCAAGTCTGGGCGTGGAAAAAAACACGAGGACAGATTTTTTATAAGAAACGAGATGACGTTGGGAAAGACGAGCGCTGGTCTCAGGATAGAACGCAACTGCAGAAAATCTGCATTTGAATGCTAATGGGTTTTAGATCATTTCGAGTCATGGGGATAATGATGTTCTAATTGGAATGAAAATTAAGTTTGCATAAACAGTAGCAATCCGAGCAGAAATTAAAGGCTCAGAAATAACTGGATATGTTTGTTTTTTTCCTTTTAATTTGCATCTTAATGTGATGAACAGTGCACAGGATCAGTCGTACAATGCAGCACAGAAGTAATTACTGTTTATGGATCAGGCTCTTAGCAGAACAGCTCAATGTCAAAACCCAGAATTGTGCGATACTGTACTCTAACCCCAGTGTCTTGGATGGGAGAGGAGAGATGTGACACCTCCTCTCACATCAGTTTGCTCACCTCAGGTTCACGTGTCTTTGACCCAGTCTGAGAGTCTATTTAAACCAGCAGTGGATCAGTGCATGATCTGCTGTTATGTAACGCCTTCAACTTTGCAGTGGATTATTGTAACTGTTTGTATCTGTTGTACCGCTGACCTGTTCCTGATCTGATCCTGTTCTAAGCTTTTTGGATTATTGCTTGATTAAAACTCTTTAACAACAGCCTCATCGCTCCCTGTTTTGTTTTAATTTGCTCGTGCCTTGATGTGTCTTGTTTTTGTTTCTCTCATGTAAAGGATGATGAATTATTCTAACTACCCTGCTAACATCTAGTAACAACCTCAGTTCCTCTGGTTCTAATATAATATTTCTTCCTTTGTTAAGCTTCACACACATAAAGGAAAACTTGACTTAGTCTTCACTCTCTGCTATTGAGAATATAGACCTGAAGACTATTTGATATATTCCACAGTTCAGTCATCACGTAAACATATTGCAAAGCAAAAGGAGTTATCAGGAGTTTTAATGGAAAGCAACTCTACTGTTTATCTCTACTCTGATAGAGCCGAGTAATGCATGACTGCCTTGGTTTGTTTGTATGAGCCTGAAAATTAAATTGCCAGAAAAGTGGTGAAAACACTTTTGGAGTTTGCCTCAGAATTCTGTAATCAGCAGAAGTTGATTGCTCTGGTTTTCAGGCGTCACGTGAACTAAAAGAAATCTATTTGGTCTCAGATCGGACAGAGGTATTTCCAGATGAGAGTTTAAAGTGTGTTGGAGTGAGCAGCACAATGCTTTAGTTTCAGACTTTAGGAAGATTTAAGCTAATTTTAATATCAATTAAAGATGCAGAAATGGTTTGTATTCTGGTTTGGTTTTACAGAGAAACAAGTACAGTCATGCACTGCGGCACAAGAAATTGCTGCCACATAATATCAAACACTGCATAGAAGCATGGGTGGCTATGCATGTTAATGACATTTAAATATAAGCTGCAAATGACTAATACTGCAGAATTATCAATGAATGCTGTGGCTTTCACACATGACAGAAAACCTAAGTTAAAAAAAAAACAATGCTAAAATGACCCTTGTATTTCCTTTGTGGGTTTGGGTTGGGCACACGGAATATTTCAAAATTTAATCATTATGAACCCTTTGATGCCAAATGTATTATATTTCATGGATGAGTTTCTGAGACCTCATATAACATATTTCTTTAAATCCTGCAGTATAAAATATTTGCTTCCAATGGTTTTTCATAAAAGAATATCAAATAGAATAGTTCAAATAACACCATACAGGATTTTATAATTGTCAGTCATGGATAATGGTTTTATACATTTGTATAAGAAGGAGGCAGGTATAATTTGCTATCAAGTAATTCCAGCTTAATGCAATGCTACTAGTCATTATACTCCCTTTAGTTTCATTACATAGGCCTTTTCTTTTACATATGCACTGTACTCCTGTAAATGCTCTAGAGATGTTTCAGATCAGTGGTTTGTTACAACGCAAACATCTGCAACATCCGCTCTGGATTTCAGTCATGTTTTCCTCCCAGTCCGCTACGTGAATTTCTACAGAACCTCAGAGGGTGAGACAACTGACGAACGTGGCAGCAAATACTCCGGGAGCATTTACTGAGTGAGTTGAGGTATACGCAGTGTCAGGCACAACTTTATTTCCCTCTCTTCAGGCCTGTTGGCTGCTCCTCACTATCGTGTGTAAGTTCATATATACAAAGTATTGACATCAACACAACAGTCATCCAGGTATTTTCAATATATTGTAAAAACTGATATTTCCAGGGGGTATGGGCCTCCTTGCTTGCATGGGCAACAACTTCATTCTCATTATGTCAGAAGTTCATATATGAAAACAACTATGATCTTACCACGAATAGTTACCAATATGATACAAATAATATGTCAAATTTAGGTAAATGATGATATCATATCTGAACTATTTATCCTCAAAGTACTGTAATTTATATATAGTCCTCAAGAAAAAATACTTTGTAATATTTCTGTTCTTTTTGATAAATTCTAACCTGGCTCCCTTTCAGATTGGAGTATTTGTACAAGACAAATTTCCTTCTAAGGGGGATTGCAAGCTGCACCTGCCAAGATCAAACATCGCTACCGCCAGATTAACTGCTATGTTTGTCAGCCAGATCGATTGGCCCCACAATTTCCATGTTGAAAAAAAGCCTCCTTAGTTGAACATAATTATTACTTCTTTCCTCTGCTTAAATAAGAAGCTCAGCTGTGAGGGATGTTAAGCATCATACTCAGTTCAGGGGCTGATAGAAATATCTATAATTTCTCCATGTGAGCACAGATGGGCTGTAAATAATAAGTAAATGAATGAGTGACTAGATGTTGGAAATGTGAGAGGAAAGATGTGAGTGGAGCAAGTCAGAAGCTGTATCTTATCATACATATGATAGAGATTTACAGTCATGAAGTCTTCTTCCTTGCTTGGGATTCATTATTAAGCATCATTCATAATGAAGCAGATTCCTGGTCAGGTAGTGACCTGTAAACTCAGTGGAGACAGGTAATGATCATTCTCTAGCACCTTCTGTTAAACAGGAGGGCATGAAAATCTTATGTTCTGAATACTGATGGCTCATTTCATCCTGCACGTTCATCCTAAAAGCTGTATCTATCAACTTATATATCTGATCAGAATTTGGCATCCATTCCTTTTAACAATGTTTTGGCTCTTCCAGCTTACAAAGAAAATCATCCAGCTATTTGGATTTTCTATCTGTTAGTTGCTAGCTAGCTAACTTTAGGATAAAGTTATTGTTAGCATGCAATTTCACTTTCTTTCTTTTTTCTTTTTACAGCAACGGCTGTCAGATACGAACAAATAATATTATTAATAATAGATTTCTATAGGTAGAAACAGAAAAGGAGAAAATAGAAAAATTAGATATGAAATTGTAAGAGATGAAAAATAGAAGAGATGAAAAATAATAAGGCTACCCAAGTGTTTGTTGATATGAACTTTCAAATATTCCATCTCACAAAGATCATAAAAACATTTATTGTAGCTGCTTTAAATCTTATTTTAGAGTGTTAACCTAAAAAGACAGTAAATTGAAACAAAGCCCTCTTGACATGTTTTATAGACCTTATGCTAAGCTAAGCATGTGGCTGCTATGACTGTGGTCAAGGTCTATTTCTCACTTTCTTAAACTTTTGCTGTAACTTTGTCGGAAATGGTATTGCACTCAAAATGAGAACAAAAGAGTTAACTTATAAAGAGGTTTCTTGTTTACAAACATACTGGATGTACTGGCAGGCTAAGCTACAGTTTGGAGTTGAGGGACTCCAATAAACATACATTTCCCTTGTAAATGACTATTCTTGTTGGCTCAATAATGAAAATGAATGAATGAAAAATATTTTATTTATCCCTCTTACAGGGAAATTATTGAAAGGACATGATAATAATAATGATAACTTAATCTTATTACACTATTTGACAGTTTAGATTTTATTATGTAGACTTGTATAAATGGAAAATCAAGCTGACAATATGGTTAATAATATAATCGGTTGTATGTTTCTGCTCTCAGTTGACAATATCAACAGCAGCACTGGTTTCAGTGGGCTCAAATAGTGAAAAAAAATATATTCAAAAAGTTACTTTACATCTTTCCAAATTTATTCATAAGTTATAGCTACTGTAAAACCTCAAGTTGCAGCTAGCTTGGTCTTTTGGATGATGTGCGGATCGATACTGAAATATCGATACCTCTGCAGCTTTTTATGTTCTAGAATTGATTTTCATATTAGAATTTCAATATTTTAGTAATTTGGGGTAAATATGTAGTTTATCATGAACTAGAATAGTTCAGTGGAAAGTAGGCCTAACTATAATAT
>JAOXYM010000006.1:23867045-23887962 GCA_028567055.1 Leptatherina wallacei | reverse complement strand
AATATCAGGATGTTGTCTAAATTATATCCAGTTAAGGAACTACTTTTTTATCCGCCTGTCAGAGTAATTTTTTGGGAAAGTGATTTTTATTTGTCTACCAGGTTCAGGATTTTCATTCTTAAGACCAAGGAATCCTGTTCCTATTCAATTAAAACAGATATGGATGAAAAATGTTTATGGCAGAAAATATTTGTAGAGTTTAATATAGCTATATTATCTCAGGTAACCTATTTAGTTAATGTCGATCAGTTCTTCTTATTCCATAAGCCAACAGAAACTTTAGTCACCTATCAGTGTTTACTGTCTGATGGAAAAAACAAAGTTGTCACTGGCTGCAACTGAGACACTATCTGGCAAATTCTCTCTGAATTATTTAAGCTACCCCCCCCCCCCATTTCTTATTTCTTCCTTTCACCTCTGCTTTTCCTCAAAACAAATTTGAAGGAGCAATCAGAAAAGTTGCAATATTTCTAAGAAATACTTTTCTGAATGCCTCCATTTACCATAATTGTCTGTCTCTGCAGAGAAAGCCATGCAAAAACACACACAGATACACAGAAATAAAAGAGGACATCATTAAGAGGTCGGTATTGGACTGACAAGGAGCTGGAGTACACCTGCTGACGTCAATGGCAAAGAAATAGCTGAAATAGTTCTGACAAGAGCGAATTAGCTTTTTTTCCTGCATATGTGTCATCTTTTTTTTTTTCCGGGCCCCTTTTTCAAAACACCCATAAAAGGTAGACCAGGTGACGCTACATGGATGTCATACTGTGTAATGGTTATGGCAGTGAAAAATTTCCACCTTTGTTACTTATAAAGTTCTTTGATGTGAGGAGGTGGAGGAGTAATGGAAGAGAGTCATAACCTCGCTCACACAAATGCACACAGTTGTGTATCCATTACTTCAGAGAACATGCAACGACCTTCATGGAAACTCACCCTTATCCCATTCTAACCTAAAGCTAGCTTCACCCTAACAGCAGCACAAGTGTCAAGATCTCAAGATTCGGTCCTCATACTGAAGACGAGAACTGTTCACAAGTCCCCACAGCATAGGAAATATACCTGGGTCACACACACACACACACACCGTTTCCCTGTTCCATTAATAGGGTGAGAGAAAGGTATGAATAAGGTAGCATTAGCTAAAAAAAAACAGAAAATATTCAAGAGGTAGAAATAATTTTTTGCTTTGTTCTGCCGCTGGCTGCAGGTTGTTGATGGTGGTGATGGATGTTTAACATTTTCTATTATATGTATTTTGTGCTATTAGAAAACTTCATATATTTTTTCCTCCTCTTTTCTTTATTGCTAGTAAAGAAAAAAAGTCAAGCTTTTTAAAAACTCATCTTTATATACCGTCTGTAGAGTTTAAAGGACTGTTCTTTGTGCACTGCTCAATGATAATTATTCTTTTCTGTTGAGATCAACCCACTGACAAGAAAATACGGCTCATTTGTACCATTTTGATTTGTTTTTAATGACTTGTGGTCAAAGGTTTTCTGCAGAAGGTTAATAGGGTGAATGTTGTCTGTAAAATGGGTTTCTATAAACGTTGCTGATTGAATGAATAAATGCAAAATTTCCATTCAGAGCTGCTCTTCTGACTATGACCACTGGCTTCCAATGTTATCAGCCTGTTAAATGGACTTCATCTGGTGTTAACACTGCCCCAGCGTAAGCTAGCGAATGCCCTTGGAAAGTAAACAACACAGGAGAAACACATTTTTAAATCTAACCAAAAAGAACCTGAAAATAAAAATGTTAAATGTCAAGTAAGTCCCGTACAACAGCCTATACCGGAGTCAAGTATGAATCTTTTGGGGGAAATCATGAAGCTTTTGCTGCCACCACCTTGTCTGCATCCAAGTATAGAGTTTCTTACCATACTTGGAAGTGATAACAGCCTTCTGAGTCTCCAAGGAGACAGTAAAAAGGCACCTCTAGGCTAAATCTACTGGAGAGACAAGTGATGACAGCTATTCAGTAAACTGGTAACATGTGAATCAGATTCAATGACAGAAGTTGTCAAGCGTAAAGATGTTCCTGCATTAATGCAGTGGAGTGCTGAGTGGCTTCTGTAAATGTGTTGAGGCAGAGTTAAAGCTGCCAAACGTTAAAGGAAAAAAACATGTAAGCACCGTTCTGAGCATGGTGCTGTTGCACATATTCATCCTGTACATCCTGTGTAAACTGAATGGGTTTAAAAGTGTTTATCTCTTAAAAATGCCAAGATCAAACAGTTCCTTTCTATTTGCAAAGTATTACATTGTTTGACTAAACTAAATTCTTCCCTGTTCATAGATAAAGTTTCTTTATTGTTAACATTTAGCACAAGCAGCCAAACCTCAGCAAAATTGTGTATCAGTAATGACTCTTGTTATTCCAAACTTACTTATATTTATTTGCAAAGATGTCCCTTAAACTCCAACAAAACAGTGTGCAAGCAACTATGTCACCCTTATAACTTCAAGGCCTCATTGCATATATTATAAAATGTGGGTCTGCTGCTCCTTTCCTTTTTCTTCTCAGGGCTCCTTCAGGGGTGCTCTGTCTCCAGCTCCTCAGAAAGCCTCCGCAACCTCCCCACGTAAGCGTGGAGCAGAGAATGCCGTGGTCCACTTCTTCCGCACGATCGTAAGTAATGTTCACGATGTGCCATGAACCATTCTAACACCCACAGACCCTCATTCCAGACATTTCAGAGTGCTTCAGCAATGCTGTCAGCTTGTTCTTTTCATCTGCTGTTCTTCAATGTTTGTCTCTTGCTTTTTCATTATACCTTCTGATGTTCACCTGCTTTCAAAACCTCTTCACTTTCTGCTATTAACTCTTCTGCAGGTGTCGCCTGCCCCTCCCAAGTCTAGGGTGAGTGCTTTGCATTGTTTAAGACAAGATTTTATGAATATGCACATAAATAAATCAATAAAATGGCATATGAAATAATTAATCTATGAAGACTGTTGACAAGAAAAAAATCCAGAGACTGCCGGGAAGTAAAATCTTACGGTTTATTTGAATGTCTGAGCTCCGCAGGGTGACGTCAACTGTAATGATTTTTATGACACACTCATCGATGAGCTCTGCATTGAATTCTATGTAGAAACACACTTCACAGAGATGTTGACAGATTTAATGTTGTATTTCTGCTCTTTCCAATGTGAGTGTCTGCTTTCCTCCTCTCTCCTCTCTGTCTACCCTGTGACTCCTCCCCTCCCTCCGGACGGACTCTCCCACCTGCCTCCTCTCCTTCCCATCCTGCCTTTGCACTGAGTAAGACACACATTTTCCTGTTTGTCCCGTCTTCTTTTTCTGCCTTATGTCCGTGTCTCTTGTTTCTCTGCAACCCCAGTGGAGAGGACTAGCAGCCAAGATAGGCCTGGTACGTTGTCTGAAAAGGGTTATCATGGCTAATTAAACTCAAAGGAGCGTGTGAGGTCATCCTTTCAAACTGCCTTCAAGCGTGACGCCCTTGGCTCTCCTTCCATTTCCTCTCCATCAGCCTCTTCCCGCTCCATAATCTGCCCATACATCAGCGATAAAGCCCTCATTTCTGATTGCGGTCCATTTTCAAGTATATCATACCCATTTTGTCACTTTGCAGACTGACATCTCCATATCGTGTGTATATTGTACATTCATGATAACACAGGCCTTACACTCCTCATTGCACTTGTTTCATCTGAAAAGATCTTTTATGGCTGGCTGGAGTGAGGCTGCCTTCTGCTTCAGTGTTATCAGCACTTAATTTAACATCCTCATATATATGTGGGAGGCAGCAAAAGGTTAGCAGTGGCGATAACATGGAGCATAGACTTCCCTAAGGGACTGCAAAAAGATTATTGGCATGGGAAGAAAAAAAGAGAGGTGGACTGTTAATGTTCTTTTCGGGGATGGACTATTCTCTGTACTTCCAATTTATTTTTAAATTCCTTTGCAGTATGAATCCATTTTTTCCAACATTTTTGAAAGAGGCAACTTTTACTGCTCCAAAACTGCAATGCAATTAATGTGACTAGTTTAAAAAGATAATAATTTAAACACAAAAATTTGAGCTTTTTTGTTTTTTGACATTTTGACATTATTTTCTCTATTTTTTTTGTATTTCTTTATTTCATTGGTAGCTTTTTTGTAATTACATAAAAATTCCTGTTTGCCTCCTGTCACCATGCAAGTAATTTCCAAACAGTCCCTATGTGCTTTCTACAAGAATGAACCCAAAATACTGGCTTATAAGGAACATTTTTAAGCAAAAGTGATAAGTCTTATAACTGCAACATTGGCTCGTTTATCCAACTGATATTGTGAAATGCAGCCAAATTGAAAGACATATGGAGCCCTCATACTTACTGCTGACAATTTTTCCAGGAAGTAAATATTGCTGGCAAGGTTTCTGGCTCTTTTGCTCTAACAGAAAAACTGCCCTCAAGTAAAAATGCAGACAGAAAACCTTTCCCTTGTGTGTTTGTTGCATAGTAGCTGCTGGAGCTTATGCATAATTCAAATATTTTGAGATTTTGCAGAAGTGGGAAACAATTTTACTGTGAAAACTGGATGCAATTGGATTTTACTATAATCAGACAGTAACTCCTGCAAAGTTTAAGGTAATTGGAAAGCACACAGATTCATCCCTCCCAAGCATGTTCCGGAGAATTTTTCACCACTTAAGACAGAACTGAAAATTAATCCATAGAGCCCTTCGGAAAAGTCAGCCGCATGTCAGTCCCTTAAAGACCTCAAAGACTCTTTTAATATGCTTTAATTTTGTGTCCCTTTGCCAGGGCCAACAGAAGTCAAGTAAGAAGGCAAGTGCAGGGGACGGCAAAGGGACCCTGACTAGGATCTTCAAAATGGTAAAATATAATATCATTCATATGCTTTTGTGACATTTCAAGTTATTTTCCATTGGTTTCTATACACTGCTTCTCTTTCCCGGAAATATACGCCTACAGAAAATAGATTTTTTCTCCCCCTAATCATATTCTTGCTCCTGTTTTCTTTTCTGCCTCAGTGATGATATCAGCAGCAGAGTGAGTAACTGATATATGATGGAGGAAAACCTGCGTTTAACTCACTGCGCATTTGTTCAACATTGATACGCTTAGAAAACATCATAATCTCATTGCTACAGCAGCCGGCAGCAGAATAATAATAGGCTTTCAGACACAAGCTTGACCATCCTGCATGCTACAAGCTTCAAGGCAGCACTGATATGATCATGCTGAGTATAGTAGAACAAGTTCTGATGAAGGCCCAGCGGGCCTGGAGCTAACAGACTGTACCTGCTTTACAGAGAAGGAGAAGCAGTTTATGTAAAATGGAACATTATCTCGCAGCTTTGTCAGCCATTTGCCAAACAGCCTCCCTTATGTTGCTTAAAGGAGTCACAAATGCATGCATGATATAAAACTTAACATGCAGTACACCTGAAAACGTTGGTAGTGTTGAAATGATATCTTCTCACTTGTTTTGAATTTATTTCAACATTAGGAAAGTTACAACAGTGAATTTTATGTAACTTCTATAATTCTAAAATAATTCAATAAGTTTTGACTCGGTGGCACTTTTAATTTTTCTCTTTGAAAAAAGTTAACTGACTCCTGTCCTATTAAACTTGAATATATAGAAATGAATATCCACATATCTGTGCAACTATACACACACACAAACACATATATATATATATATATATATATTCAGCATGGTTGTCTCACATGTTTGAACCACTTTTTATGCACAACTACAGAAATTAATGCTACATGTTTGCAAGCTACAGTATACTAGTAACAGTAGGGCCACAATTTGACCAGAAGTCCTCTTTTCTTCTAAATGGACTGTACTGTACTTGTATAGCACTTTTCTAGTCATGTGACCACTCAAAGCGCTTTGACACTAAATGTTCATTCACACATACAGCACCTATATTGTAACATACTCGGTGCTGGGTGTAAGCATTCATACCCCCGATAGGCACATCGGGAGGCAGTGTAGGGTTCAGTGTCTTGCCCAAGGACACTTCGACATGTAGTCAGGGGGAATCGGACCGCCGACCTCCCTGTTTAGTAGACGACTGCTCTATCCATCTGAGCTACAGCAACTACCATTTTAAACGATTCTTTGAATTCTTTCATAAAATCCCATTAAAAATCCCCTAAAGTCCAAGCTGTCATGCAAAAAAATTTGAAAAATCCCAAGGGGTAAAAACATACCAAGCCACTGAATGAATATGTTGTATTTAACCTAAGAATATCATGCTTAGACTAATACAGGAGAAAACAGACAATTTCCTTAATTATATGCAATTAAAATATGACATAAAACAACTTTAATTTACTCATAGACAGCACAATGAGCTTGACAGTTGTCAATAATGCTGTGTTGAGTTAAAATAAAGCATGATGATAGCTTACAAGCAACCTCCATCAACAACACCAATAAGCCAGGTATGTGAAGAATGGCAATATTGGATTTCAAGCCACAAAATAAAGTTTAAGAGGTAGAAACTCCCTGGAATTAGGTTCAAATTTCAACCAACTGAAAGCATAAAAATATTCTGAGAATGACACGTGGCAGAGATGGAAGCCTTGACTGTACTAAGTGATCTAAAGTTTTTAAACTTCCTCGCTGAAAGTTTCAGGACATTTGCTCTGTGAAACTTTCAGCCAATTTCTCACTGCATCATTACCTCTTATTTCAGACTGCTGCATTCATAACATTCGGCTTTCCATTTCACAGAGAAGCTATAAGCCGATTTTTTTTTTTATACGTCATAAAAGGAGTGACAGCTTTTTTTTTGCTCTTGTAGCTTTTTAGGTTTTTTTCCCTTTCCCCATCAGCTTATAAACAACCAGCTGCTCTGACTGTAACACAAATTAGTTAGTTTAGCAATTACTGGAGGTTGAGAGTTTCAAATTTCCCAGGGGCTGCATCTTCTTTGTCGTAAATTGTTGTCACTAAGCTACAAGAGTAAACACTTCTGGAGGTGATGGACCTCTGGGAAGTTTGTTTTGAATCTCTCTGATTTAGCTAATTAATGTAGTCTTAGTGATCCATCACTTGAGTCTCTTCAGCAAAAAAACAGCAAAGCAATCCAAATTGCAACAGTACAGGCATATCATGTTTCATTTCTACTCATTTATGCTTTCAGTGTCAGACTTTAATCCAAGCTCTGAAATTTGCATGAAGTTTTTCTCTTTCAGGACAGATAATGATTTCCATCTTAAATGACTAGAACAAAAGCTCAGTCTTCAGCCTTCATTCTGTGAGAAGTAACAAGCTTTACACAATATGGATGAACTTCTTAAGTAATCTATAAAGATTAGTGTCCTTTGTAAAATCTTTGTCTTTCAAAATCTTCAACTATTCCTGACCTGTGTGAAAGAGTGGGAAGGACGTAACATCTTGGAAACTGCTTTGTGATTAAACTAAACTCTTGAGGACAAAACATGAATAAAAATGTTGGTTTTTTTCTTTGAATTCTCAGTGGATGAAAAGCTTGAAAATTACAAAAAAGAAAGAGTAATTACTGCTGTGAGGCCAAAACTTTCTCCAACTTTTTTACATGTAAATGCTAAAAAGTCCCACAGGGAGGGGAGAAAAAGTCTTGAATATGAGATGAAAAGTGAGATTCTTTTTAATACAAAAAGGTTTAACACAAGAAAAAATTGCAGTGAGGCTGTGATATTTAGATTATAAAAAAAAAAAGATATCACACTCAGACTCCACATGAAAAATAATCCCCAAAGAAAAATGAGCGAAAAAACAAACACATCTTGTAGTTTTTTGCATCATCTGTTGAGCCAAAAGTTGCAACCGCAAAATGATCCCGATCTTCCAATAGTGAAGAATCTGATTATCCGACCCCCCCACCCCTAAATGTAACTTGTTCCTTTATTCCATTTCTGACATTTACGGAAAATTTAATCAAATTCCGTTTTGAGTTATGTTGCTAACAGCCAGCCAGACAGACAGACAGACAGAATAATTAGATCGGAAGCATAAATTGTAAATATATATTTTCTTTTTAAACATACAGTCAATTGATTTCTCAAATCGGGTGAAAGAAAAGTGATTCTAGAGATACCAGGGTTGTGGTAAGAAATTAATAATCAGATATTAATCACTAATAATTGAATAATAATTCAATAATTTCCCTGTAAGAGGGATAAATAAAGTATTTTTCATATTAATCACAAAATACTTAATATATAATTAGATATCATTTGAAAGAGCATTGATGCAGACAGGTGCACTGAACTTAAAACTTTATTCTACAGCATAAAACTTACTTAAAATTATTTCTTTTGTTCTAAGAGCTTTCAGCTCTTACCCATTTGATGACATCTAGGCATTTATCAACTATCTTTGGAGACCTCTTCTTTTGAAACACCAGGAGGGAAAAGGGAACAAAGATCGGTATGGGTGCATCTTGTATGAGAGGCCAGACAGTGAATGCTAGCTCCTCTCTGTAAACATAACAAAGCAGAAGGGAACAATTAAGATTACACAGCTTGTCATCAGCCTGAGCCGACTGTTGCTCTCACTTCACTCAGTCCTTTAAACCCAACATTAACATTCAGACATGACTGCAAAAATGATGAGGATAAAATGTGGAATCAAGCAGGTGTAATCAGCAGGCAGAGATCTCCTCCTCCCAACTTGAACCAGAAATCTTGTATTTCTACATAAAAATGTATTATTATTTCAGTTAAACGCTGAAGAAAGAGCTGACATCAATGGATCAAAAATCAACATTGCTGTGAAAGCTTGCCCACCACAAGCTGGTTTGCCCTGTGGTAACTTCTCTCACTCATCCTGCTTAAAATCCGTAAAGTCAGAAAGATTAAGGCCTTGCTTTCATGATTTGTATTCAAACTAAAAATCTAAATGAAGTGAGCTCTCACCCTTCTGAGGTTTACGTCCTCCTTGAGCTCGCCTTAGGACACTTGGATTACGGTTTGGCAGGTCATCACTTCTAAACTCCCCACTTGCCGCCATTCCCAGAGCAGGATATAGGTCAAGCAGGCACTTGATACTAGAAGTGAGAGCCCACTTGGGGCTATTCATCTTACCGCCAGGGGCTGTTCTGGTAGCATAAGACATAAACCACACTGATGAACTGCAGCTGGTCCGTCTGCAGCATTTTAACGGCAGGGATCGATCAGTCTGCAGCACTGTACGCCAACCACATTGTACATTTAATTATAATCACGTGGAAACTGAGCTAAAGCGAACATCCTGTCAGACTCAGAAACATTTTTAACCAAATAACTTGTCATTATCAATACGTCAACCTTTACTTCACTTCAATAATCAGAGTTGATAAATGTTTTTGGTGATGAACAGTTTAACCTACAAACAACCAAATTCTTTACATTTTAAAGGAAAGGATAAATATCCATGAATGTATTCAGCTTCACTTGCTGGGATAGGCTCCAGCCCACCCGCGACCCTGTGTGGATTAAGCGGTACAGAAAATGGATGGATGGATGGATGGTATTCAGCTTCACGGTTTTCTTCTCTTGTGAACATTTCACTCCTTTAAAATAAAACAGGATTTATCTTATTTATATGAATAAAGTAATTTTAGGTATAGTTTACTAGTCTGTTGTAATTTTGCTTCATATTATACAGCATGACATAGCATTAAACCATTTGTTTGTTTATTCTGCTGCTAGAAATGTTTATCAGTGCTTTTGGATTATTACAGCCCTTAAGCATGCACAGTCACACTAACCTGCCTTTTTTGTACATTTATTGACTTCTCTGACTTCACTGTGTAGCTCTGGTCTCATTAATCATTGGGAGAACGGATGACAGAAAAGTTGAGAGTAATTTAACCCAAGTACACTTCTCAGGCTTTATGAAAGAACTAATTAAACCTGATAAAATATCTTCTCTGCTCTCTCCAAAAGGTAAGTAACAATGTATTCAGAGGGCTCATTTCTAAATTGGTAATGACTCATTATGATTAGGTTAACAGCAAAGACTGAAATTTTCCTCACAGAAGCTGTTGGAGCCTGTTGATTATCAAGCTTTCAGCGATGTCTCATCTTATGTTCAATTTGTACTCGGTAGTCAGATTTTCCGAGTTGGGAATACAACAAGAACGCCACCTTGAAGGCCAATATCCAACTTGGAAAGTCCGGGTAGATTCACAAACTCCGACTTCACCTATTAAACATGGCTGCTATTCCAGATCCGACTTCCAACCACCGAGTCAAACTGAACGCACCATTCATTTTGACAAAGCCTTCAAAGAAACCAAAAACTAAAGTGAATTCTCTCATCACATACTAAGTGAAATTTCCAATGGGTTGGCCTTTAAAAACATCAATGTTGTCCATATTCTGATTTTATTTAATTCATTTATTGTCTTAAATAGGATTGCATGAAGTCAGTGTCTAACCTCTCAGTTTGGTGCAGGAAGGATCAGCTAAGCTAACAGGTTCTGCGAGCAGGCGCACAGAAAAGCAAATTTTCATAATCTAAAAATTGGGCTTTTTACATGGTGTCACTTTACCATAATATTTTTGTTTACTTTGTCACTGTTTTCTTAGCTGAAGAACATTTGCTATTTAGCTCTGAATGCCCGATGCATCCTACTGCTGTTCAGCTGTAACTTACAGTTCTGTCAGTCCAATCCAAAACATTCGATTATGAGACGGTAAAACTGTCTGGAAGGCAAAATAAACAATAAAAAAAACAGAACATGCTTGGCTATCATGGCTTCAATAATGTGTAACACAGACACTTAGTTGAGAAAATAATTAAAAGGTCATTAAAAGTCGGATGCAAACGGCAATATGTGCCTAGACTGCAATGAAATTTATGAGTATGAAGTTGTTTTAGATGGTGGAAATTCACTCTTCTGGCACCATTTTGAGTAGCTGTTAGCTTAGTTCCCCTGTCACAACTCCCTGTGTCTCCAAACAGAGAGCGCTCTGCAGCTGCAGTTAAGACACCAACTATTCCGAAATACTTCACACATCCCTTTACCGAATAACACATAGATGAAAATAAAGGCTATCCCTGTGCTAAAGCATCACTAGCTCCTGCACACATTGATCAGATGTGTTTGTTTCTGTTTTCTAGGGAAGCAGGAGTGCTTCTCCAGCCAAACGCTGAAGTCCCCCTCTACAACCCCTTCCAACAGCAAGAGGGTAGACGTTCAAGAGCACAGGGGAGGGAAAAAAAGAGAAACAAGAAGGAGGAAATCTTCTTATCCCCTTACACTGACCTTCCCAACTGCCTTTTTAACACCCTAATGTTAGCTAAACCCCTCCTCTCCCATATTACTGCCCCTTCTCCTTTAGCTGATAGCGACACAATCTGCCCCTGCATCCCTCCCTTCCTGCAAGCATCATGCTAAGTCTGCAGTCATTATCGCCGGTGTGAACTGATTGCTGAAGTTGATCCTGAAGCCGCTCACATGTGCAGCCTGAATGACCTCCTACCCCCACCCTCCATGGCTCTCTCTTTATATACAGCTTGAGTTTCTGTAGTGTCCTTGAATGTTTTCTAACAGTAATGGCTAAACTGAAGCAGACCTGGAGCAGCTGAATGTGAAGGCCGGTGCAAGCACAACTGACTTGACCGTTAATCGCCGCATGTGGATTGGGTGCAAGGACCTGGTCGCTTCTGGTTTTTAGGAAAGAGTGGTTTTCTGTCTTGTCGTACTGTCTATGTCACTCCCTCCTGCATTTTATGCACCCCCTCCTCAAATATTCTTTTATGTAAGGTTTAACATGTTTTAAATAATTGCGAGAGCCATTTTGGTCTTAATGTCTTTTTATTTACCTCTTGTGTCGTAGCTGTAGTGAAGTGTCCTGTCATGAATACTATGTTCTGCGTTTGTCATCTTTGTACCTAAGGCTGGCTGTGAAGTTTGTGCTTAAAAGAAAAAAAAATAAGATTTCTTTTTTCAATCCATGGGATAGTGACATTGCTAATTTACCTTTCCATGTATAACTTAATTATTTCTTAGTGTATTTGACCATTTAAAAAAAGGATCTGAATCTGAAGCATGATGCCAGATTCAGACGTGTCCTAAGTGCTTTAGTTTAGTCTGCTGTAGGTCTCTTTATCGTCGTCATCGTTTCTATCGCATGCACAGAGCACATACTGTAAATTCAGTTCACAAAACACCCTCGCTCAACAAGTGCCTATCCTCCTGACTACCAAAAACAATGTGCTGTGTTTCCTTCTGATGAATAATAAAGAAAAAAAAACACAGTTTCAAAAAGGTGCTCTTTAACTAACTGTATGACACATTACAAGGTCTTTGAGAATGTGCAATTTATATGTAAAAATAGAAAAAAAAAGTCAGATATAGAAAAAGGTCAGCACCAACAGTTGTGCTGTTACCATCCATCTTCCAAAAGCAGGCATTTGTGATGTGTAGCGTTCATCCCTCCTTGTGTTTGTGTGTGCTTGAGCCTTGTGAGTGCTGTGTAGTGTTTATTGCTGAATGGTTCCTGTGAATGAATGTAAACAACCTCCTCATTGTTGTATGTGTAATATGACATGACCAGCCACTTAACTTAGAATAAAGAATAATGGAAAAAAAAGTATAAACTAATCTTACTCTCTGTGTGTTTTCTGTTCTAAAATGGCATTACTAGCAGAAATGATGCATCATAAGAATTAAAAAGATGAAAAAAGAACTTTCAGTGAAACGGAACTATATAACTGGGTCAGGCCAAAGTATCACAACAAACAAAAGTATGTAATTTTTTGTGTTCATGGAGACAGAGTACATGACTCATTAGGCAATCATTAGTCATGCCAAGCTTTCCCAACCAGAGCAGATGAAGCACTCATTATTCTGGCCCTAGAACAATTAGTGTTTGCATTTTTGTGTCCTGTTGTACGAAGGCCGTGCAAAATATGAACTTCCCCTCGAGAGGATACAACTGGCATGATCTTTTAATCTCATCTTTACTGTGCAAAACATTGCCATCCCGCTAAATAAATGGGATATCCAGTTACATTTTTCCCCCTGCAGACTCCACTTTGAACATTGACAGAAATATACATGTTATTTATAAAAGCAAAACGAAAGATGTTATTGCTAAACGGGGATTAAGGTTTTTCTTTTTTCTCACTAAATACAAGTTCACATGCTTTACCAGATGTCTTGTAAATACTGGGATTACAGAAAATAACAGGATTACAGTTTCTTAAAAAATATATAGACTCATTTGTGTCTAGTAAATCTGAGCTAGAAACAGACAGTAGTTCAGTAGAGTGCCATAAGCTACATAAAGCAACCAGAACCAAAATATGAATAACTTATTTAGGCTAGCTTATCATGAAAAGTGGTAATAAAGGGGAAAAAGCTTGAAGGAATAAGTCCAAAGGTCCCCAAAGATCACTAATTAACAGTTAATAACTTTTTGGATCCTTTACATGAACAGTGAAATGAGCTCCGACGCTTACAGCACTGTTTTAATGATGACCTGTTACTATACTTGTGATTAATCAAATCTAATTCAAGGCATCCTGAGCATGCACAAGGCAACTTTAGAGAGGAAAACTCCCTTTCAACAGGAAAAAACCTTCAGGAGAACCAGGCACAGGGAGGACAGCCATCTTTCTCAACTGATCGGATTGAGAAGACAGCAAAAAGGGGTCAAAAAGTGCCACATCCAGGGGTTAAAATGAACTCTCTGAGGTTAAGTCTACCCATGTGCTTTGTTATCATGGGACATATAACTTTGCATGTCTTTAATGACATATATCGTTATCGCTCTAAATGACATACACCTATTCAAATGATTGTTACCACAAATCTCTATTCAGCCAATCAATCAAAATGGCAGCAACTTAGTGCTTCTATGCATGTAGACATGGTTGAAAGGGCCTCCTGAAAATCAAAGGCATCAGAATGAGGAAGGATGGGGATTTAAGTCACTTTGAACGTGGCATGGTTGTTGGTGCCAGACGGGCTGTTTTGAGTATTTCAAAAACTACTGAGCTTCCGAACAACTGATGGGATGACTGTTGATGTTAGAGGTCAGAGGAGAATGGGCAGACTGGTTGGAGATGATAAAAGGGCAAGAGTAAAATATATAACCACTGGTTACAACCAAGGTATGCAGAATATCTCTGAACAGGTAGCATGTCAAACTTTGAAGCAGGTGAGCTACAGAAGACCACAAAATGTTGCCTGGTCTGATGAGTCTCCATTGCAGCTGCAACATTCAGAGTCAGAATTTAGCTTAAACAACATAAAAGCATGGATCCATCCTGTCTTGCATTATCGGTTCTGGATGTGGTGTAATTTTGTGGGGGATATACTGTATTCTTGGCACACTTAAGGCCCCTTAGTACCGACTGAGCATCATTAAAGCAGCACTATTTGAGGTCTATTTAAGTATTGTTGGTGACCATGTCCATGCCTTTACGACCACAGTGTACCGTCTTCTGATGGCTACTTCCAGCAGAATAATGCACCATGTCACAAAGCTCAGATCATCTCCAACTGCTTTCTTGAACATGACACTGTACTTCAATGGCCTCCACAGTCACCAGATCTCCGTCCAGTAGAGCACCTTTGGCATGGTAAATGGACTGTACTTGTATAGCGTTTTTCTAGTCATGTTGACCACTCAAAGTGCTTTGACACTACATGTCCCATTCACCCATTCACACACACACTCATACAGCACTTATATTGGAACATACTAAGTGCTTCTTTGGACTTTGTGGAACGGGAGATTCTCATCACAGATGTGCAGCAACTGTGTGATGCCATCATGTCAATATGAAGCAAAATATCTAATGAATGTTTCCAGCACCTTGTTGAAACTATGCCATGAAGATTTAAGGTAGCTCTTATGGAAAAAGGGGGTCCAACCTGCTACTAACAAGGGGGGGATCTGATAAAGTGGTCAGTAAGTACATGTTATGTTTATCAGGCATTCAATGCCCCAATCCTCTGTGACAGCTTGTGAACCAAACATTCAAACTTGGCTCCTCCTCCCCAAATTTCCCAGCAGATGTCTGCAGGTATCACATCATATCACAGAACAAAGCTGTAAATCAGAAAAAATAAGACCTTGCTTTCTGGTTGATTAATAAATGCAATGTTCTAAAGCAGTGTCTCTCAATCCTGGTCCTCAGGACCCCCCGCCCTGCATGTTCTAGATCAAGGATACTTAATTCGGTCCTACGAGGGTCACATTCCAGCAGGTTTTCAATGTATTCCTGCTCCAACACACCTGACTCAAATTACTGAGTCATTGTGCAGAACTTGATTGGCTGTTACATCCATTTAATTTGATTCAGGTGTGTTGAAGCAGGAATACATTGAAAACCTGCTGGAATGTGACCCTCGTAGGACCGAATTGAGTATCAGTGTTCTAGATGTTTCCATACGTTAACACATCTAGCTGAAAAGAATGGCTCATTAACAGGTTTACAAAGAGCTTGATATAGACTTCCATCAACCTGATTCAGGTGTGTTGGTGTAAGAATACATCTAAAACATGCAGGGGAGTTGGTCCTGAAGATCAAGGTTTGAAGACACTTCTTTAACACATGGGAGAGCATCCACACCTCCATAAAATTCCTTTATTCTGTTTAATGAGCAGATCTG
Organism: Leptatherina wallacei; assembly: GCA_028567055.1. NCBI lineage: Eukaryota > Metazoa > Chordata > Actinopteri > Atheriniformes > Atherinidae > Leptatherina > Leptatherina wallacei. Next base: position 23,872,358 of record JAOXYM010000006.1, on the reverse strand, counting down.
CAGCAACTTTTCATTCTGTTACATATGAGAAACACCCTGACAGATTAATAAAGGATGAAAAACAAGAGTTAAAAGAGATGCAATTTACTACTATATATCTTAATGATTAAACTTTTAAAAGAATATTTACTACACTGCATGATTAGCTGAAGTATAACAACACTGTTGACTGCAGTAACGGAAAGATTTAGAGATGATCTGAACCTGAAGTGGCTTTTCTGTGCATGTAGACCAAAGGAATGTGAAGCCTTAATTTCCACTTTGTAACATCAGTTGGATTTTGCCTTTTGTTTCCACCCCCTTTATCCACTATAAACTGTTTTTGCAGATTAGTGGAACTTTTGCTGATCTTTCAATCAGCTTTTTTTAACTTGGATTTCCTCACTCCAAACCAACAACAGCAGAGGAAACCTGCCTACTGCTGGAGTCACTAAACAAAAAGAGATAGGAGGCAGGATTCATACAAAAAAAAAATCATAATTTATCATAACAAATAGAAAATACAACTGCAAAAAGAAAAAAAAAATCAACAGCTTATCATTTTGGCTTTGTAACAAATGCAACATTCTGCTAAAATTACACACATCCAAACAATCAATGTTCTGGTGCTTCTTCCGAAAATATATGCACTTTAACTACAATATTTACAAAAACGAACTACAGTAAATAAGTTGTTCATGTCCAAATAATATGACAACGGGAAACGTAATGCTGACATCTTTAGTGAGGAAGTTAAACTGCACTAATCTACACCAGTGTCCCCAGTAGGCACTGCTGGGCTTCACCAACATGTTAGGTGCATTATCTAGCTTAACCATGAACTAAAAATAACAACTTACTTTAAGATGCAATATGTACAGTATAAATATATATATATATATATATGTATATATATATAAAAAAAGTGACAAATTCCCTGCAAACCAGTGGGAAAAAAGCTCTTTCTGTGCAACTACAAAGTTTCTTCTGAAGCCATGACACCAGTGCAGCTCCCCTGTCAGAGAGAGACAAGACTCAGGTTCTCTGGATGTGTTTATTTTTTCAGTCCAGTTATCGACTATTTCCTCTCCTTCCAACAGGATCAACATTGATTGTGGAGAATCCTCGTGGATGCATGGGTTTATCAGGCCAAAGCTCTCTGGAGGTCATCATATTGATGACAATCAGACAGCAGCAAAACAGAAGAAAGTCATTAAGCAGATCCAGAGAACCAGACTTTGCTGCCAATTTAATAAGCAGAAAACAGCTGCAGCTGGAGTTCAAGTCTTTGAAGCACACATTTATGAAATCAGATCCTTTTTTAACAACATGTTTGACAGCTGAAATTGAATCAGTGCTTTAGGACTCTTGGGACTCATGTAGACTCTGGTCAGGGGAAGACATTGTGCCAGTCTCCGGTTGATTCAGGAACCACCTCGAGGTCAAGTTCTGGTGTCACTTCGACCTGGGCCGCTTGCTCTTCTTGGCCTAAGGGCATGTCATGGATTTGACCTGGAGGGTAAAAGAAAAAAAAAAGAGAGGTGGGGGATAGTGAAATAGTCCTCTGGTAATAAAAGAGCTCTGTAAACCAGAGGACAGGTCCATTAACACCCATTCACACAACAGCACCAGCCACCCTCCTTCTCAATTCAATTTGCCAGAGGCCGTCATGATAATGAGACCATCCTTCAAAAAGCAATCATCCACTCCTCACTCCTCCAACATTTGTTTTAATATCTCCCATTCTCCCATTTCCCCTTCCTCTTTCTACAAAAATACCATGTCCATTAAACCAACAACTTACAAACGGTTTGACTGATGTGGGATACGCTCGTTGTAACTTCTAAATATGATGCAGACTCAGCTTAAAAGAACTTGAGCAAAAACAATAGAGCAGATGCTGAAAGGTTCACGCGCTGATGCTGCAGGCCACACATCGAATTGAATTTATCAGTGGGAGTCATTCAATTATCTCCCTTTATTTTTGTTCTGAATGTGAAAGTCTAGAAACTCATATTCATTAAGCTGCTGCAGCATTAGAGAGAGCACTCCAGCATTAAAAAAAAAAGCAAACTCCTCTATAAGCAAGACAAATACCGACCAAAAAAAAAACCACATAAACGACCTGATGATCAAGTCTAAATATTTTACTCTTGTGTGTGAGCTGATAATTGTGTGAAGTGAAAGATGAAACACTGGGAAGAGTTAATTCACAGCAGAGGGAAGTTGACATTTCTCTTTTTTAAAGATTTAACATTAAAATATGTTTTTCTAATGAAATGTGACAAAACGTGTTTTAAGAACAAAGAAAATGAGACGACATATAAAAGCTGTCTTTTTAGGATGTGTTCAGAATATTTTGATGTAAAGGGCGATGGAGGAAAAAACAATAAAAGTATTACATAGCAGGACATCTTTCAATTTTTTTTGATAAAAATCACCTGATCCTGATCAGGTCTTAGAATCAGGTAAATTAAAAGCAAGAAGTTTCAGCTGTTTGCTTGTCTGGAGCATTTGGGTGTTTTTTGACACAATGCCAAGGAGGAAAGACATTAGCAATGATCTTGGGGCGCATTTGCACAAATATAGTCCGGTGGACTGAAAGTATGAGATTGTGGATACAAGCAGCTGAAATGAGCCTGAAAGATCAGGACTGGAGCTGCTCCTCCGTATATAGAAGAGTCAGCTGGAGTTGTTCAGGCATCTGGTTAGGATGCCTCCTGGTCACCTCTCCTTGGAGGTTTAGTGGGTAGACCCAGGACTTCCTGGAGGGATTAAATTTCCTTTCTGGTCTGGGAACAACTTGGGATCCCCAAGGAGGAGCTGGGGAGAGGAGCGTCTGCGTCTCCCTCCTGAATCTGTTGCCTCTGCAAGCCGACCTCATAAGTGGAAGAAAATGGATGGAAGGGATTTCATTTGCATGGAGAGCTGTCTGAAGATCACAATCATTCTGTATTAGTTTCCAGACTTATCTGTGGTGCATTCATTTATCTGGATTCTCGGAATCTTTTAAAAGAGATCATTTACTGTTGGACAAGTTTTACCTTGAGAAACAATCTCCTATTTTCAATTAACTCAATATAGCTGTGAGGTGTTTGTTTGACCATTTCATAACCTTTGAAAGCTTTTTTTTTATGCTTGTTGCTAGCATCAAATGAACCAAGAACGTAACAAAAACAAAAACAAAGAAGAAGAGATTTTTATCATTTAAAAAGTTGTCTTTATACAAACTGATTAAACATAATCTTTTAATAAAAATCAAGGTGTTAAAGTGTTTGGTCAAACATTCATCACCTTCTGGTTGAGTTATGGCTTCTTGTAAGTAGCAAGGCTTTCAGTTTATAGCTCGTGAAAAAGAAAAAAAAAGGGCTTTGAGCGGGGAAAAAATAACAAAAACAAAACCAAACCAAACATCTGCAAAGAGAAAAAGGAGACTCGGGCGTGTTATGTGGCTCCTTTCAGTACCTTGAATCTGTTCAAGATGAAAAGAAGTCCAAAATGAACACGGCACACTGGAAGGAAACATCTGCAGAGTGTCAGAAAGCTCTGGCAAAGCCGCAGAGGAAAAACATGGGACTCTTGTCAAACTGCCTCACTCACTGTGACATGTACAAGTTTTAATTGAGACCTACTAAATCCCAATTACAGTGATGGAGGAAGCTTTAAAAGGCTCTGTATTTTTTTCCCCTGTACTCTTCCAAACAGTGTCACGTTGGGAACAAAAAGCAGCATGTGCCCCAGTTACCTCTGTCAGTATCAGCTTATTTCAGGGAAAATTGGGCTTTCAGAGATAAGATTGCAGACAAAAATGATTTGTAGGTCAGACATCTATTCTCTTTTGTTTTTAAGTAGGTTGTATAGTTAATTTAATGACAAATCTATGAAGATGGACCTTTATACTGTATATTTATTGCCAAGATTTGCCCAAGATTTTTCTTTGTTTGGACACTTTGGGTAGCTGATTGATAAAAAATCAAAAGGTTTTACCATAAAAAAAACATCCAAGTGTTTGCAAAGTTAGTCCAAAGTTTGGTTGCAATCCAGACAATATTTGTCTACATATTTCAACTGAAAGATAAATAAAGATTTTATAACACTTAGTCCTCCACAAGCCTCATATTGTTTTGTCCTTTTCTTGTTAAAACATGTTGGTGGAAATCTTTGTTTGGGAACATCAGCAAGAAAACAAGCCTCCATAATAAAAAAAGCAAGCCTGGGGTTCCTTTTCAATCCCGCTTCATTTTCCTGTCACTTCTGGAAGCTTTCACTGCCGTCTGCACACGCTGCATCTCATCTGAAGCCCCAAAACAATCTGATGGCTGAGTTTTTAAGTGTCAGCCAGGACAAACAACTGCCACACTGATGTGAGACGCATCGAAAACCTGATGACTTTTCTCCCAGTGAGTTTGTGAAACAACCTTTCCCCGTGCAACATTACTTTTTAGCTTTTATAAGTCCTCATGTATGATTTGCCTGATGAGAAAAAAAAAGAGATTTTGGCAAAACAGATCCAGCTCGCTTTAATCCTTGTGCAGTTTGGGCCTCGTTTCCAGCCACACTCCAGAGAACAGGGACTCTGTAAATCATTTACACCCCCTCATCCGTAAGGGGACCCGAAAGGAAGCATTTGTGGAGTTTCAAGCAGAACAGATACCTCAGCACTGCTCCCTCCTGCAGTCGCCTTCAATCAGAACTTTAAGGTGGGTTGCTTTAATGTAATCAATAATAAGGACTACATGTGTTAGTCACACGTTTGGCTTTCAAGGAAGCCAGAGCCTTACTCTTAACTGTGATGCCATCAGGAAGAGGTAATAAATCAACAGTCGCTCTATGCACTCTGAAACTCTCAGCAAACAGTCAATGGATCCATCAGTGGAGCTGCCCAGAAACTAGATCTCATGATGGAGGTGAATGCATCAGTGGTGATGGTTGGCACATAAAATGACTCATTCTGAACAGGTAAAAAAAAAAAAGAAGAGGAGCCACAGGAGCAGAACTTGGACATTTTTCAGAGAAGCCGGCTCAGATCTGCCTCCCCTCAGTCTGAAGCATTAAAAAGGACACTTTTTAATGTTCATTGCTGTGCAAACAGCACATCTATAATTTAGAAAGTGTGCCTATGACACACACACACACACACACAAGCAAAGAAACATCACAAAACAGGAAAGAAACCCTGGATTCTCATGTAATTACTGTTTCTGAGTACAAACAAACCCCATGCAGAGGCTGATAAGGGACAACTGTTCACTGTTGTTCCTCGCCCAGCCGCAAACAGCTACCTCTATGTTCAGGTAGGGGTGGGTGTGTGTGTGTGTGTGTGTGTGTGTGTGT
>JAOXYM010000006.1:23845716-23860899 GCA_028567055.1 Leptatherina wallacei | reverse complement strand
AGCCGGAGTACCCGGTGAGAACCCACACATACACGGGGAGAACATGCAAACTCCACACAGAAAGGCCACTGTTTCAAGCCCCTCCTTAGCCCTAACCAGCAACCCCCTCTGGCTCAAACTCAGCCCGGGACTCGAACCAGCAACCTTCTTACCGTGCAGCCCCTTTATAAATAATTTGAATATCATTTTTGATAACAGTGTTGTGCCAGCTGCCATCGCTGCTATAGAAAGCTGAATGAATAATTACTTTTTCCTGCCGTCAACTCATATGGCCAGCTGCTGTTTGTAAACATCAGTCATTTTATCAACATTTGTAAACACAGATTAATCATTCATGGTTTATTCTTCTTCATTCAGCTTTATGAATTGACAGTCATTTGACGCAGAACAGTCAATGTCGATAAGAAAGATGGCAGCTGGCTGTCACCCAGAAAGCAGCGTCCAGAGTGAATACGCTACGGAACCTTAATGTTGCACAGCTGAGATAGAGTTAATGATGGCACTCTGCTGCTGTGGGAGAAAATCGTGCAGTTGAATGAGTTTGTTTGAATTAACTTCAAGGTTTAAGTCTGACTTTTTCCACTCGTAGCAATGATACTCCTGTCGGGAAAATGTAGGAGTATCAACACAAAATGTGGGAGAGCCTCCCTTTAATAGAATATAGTATATTTATTATCATTCTGGTATTTCTGTAGGTTAACTTGTCAGTTTGTTTGACAGCATTTACTGTTTTACTTTAGCAAACAGAGAAAACCTTTATTTGTGGAGTTGGCTGGTTCATCCATCTGATTTTTAACAGATTCATTAGGACTTCATTTTATTTTAAATAAGTGAGACCCAAGATCAGAGATGCTGGAAATCCAAGTTGCTGCTGATGTGTGTTACAAGTTATTTCCTGTGTTTGGGGTTGAGATGACAAACTAGTTTTATTGTACTACTTTTGTGGCACACTGAGCCTTCCTTTCTTTGCATTATCGTCAAGGACTAGGTCTTCGCCTGTTTAATGTCAAAATTACTTTTTTCATGAACAAGCATGCATGCACTCATTTCTTTGTTTTTTTTTTATGGGATGAACACTCTCTGGCTACTTTATTAGGTCTAACCATTTCATTTACTAGTTAATACATATAGTTAATCACATGGCAACAACTCAATGTATTTAGTAGAAATGGTCATGACTTGCTGAAGTTCAAACTGAGCATCTGAATGGGGAAGAAAGGGGATTTAAATGACTTTTAACGTGTCATGGTTGTTGGTACCAGGCGAGCTGGTATTTCAGAAACTGCTGATCCGCTGGGATTTTCACACACAACCATCTCAAGGGTTTACAGAGAGTGGTCATATGAAAGAAGTGGGCGGCAGTTGCCTGGACCAAAATGTCTAGTTCATGTATGTGGTCAGAAGAGAACGGGCAGAGATGGGGTTGGAGATGACAGAAAGATAAGATAAGATATTTATTCGTTCCCAGCAGGGAAACTGCCGTGCAACAGCAGCAAGACAGAAAGGATTAGAAATAAAGCCACAAAAAAGAAAGTATAAATAAAACTAAATTGTTGAGATATATACATAAAGAGAAGAATTAAAAGAAATAAAAATGAAAAATGAGTTAATTATTGCTGTTGAAATGTTCTGGTGGGGTTGGGGAGCTGTTGTCCAACATGGAGGACAGCACATGTGTCATTGTGTCATCCTCCTTTCTCCTACCACCTCTACTGGGTCCAAGGGGCATCCCAGTACAGAGTTGGCCTTCTTGATCCATTTGATCAGTTTCTTCCTCTCTTCAGCTGACAAGCTGATGCTCCATAAAGAATACCACCACAGTGTCAAAAAAGGTCAGCTGTGGGATGTGTAAAAGGAGGTGAGCTGGGGGTGGAGGTGTGGAGGAGGATGGGGCTGTAAACTTGAGGTGTCAACAATGGGGTCTGCAGCAGATAGGACTGGGCTGGGGGAGGGGCAGATGACTGATCAAACCTGCTAAAGAACTTGTTTGGACCTTTTGCCCACTGCTGATCCTGTACTGTGGGGGTCCAGAGCCTTGTGAGCAGAGATGGTTTTAACATACGCTATTATTGCAATAACATGCGAGAATTCCCGCGGCAGGTAATGAGACCGCATGCTAACGGCTAACGGTTCAATGTCTGTACAGCAGAGTTGCTCTTTGCAAGTGATGTGCCCAGAGTTACACTTTTTTATCATTTACATACACTGCCAGCCCCCCACCTCTTTTCCTGCCACTCTCCCGCATTCTGTCCATTCTAAGCAGCTTGAAGCCTTCCAGCATAGCAGCCATGTCAGGGGTTAACACAGTCAGCCATGTCTCAGTAAACATCATGATGCTGCACGTCCGACTAGTGCTGTTAGCGCGTCCATTTTTTTGAGAAGTGATGTCACGTTCCCCATAATAAATGGAAGGAAGTACAGGTCTGGATGTGGTGGAACAGGAGATTCTCATCTCATCTGTGTGATGCTATCATGTCAATATGGAGTAAAATCTCTGAGGAATGTTTCCAACACCTTGTTGAATCTGTGACACCGAGAAATAAGGCAGTTCTGATAGAAAAGAGGGTCCAACCCGATACTAGCATGGTAGATCTAATACAGTGACTGGTGTGTATGATCAAAATAAAATAGAATGAGGCATATTTCCAAGCCAGTTGTGCTTAATTATAACACTTAAGTGCACTTCTTCAGAAAATGGCTGGAAGTGTTGCAGTCTGAAGCCCTCTTCTCACAACATAGCATATAATCATGTGCTGGCATTATCTAATCATCAAACATCAGTAAAAAAGGAAAGAACAACGATCTTAACAGACTTCAACCTGCAGCAAGTCATCCTCCATGTCTTCAAACTATTATCTATTGCAAATGAATGGACCCATTTATACAGTTTTACTACACAAGTTTAAATGTTTCAAGGTGACTTTAAAAACAAATACATCACCCAAATAAGATATTCTGTCAAGTCCTTTTCCCTTATCCCCTTCTCAGTCACTCTCTCCTTCTTTAACTCAGACAAACCCGTCACTGTGTGCAGGTCCTCTTATGTTCTGGCTGACTGATTTGTAATTGTACATTTTCTCTCCGTCCCTCCACTCTGTCAGTTTCATTCTTAAACTAATATTCTCTAAACTCTGTTCTACACATATCAGGTCTTAACAACATAAACCCTTACACATAGTGTCATACCAATAAATCATAGTTGCAAGTACAATCATACAGTTGTTATATTTCTATAACACTCCTCTCATTTTTCAGTGATCATCCAGGAGCTTTTGTGCACTCGGACCTAGATACAATCTTTATTACGGATCTTCGGTGTAACCTGGGGGTGGAAAATTGCTTATGGCTCAATATCTAGTTATAGTATCATAATTAAAGGATTTACAATAGCTAACAGAGACAGACTGCCTACCACCGAAAACAGATCAAGATCAGTGAAAGCACGGCTACAATTAATTCTTACAATTACATCAGCTTAGCTACCCTGCAAGGTTTCATCAGCCCTCTTAAAGCATAGCAGCTGTTTTAGAGTGCAGTGGTCTTGTTTTGGTCAGGATCTGAGATCTTACGGCCACCCAAACTAACAGAAGCTAAATGATGAAATGTTTGATATAAGTTAGCTTGTTGTATTAGTAAATATACAGGTAAAGAATGGAAGCACACTAATATGAGAAATTGTAAAATAAGAAGTCAGTGTGGGAAATGTGTCGGGTGTGAAACCTCTGAAAATTGTCCCATAATCCTCTTACCTGTGTGTGTTCGGTTGTGTCTCTCCAGCTGACTGCGTTTGGCGAAAGCCTTCACGCAGGAGGAACAGTTGAAGACTCGGGGTTTCTGGGAGCTGGGTGACGGGCCTGGCTGGTGCACTCGTTCATGCTCCTATAGACAAAAAAAAATAGAAATAATGCAGGATTCAGCCATGAAATGTCTGAAATGGAGACCAAACAGACCCGGCGTCAGTCTGGTGTTTATAGTAAAAGAGCTCGGGGAGTGACCATTTATATGAAATGCATGAAGTTTAACTATCTGTCAGAGCAGAAAGTGGTTTTACAGTCTGTGAACATGAATACAGTTTGTTTGCTGCATCCATAGATTCAAGTGAAATTCATTTAATTCCTGCTGTATAATATTGGTTTAAGACAAGCAAATTAAATAAAAGAATGAAATGAAAGAACTTTAACGATGTCGCTGGTATTTCTCTTTTTTTTCCCAGATAAATGATTAACTATCAGTCCAAAATCATTCATTTAAGTTCCTGTATCAGTGGGCAATGCTTGCTGACAGGAATGACTTGTAACTTTCTGTAATGTTGAATGTTGAACTGAACCTGTTGAAAACCTGTTGAAAATACCACCACCCAGGCTGGATCTCACTTTAGTCCAGGGGGTGGGGAACCCTGGTCGTCAATTCCTGCAAGTTTTCCATGCATCCGTGCTCCAACAGATCTGATTCAAATCAAATGGATCCAACTGCCTATCGCAGTGGCTCATTAATTTGAATCAGGTGTGTTGGAGCAAGGATGCATGGGAAACTTGCAGGATGAGGGCCAAGAATCCCCACCCCTGTGGTTTAGTCCCTGTTCCTACGGTTAAAACAGAGAGGCAGAGGAAAAGGCCTTCTGTACCTCTTTTAAAATAAAGTTGTTCCAACATTGGTTCAGGGCCAGTACAAGTGCCAGTTTAAGGTTAGTTTTGAGATGAAAACTGGTTTGGCTTTCCAGAGCACAGATCCATGTCATTACGTCACTTCTGCATTTCTTCCAATACATGTCTGACCCTCCCACCACTATCATTTGAATTTCCATTTACTATCACAGTGCAATGAGACTAGTACTTAACTACTTTAACTACTATCACAGACTAGTAGTTACAAAGTGCTTTTTATCCATCATACACACATTTACAAACTGATAGCACCATTTCCCATTTCATGGGGAATCCGTAAGCAGTAGCAAACTTTAATAAAACACCTGACTTTGTTAAACATGGCAGCACAAGACTGCAAATGGTGATTGGAAATGTAGTGCTAACTGGCACACTGTCTGGTAGATGAGAGGCAATCTGAGCTCGTGTCCTTTTTTGCTAGCTCAGTTTTTCCGTAATTCAACGAACTAAATGCTACACCCAATTCCATTCCAACATTCCAGCAAAGAGTTGGTACGACTATAGCACCAGTTTTTCTGTTCTACAGCTATTTAAGTAACATCTTGATATTTGAAGTATAAAAATGAAATGATATTGGCTTTGCTTCTCTAAACTGAATAATTCATGAAGATGGGATGTCTGCGTCTGTCTGTGTTTCAGAATAGACTGCGCTCCCTATCAGTTGTTTCAAAGATCTTACTGAATGGCCTCAAAGTTAATAAATGTGAGGAAATAATGGTCTTCATATGAAAACAAAATCATTTTGCAGATATCTGGTACAATTGATAAGAAAGTTATTTCATCTTTGTTCATTCATTTCAGAACAGAATTATGGAGTTCATGATATGAAGGAGCTTAGAGTTGGTTCCAGAATACTAATGTTTATATTGAACTGGCACCTCAGAGCTGTATTCAAGCCAAACATTTGGCAACACAAAGCAGATGGGCCCTTCAGATAGAGAGATAAGAGTGTTGACAGGAAAACAGGCGACAACACTGCCACAGCATGAATTTCATGAGGAGAAAAGAAAGTCAAGAGGGTGTTTGGGCACTTTTGGAGAGAATTTTTAACCCATTCAGTCCAAAGGCACTCTTCAAAGAAAATAGCCAGAAGGGAGTTTGAAATCCAACAACTAAAATGTGAGGATTTTCTGAGAGATTTAACAGAACCGTCACTGTCCACAAACTCCCCCTCTCACGCCCAGACGTGCTGCTTTGCATCACAGACAAACATGTCCGGAACTTTAACATTTACCATGCTAACTGAAGCCTGCAGTCTAAAGTGTATTTCCCGAGTCCTTTCTCTGAGCACTGCACAGTCCGACCTTGAGGTGAGCTTGCTAAGCCATCTGCTCCACTCCACTGTCTGGATGTTTCTTACTTAGGAATATTCATTTTCACTGTAGAATGATGGACTCCAAATTGTTTAGAAATGGCTTTATATCCCGATCCAGATTGATGGTCAGCCATAGTTGCTTACTGATGCTTCTCATCCTTAACAATACTTACCTCCCTAATTCCTAAAGAATTATTAAGGGTGTCCTGAGTTTTCACACATCATTTTGGCTTAACTTTATGTTTATTTAGTAATGATACGATGTAATAAGTCACATGTTGTAAATCTAAGGTATTTATTTTACTTGAAGACTTCTTATGATGTCCTGTTAAATAAAACCTTGAAAATGAAAGTGGGTAGGACACCATGTAACTCAATGTGTGGAGTTTTGCTGAATGTCATGACCCTCTCCTTCCATCTCTTTCTCAGCATAACATAATAAAAATAAAAAACTTAATTTCAGAATTGTATGTGGGTGAGCTTAATTTTTCCTTTTGTACTCACAACTGGCTTTGATTTTTCCGACTGCTTATATAATAAAGCTAATCTATTGCTGCCTGTCAAGCACAAAAGAAATGAGCTAAAATTAAAGTTAGCCGTTGTCATTCATTTTTCAATCTAGTTTTAATAAAATTGTGAAATTATTATCCTCACAACAACACAGCCATACTTTATCCCTCTCATCAATATAAAGTCCATATCCAAGTTTTGAAGGGAGACTAATGAGCAGCCAGGGGACCTTGAAAGGAAGGAGCTCAGTTGCGTTTACTCAGACACCCACCTAATCCCAGCATCATTACTCTTAATAAAAAACAAGTACTGCTCAGTGAGTTGAGGCTCATTTACACACGTTTCCTTTAAGCCTGAATTTTTAAACCTGTTCATGTTTTTCTTTCTCTTGTTTATGATTTTAAATGACCTCTGCACACCGATGTAATGCTTTTAATGTTTTATGTGAAGCAGTTTGAACTGTCCTTTGAACTGTTTGAACTGTACATGCTATACATATAAACTCGCCCTGCCTTCAAAAGCAAAAAACCTTGGCATCAGGCAGTGAGTGTTTCCACCACATGAAGAGGGTTATTGCAGAAGAGAAGCACACATGGCTCTCTCCATAATTTGGCAGTAAAGCACCTCTTGGTTTCAACGTTTTGTCATCAAGAGACACAGTTTGAGAGTCTGTTTAAATACCACTGGGTGACATACCCATACTTGAATCAAACAGTGAGAACAAACTTTGTGGATGATCTCTCTTTCCTCTGTGAAAATCCAATTTTTTTAGCTGAAATACGATTTGAAATGTTGCTTTCATGAAACCTGCGAAGACTCGTCATTAATATGCAAATAAGCATTGAACAAATTCCATCTATAGTCTGAGTTTAAAAGCATTTTTCATCAGATCATCAGCGCTCGTATAAGTTCCAACCTTGAGGTGCGTAGCTCGCTTAAAGGCCTTTCTGCAGACGCTACAAACATGGCAGCGGTCCTTTCCGTGAGCTTGTCTGCAGTGGCGTCGCAGTGAATTGGCATTCTGGCATATTTGATTACAGTAGAAACACTGGTTCCGGCTATCGGCCTCCATCTGGGGGTCCTTCCCACCTTTATGGCCATCACCAGAATTCTGGATTGCAGACAAAAATAATAGTGATGCTTTCATGTTCATAGTATTACATGTAAAGTGTGTTCTTGTCTTAAATGAAGATAAACATAAACAAGCCAATGATTTTGACAACTATCCTGCATAGAAGATAAACACACTCACATTATATCCGTTATCAGATGCTCCATTTGTGGATTGAGAATGGTGGCTGACCAGTATGACCTGCTGGCCTGAGGTGACTGGTTGTCCTGGTATGCCGGACTCATTCAGTACTGCAGGAAACGACTGACCCTAAGGAACAAAAGAAATCCTGGTGTGTTTGTTACAGAAGCAGAGAGACTGAGATCCATTTCTGCTGCATTTTAAGATCAGAAACCAAATATTCCAAATAAAAGCTACATTGGAGTGAAAATGGGTCTAAATTGTGTTTTTATTTCACCTGTGTATTGAGGTTTAGAGTGACACCATCCAGCATGCCCTGCGCATCTGCGAGAGTTAGAGTGACACTGCCATCGCTGGCCACACCACCTGGTGACATCACTAGGCTCTGGGATGCAGCAGTATGGGACAGAGTGGTGGAAGGTGGCAGACTGGTTACTAAAAAGTGGAAGAGACATCATCATGTCAGCTACATGAAAGCTTCATCAGAGCCTACACAGGATTTACAGAACTTTAATTCTGGCTAATCACTTACTGGGAATTTTCCCACTGGCTTAAATGAGCTGTACGTGGTTCATAAATATACAGACTAAATATTCAATGAAAAGCTCTGTAAATTTTACGGATTCATTTGTTGATTAAAATAAATAATCCCATTCTGAACTGGGGTGGTTGCTGAAGTTAGTCGCAATGTGGGCTGAGTGTCAAACCAGTGGCTGCAGTACAGGGATCGTTAGAGGGAAATGTCTGCTTGTTTTCATAAGTCAGTGTCGTGCAGCTTCTCTGTCAAAGCGCAGGTTAAATCATATTTGCAGACAGAGTGTTGGGAAAGCTTTTGTCTAATTAACAAAAGAAGAAATGCCCCCAGTGTCTTTAAACAAGCTGTGGAAATGTTTTCCACTTGAGTCAAGAGAAGAAAGTAATTGAAAGTGAAAGAGGTGAGAATAGAAATTTGATTCCCCTTGGGGATCAATAAAGTATAATTCATTCATTCATTCATTATGCTTTAAGGTGACAAGACAATCGGTCAATGGAAATATCAGGACGTTGGGTCTGACAATGCTAATCATATTTGCTCACATCACCTAGTGAAAAGGCCTCAGTATTATCACAGACAGGTCTGTGTGTTGTGTGTAAGACTATCATTCCCTTCTCTATTGAAATAATCTAATTAAATTGACTTAATATGTCATTATGGTGAGCATGGTTATCATAGTTCATCTTTTCTTTAATAACTACATAATTAAATAGATATATCTTAAATTCAGTTCATTTAAATTCAGCATTATTTGTATAGCATCAATTCATTAGTCATCTCAAGATACAGTCCAAATCACTTATAATCCAATTAGATAAATTGTTCATATAATCTGCATTAGTCAATATCATAATTATGTTCATTGAACTCAAATTAATAAATAAAACTAGAAACTAAAAATGATCTAACTAAGGGAAGAAGTAGATTGTAAGATGGCAACATTTAAATGTAATCAAGGTCTCTTAAGGGCAGTTTATGAGTAATACTGCTTATCACAGATAATGTCACAATGGTATCTATCAGTGCTTCTCGTTAAAAATACATCTTAGAGTTCCTGGCTCTCACAGACCTGTAACTTCTTCTTAAAGAGGCACCTCTGTCCTCCACTTGTTACCTGTATTAATGGCACCTGTTTGAACTCGTTATCAGTATGAAAGACACCTGTCCACAACCTCAAGCAGTCAGACTTCAAACTATGGCCAAGACCAAAGAGCTGTCAAAGGACACCAGAAACAAAATTGTAGACCTGCACCAGGCTGGGAAAACTGAATCTGCAATAGGTAAGCAGCTTGGTGTGAAGAAATCAATACAAGACCACTGATAATCTCCCTCGATCTGGGGCTCCACGCAAGATCTCACCCCGTGGGGTCAAAATGATCACCAGAACGGTGAGCAAAAATCCCAAAACCGGGGGGACCTGTGAATGACCTGCAGAGAGCTGGGACCAAGGTAACAAAGGCTACCATCAGTAACACACCACGCCGCCAGGGACTCACATCCTACAGTGCCAGACGTGTCCCCCTGCTTATGCCAGTACATGTCCAGGCCTGTCTGAAGTTTGCTAGAGAGCATTTGGATGATCCAGAGGAGGATTGGGAGAATGTCATATTGTCTGATGAAACCAAAACAGAACTTTTTGGTAAAAACCGTGACGTGTTTGGAGGAGAAATAATGCTGAGTCCAAAGAACACCATACGTATTGTGAAGAATGGTGGTGGAAACATCATGCTTTGGGGCAGTTTTTCTGCAAAGGGACCAGGACGACCGATCGGTGTAAAGGAAAGAATGAATGGGGCCATGTACTGTATTGTGAGATTTTGAGTGAAAACCTCCTTCCATATGATTGACAGACTCTTTGAACCTCTCCATAAATGCTATAGTTTTATCCTGGGCTCTATCTCTGGCCCGGGAGCCAAGGTAAGGTCCTTTTGAACACATCAAAGAACCAGGTTTAAGGTTACTCTCATTGCTGCCATTATCAATGCTTCTATCGTACATACACATTCCGCTGATACAGTTTCTATGAGGTTTGAAAGGATTTATAATTACTAGGGGGGGCCTCGATAAAAAAAAATGTATGTAATTAATTAGAGGCTTTGTAATGAATTAATCTAGATTATTCACATTTTAATCCCATAACGGTTGCCCCAAAAAGCAAAATTTTTTTAATTTAAATGGATTTTATTGGACAACTGAATCATACAGACACAGACATTAATATTGTAATGTAATATTGCTGTAGTTATGCCTGGGAAAATGCATTTCCAATCAAAACAGAAAAAAATTCCCAGGGCAGAACTAAAAAGACCTAAAGTTAATGTTCCATTTTAAGAAGCAAGACTAACATCTCTTATCAAGAGACAACACCACGTTACAATACTTATAACCTTTTTCAGTGTTTTCACCCACAGTCTTCATTAGAAGGCATTGATATCTGACAGGAAGCCAGCCAGGATCAGCCAGCAGCAGCTGTGAGTCTGGTAATGGAGCAGAGGTGGACATCTGGTTTGGAGCTGGTACTGATGCTGTGTGAGGACGCTGTTGGACATGGGGCGGGGCCTACAGCAGCAGCCGCTCATTGAGAAGAGTAAACGTTACGCACTTTCACATCAGTGTCCAATAACACCAGAAAAGTCTCCAGTTTGGACCTTTAGGTGCTTTTTTGAAAAAGAGTCGCTAGAAGGATCTGAACACTCGTTAAATATAGCAACAAAGTCGCTAAATTGGCAACACTGCATTAGCCGAGCTCTGACGTGTCCATCAGTGTAATCGGTGTAATAAAATTGTTGTTTGGAGCATAAATATTATGCATTAATTTTCTTGTAATTAATTCATAATAATGATGAATTATGATAATTACTTAATAATATAGGCTTTACTTAATCCTAGAATTGTTAATATGATTCATTTTAAGGAATGGCCATTTAACTGATGGAGATGGTGAAGAGATGAATTAGTTTCAGAAGAGTCCATTTTCTTCATGCATCCACAGATTTCTGTGAAACATTTTGAGATTATTGTTTGTTTTGTCAAAGAAATATCAGGAGGCAGGGCAAGTTTTTAAAGAATACAGGCAGCCAAACAGAAACACCGCTGCATGGCTGGCAGTGAGTCCAAATAGATTAATAGTGGTACAAATGATACAAAGCACAACATCTTTTCTAAACGTTTGTACAACTTTAAAACTTCTTAAGTGCAATTAGAAGTCACACACCATACTTGCAGCAGTCCCTCAAATAATCCTTTTTCCCCCTCATACCATAAACAAAGGTGGCACTGCTAGTTGCACAAAGGACAGACAGCTTTTTTCTAGGACTGTCTAAAAAATTAAAGTACACAATTGGGAGAAAGTGTAAAACTTTTGTTTTCTGAAAAAGGATCCAAATTTGGTCCAAGAAAAACTGATCAATCATAGTCCTAACCTGCCATTCCAGTGTGGGCGGGGCTCTGAGGTAGAAGGTGGTCATTGGTGATGGTCAGGGTTGCGTTGCTTGGCTGACTAGTTAGTGCTGATGCCAGTCGGATACTCCCGTTCATCTCTGCACCATTGGAATTGTTATGCTGGGGGAGCAGGTCTTGACCTGTAAAAAGTTGTAAGGAAAATATATATTTAAGACTGTCAGACTTGAAAAAAAAAAGAACAATATTTCCAGGTCTTCAATAATAAAGATGCTAAATTTAAGGCTTCTTAATAGATTCTGATGTCCCGTACAAAATATAAGAAAGGTGTGCAAGTATTTCGTTTGGTGGGCTCAAAATAAAAAAAACCTTCAGATATGACGGTACAAATGAAAGTAAAGTGGTTGCTTAAAGCCTTGTTCTGAAGAATAAAGAAAAGGATTAAAATAAACCAGATTTATAAAACAGATTATGGGAAGTGTCTAGAGCAGGATTACTCACTCCACGCCTAACTCAGCTGACCATGGAGGATTGATCTGTCACACAAGAGGGGGCTTTGAAATTTGAACATATATCCCCAGCTAATATACAGTGGTAGGGACCGATCTGATACATCACTCATAACCACCAATGCTGTGGCTTTAAACAGAGAGATGAGGCTGTGAGTTAAGTCTGTCTCTGAATTCTCTCCCCCCTGCTAGCATGTTTGTCCAGGTGAGGAATCGATAAACCTCTTGAAGGTTGAACTTCCTTCGTGTTTGTTTGTTATTGATGGTCTGTGGCAGGATTTTGTGCTGTGAAAAGGCAGGTTGTGTGAACTTTTATCAAGCTGTCTGCACCTGATATGGTGAGAGTAATCTCCTGGGGGTTTCCTGTGGCTGTGCTGGATCCAGCTGAAACCTGGGCCTGGACCTGGGCAAGAGCTTGTGTCAGGCTGGAATTGTTGATAGTCAGCGTTATCTCCTGGCTGCTGCTGCCTCCTGCCACTAATCCAGAACTGCCCATGACATGGTTCAGGTCCTGGGAGCCTGCACAAGCCACAGACAGGCAGAGATGCTTATTCAACTTGAAACAAAGAGTGTCTATTCAAGTTGTTTTATTCATTTATTTATTTCTCTCTGGCAAATGATGTTTCCACACACCTGCAGCGTCCTGTTCTGACAGTGCAGCCATTGAGACCTGCGGAGGTGTGATGGTGGACGGCTGTAAGGCCAAGCTGGTCAGAGGATGGATGACAACATTGGCAGACACCGAGGGGTCAGTCGTGGACATGAGCTGACTGCCTGAGTGGGGTACAAGGCTGGTGTCAACACTCAGGGGCTGAGAGAGGAGGCCGCCCTGCTGCAAGGTCTGCTGGAGGAGGGTATGGTCGATCTGTAAGAGGAAGAGGCACTTCAGATTAAAATAGCAGAGAGAATGATGAATTGGAACATGAGTGTGTTTGTTTGGGTTGAAGCTTATACAGCGTCAGGCAATATTCATCTTTTGAGGAAACTTTTGAAGGACACAAAAAAAGAGTCGGTTTTTAAGTTATTGGAAAATAAAGGTTAATAAGGACTGCTCATATCCACATAAATGAAGTATTGTGACATGTCAAGGTGATTCTTCAAGTCTAATCAATGAATATCTAAACTGTGATATGCATTCATTAACTATTTAATAGTTTGATGACCATATACATAATCAGCCAATCACACGGTAGGAACTCAATGCATCAAAGCATGTAGACATGGTCATGAAGACTCTCTGAAGTTCAAACTGAGCATCAGAATGAAGAAGAAAGGGGTATTTAAGTGACTTTGTACATGGAAGGGTTGTTGGTCTGTGTATCTACTGGGATTTTCACACTCAACCGTCCCTATGGTTTACAGGAAATGATCTGAGGAAGAGAAAATATCGAGTGAGCAGCAGTTGTCTTGTTGGAAATGCCTTGTTCATGTATGTGGTCAGATGAGAATCGAGGCTTGTGGGAAAAGATAAAAAGACAACAGTAACTGAAAGTTACTGACCTCGTTTTAAATTATGAACCCTCGCAGACCCTGAGGTCCTCTGGTACAGGACTTTTAGTTGTTCCTAAAGTTAGAACTAAAACATACGGCGAGCCCTCGTTTAATTATTATGGCCCTCGTCTGTGGAACAGCCTGCCAGAGGGCCTCAGGGCTACAGAGACTGTAGATGTTTTTAAAAAAAGGCTCAAGAAACACTTCTTTAGCTTAGCTTTTAGTTGTTTATTTAGTTTATTTGATTTTGTTTAGTCTTAATTTATCTTAATCATTTAATCTTCAACTTTTTAGTCTTATTTCAACTTCTTTAATCGTGTACTTTTCTAAGGATTTTTAACACCTATCTATGTGGCTCTATTTGTATTGTTCTGTCTTATCCAAGTCCACCGTCTCATGACCATCTTTATTCATTTATTTAAATTTTATTTAACTTTATTTTAGTTTGTCATTTCTATGAACTCTTTTATCTGTAATTTGAATTCCTGTTGCTGTTATCTGTTGTCTTTAACTTTTTTAATACTGTGGTTTCCTCAGGGGATCTTCCACACCGGGGGCTTTGCCTGCTCGTTCGGCAGGGTAGTTGCCATGGTGATTGCTCTTGGTTGGGCGGATGAGGGTCCTGTACAGCAGCCATAGGTCTGTGGTGGGACTGCGGCCTGTCCTGGTCTGGGTGATCCTGTGGTGGCGCCCTCTGTGGTCCTGGGTGGGCTGGCTCCTGGTGTGAACGGATCCCCAAGATATCGTATCCTCACAGCAGCGTCAATCCAGATGTTTATGTTTATTTTACTGATATTTTTTATCTTCATCCAGTTAAGAAACACAGTCACTAGGGATTAGAGTTTATGTTTGTGAACACTGGGTTGGGGCCAGGTGGGGGGGGTTAACATTTGCATCTTTTGTGTGTGTGTGAGACTGTGTACAAAAGAAATGATAATTATGTTTGTGTTTTTATATTGTTGTCATATGTGATGCGTGAAGGCTTTTTTAAAAAAAATGTATGCATAAATTGTTTTTAATATGTAAAGCACTTTGAGTTGCCCAAGCATGAAAGGTGCTTTATAAATAAAATTTGATTTGATTTGATTTGAAATAAGCACCGGTTACAACCAAGATATGCAGAATACCATCGCTGAACAAAAACCATGTTGGACCTGGAAGCCGATGGGCTACAGCAGCAAATGACCACACTGATGCCACTCCTGTCAGTTAAGAACAGAAACTGAGGCAACAGTTTGCACAGACTCACCAAAACTGGGGAATAGAAGATAGAAAAACATTGTTTGGTCTGATAAGTTTTCATTTCAGCTGCTACATTCAGATGGTAGGGTCAGAATTTGGCAAACCCATGAAAATATCGATGTATCCTGCTTTGTATCAATAGTAGAGGATTGTGGTGGGTCAAAGGTGTGGGCGATATTTTCTTTGGGCCCAATGGCCTCCACAGTCACCAGATCTCAATCCAATATTTCACCTTTGGGATGTGGTGGAACGGGAGATTCTCATCA
>JAOXYM010000006.1:23828728-23845616 GCA_028567055.1 Leptatherina wallacei | reverse complement strand
GTGGTGGAACGGGAGATTCTCATCATGGATGTGCAGCAACTGTGTGATGCTATCATGTCAATATGGAGCAAAATCTGCTGGAAATGTTTTTAGCATATTTTTGGTATGGTCTTAATATGTTCTTATTATGTCTTTTTGTGTATGTTCTTTATTCTCTTTATTTATTATGTAACTTATTGTGATACGAATTGTGGCAATGACAATAAAGGATATTCTATTCTATTCTAGACCCAATAGGGGTCGTAACACCATCATAGTGCCTGCTCCATGTTTTATGCAGTATGCTTTGGATCATGAGCTCCTTCTTTGGTTTTCCTGATCATGATTACACTAAATATTGAGCACATGATGTCTTTTCTCAAAAAAACATTACATAGTTTTCATTATCATTCTATGAGTAAAGTACAGAAGACAGGAGCAACCAATCTTTCTGAATGGATTTGATCCCTGTTGTGCAGTTAGAAATAATAAAAAAAACTAGAGAAAATAAATAGATTCCAATTCATTACTTTTCCAGCAGACTGAACAAAACTCATCATGATCCCTGCTGATCCTTGTTCAGCACTCAGCTGTGTTTTCAGCCTTACTTCCATTTGCTTTTGTGCATATACACCCACTACCAACATTTTTGCATTAAAAACTCAGTTCAAGCAGTGGGACAGTCTAGAAGAACATTAGGAAACTAAGCGATGTATCCAAGGTAAAACAAAAAACAGAATTCACTTGCTGGAAAGCAAACAGTAAAGCAGTGTTGAGAGTAATTTATGTTTGTGTAAATTAAATGTTTGTGAGGGAAATCTTATTCACTGAAATAAAAAAATTTAAAAAACATGCAACTGATCATCAAAGGTCAAAAATGTCATTTTCATTCAAAGATTTCGGAATCATTCTGTACTGCTCAAAAAAATAAAGGGAACACGAACACAATCATTACCGGGTAACTCAAAGTCAGTCCCACTTCTGGGATATTAGTCTGTCCAGTTAGGAAGTAAAGCTGATAGTGAATCAATTTTATCTACTGTTGTACAAATGGAACAGATAACAGGTGGAAATGAGAGGCAATTAGCAAGACAACCCTGTTCAAGACAAAGGAATGGTCCTGCAGGCGGCCACAGTAAGTCAGGTGGCCACAGACCATTTCCCTGACTTCATCCTTTCTGGCTGAGTTTTGGTCACATTTGCATTTTGCCAGTGCCCTCACCACTACAGGTAACATGAGGCGGCTTCTGCAACCCACAGAAGATATTCAGGTAGTGCAGTTCATCCAGTATGGCACATCAATCCACACTGTAGCAAGAAGGTTTGCTGTGTCTCCCAGCACAGTGTCGAGAGCAACGAAGAGATACTAGGAGACAGGGAGGGGGCCGTAAGAGGACAATAACCCAGCAGATAGCGCTCGGTCCTTTGTGCAAGGAGGAACAGGTGGAGCACTGCCAGAGCCCTACAAAATGACCATCAGCAGGCCACTATGTGCATGTTTCTGCTCAAACAGTCAGAAACAGACTATGAGGGTGGTATGAGGGCCAGACATACACAAATGGGGCCTGTGCTCACAGCCGAAAATTGTGCAGCCCAATTGGCATTTTCAAGAGAACATCGGGATTAGCAGATTGGCCATTTATGCCCTGTGTTCTTCACGGATGAGAGTAAATTCAAATTGAACATGTGACAGACGTGAAAGTCTGGAGATGCCGTGGAGCACGTTCTGCTGCCTGAAACATCCCCTAGCACGACTGGTTTGGCAGTGGTCAGTGATGGTCTGAGGAGGCAGATCCTTGGAGGGCCGCACAGACCTCCATGTGCCAGCCAGAGGCACCCTGGCTATCATTAGGTACCGGGATGAGATCCTCAGACCCATTGTCAGGCCATATATTGCTGCAGTGGGACCTAGGTTCCTTCTGATGCAGGACAATGCTCGGCCTCATGTGACTGGAGTGTGTCAGCAGTTCCTGCATGACGAAGACATTGATGCTATGGACTGGCCTGCCAGTTCACCGGAACTGAATCCAATCCAGCACCTCTGGGACATCATGTCTCATTCCATCTGCCTTCATGTCGCATAGACTGTCCAGGGATTGACAGATGCCCTGATCAGGTCTGGGAGGAGAACATTCATCATCTCATCAAGAGCATAACCAAACGTTGTAGGAAGTGCATACAGACACGTGGAGACCACACACACACCACTGAACCTCATTTTGAATTGTCTTGAGAAATTTCCACAGAAGTTAAGTCGGCCTGTGATCTGATCTTTCCACTTTTATTATGAGTATGATTCTGAATCCAGACCTCCATGGGTTAATGACTTTGATTTCTATTAATCAGTCTTATGTTATCTTGTTATGAACACATTCCACTATGAAATGAATAAAGATTTTCAACTGGAATATTTCATTTATCATGATCTAAGATGTGGCGTTCCTTTCATTTTTTGAGCAGTGTAGTTCTCCTATAGCTTTAAGACCTACCCTCATCTTTAAATAAATGTCTTGGGGTAAAAGAAAAAAGGCAGAAATGTGGACTCCTTAGCAGACTGCCTGAATCTGGCTGCTCTACTAACTGTGGCCAGACAGGAAACAAACAACTCAAAGGTCAGTTTGAATGAAACCCACAGGCCTTTTGTTGAGATGGAGGAACCTTTTTAAAAGGTCACAACTGGTGAAGGACTCCACTGGTACAGAAGTCAGACTGAAGCCATTTGTCAGTAAAATAAACAGAAAAGCCTGATGAAAATTGGTTTTATGGTACCTGAAGAGGCAAAACCTGATTAAACTATCTGCCTATAGTTCCCAAAAGTGTAGAAGACACCAAGACACCAAGCATCACCACAATAACACCATCCATATATAATTAAATATGGTGATGGCAGCATCATTCTATAATTCTCTAATCTCGTTACAATGCAGAAAAACACAGCCAGACTTCAAAACGTCCATGCTCCAATGCTCCCTAAGTTGAGCTTCCAAAGGAAAGATATGCCAAGTATGTAGGGCTATTACTGGGATGATTTGAAGATGTCATTGCTGCCAAAAGTTCTCAAATTAGGTATTCAGTTAGGCCTTCAAATACTTATGGAAACAATCTTTAAGTATGTCCAGCAGCCTGGTAACTCATAAATCGTATACATGTAAATGTTAAATGGATTGTTCTTGTAGGTACAAATATGGCAGCTGCCATGTATGTGGACCCATGGCAAGTAGATATATAAATGGCTCATTCTAAGACAATAAAAACATAACTGTTATTTTAGTAAAACATACCAACATAAACAGTTTTCCATGTTATAGAAAATCTTTCTATCACTGACCTTTGATTTTGTTGCACGCAGCACCTTTAAAATCAGTTTTTGCTCGTCAATAAAATGAATTAATGACGATGGATAAACATGACAAAATGAGGAAAATCTGAAGGGGTTTCCATGTAATCCCATTTTAACAATTAAACAACCTTTTACATTGGCTTCAACACAGTAGAGTCGGCAAGATGCTCTCACAGAAAACACCTGCTTGTTGTATTCAGGGGGAATGTATTTTGCAAATGTTCAAGAGGTAAAGAACATTAAAATAATGAAGTATGGTAAAGTGACTATTATGTTTGCCAAAAGAAAACTATAAAACAGCTTAGATTACACACAGTACATACTTAGTACATGCTCTTTTATGTTAAGGTTTAATCATGATGCTGCGGTCATTTAAGTCCATGAAAGAGACTGCCACAGAGCACAATCTTTCTGACAACATCAGATCAATAAGATGTGTGAAAACATAAAGTGCACTGGCGGATGTGTGCGTGTTACCTGTAGTGTGATGTTGTTGATGTTGCTTGTATCGATGCCAGAGATCTGGACGTTGGGGCACACCGGCGTCAGCTGCAGGTGGATGCCATCCAAGGTTGTCAGGCTGTCAGGAAGCGCCACGGTGAGGTCTCCTGCAGCTGCAACACGAACACATGCACAGATTTATTTAAATACTTAGCAGGGGGTGCACAGTTGTTGAACATTAAAATCCATATCTTGGCTTTTTAAGCTTTTAGGTGACAAAGGTCAAACAAGCACAATGCTTTCTAGAGCTACACCAGTTTATGTTTATAAAACTTAGCATTTAGCTAAACCACTAGTTTATGCAAGCTTTTAAAATGTAATTCAAACCATACCATAGCAGGTCATGTAGCTATAGCACCATTAAAATAAAAACTTGACTCTGATAAGAAATGCCCCTGTGGTGACAGATGAAGGCTACCCTGAAGGCAGACATCAATTTTTCATGTCATGTCATGGACCGGGTCTAAAAGCATGACTTTAAACACGTTGTATGCATTGATAAGTTTCTGCAAGCCCAAGAGACCGCAATGAAAAATTTATTTTCACTCCTTTACCTGATGAAGACAGGGAAGGAGGTAGAGAGGATTTTAGTTAACTGTAAAATTTTATCAAGCACTTTACACACAAACATTTTGCTTGTTTGTAATGACCAATAACAACAACTTATCAAATCAGAAAATGTTACTTTTCACAACCTTTCTGGTGAATATTAGGCTAAAAGTTTAATTAAATCTTGAAGCTTTAGGTGTCTGAAAACCCTCTTGGTGGTAAGGCTTTGTGTCGTTTTCATAAACAGGGAACCCTTCAATGCTTAGCTGCTCAAAGTGTGAAAGTCTGTCACTGAAACTTAAAAGTATCTTTGATAACGAGGAGCTTTACCAGGCTACCAACATCACAGGAATGTTCGGAGGTTCTCCGATTGATTTTTTGTACCACATAAAGGCGGATATGTCCTGAAAATAATCAAAGGGTCTCCTGTGGTTGAAGGAAATGTGGTACACAGAAGGTAGCTATTGGTGGTAAACCATTTTCCTCTTGGCTGTGGCCTAATAAGATTGTAATGTAAATCATCTTGTCCTGAGCAAGAGCTGATGCTGCTACTTGACTGCTGGCCAACAAAGTACCATTATGAAGGATGATGGCCATCCCTGCAGCCTTATGTATTCATAAATTAAAAGTTCAGTGTATTAATCAGCAGTGTGACATTATGATCAGTGAGCTGTGTCGCCTCAGGAAAATTTAATAAATGTGCTCCGGGTCAACTGTTTCTGATTATTTCCTTCTCTCAAAATGATGCTTACGGACCACGTTAACTGTGTTCATAACAGACTCCACATTGACACCTTGCTAAAAGGTTTCCTTCTACAGCTCTACAAACCAATTACTGAGTGTGTTTTTGGAATTGAACGCATCATAACCCCTACCTGACATGGAGGCAGGCAGGATGGCCTGACTTACAAGTCCTTGTTGCAGTAAATTCTGGTCAAATTGGGCCGTCAGATTGGTTGGGAGGTAAATGCTGGGGTCAGAGTTGGAGGTTTGAAACAGACCCACAGATTGAAGAGACTCTGAAGCAGCTGGCGGCTGTTCCTGACCCGAGGACACTGCCTGCCCGGCGTTCGGGTCCTGGCTCTGTCTGACGTGACCGGCAGACGAGGAAAGACGCTTGGATTTGCGGCTGTCCCCGTTCGGTCGGAGATGACACTGGATGTGGGTTTTGCGGTGGCCTGAAGTTCTGAAGCGGAGATCGCAGAAGGGACATTTGAAGGGCTTGGAGCCGGTGTGGAGGCGCATGTGCACCTTCAGGCTGCCCTTTGTGGAAAAGGAGGTGTTGCACATGTGACAGCTGAACAGTTTCTGACCTGCAGAGACAGTAAAAGGGTTATCAACCATCAGCTGAATATGAATTGTTACGGTTTCAAAACTTTAAAATGACAAGACAACATCTCCATCCCACTTCCAGAAGCACTTTCTTCTTCCTGTGTAATATTAATCCGTTAATATTGTCCCGATACATGACAAACACAATTACAAGCCATCCCCCTGTAACTGAAAATACAGCACTGACACACAAGTAAATCTCAGTGATAATCACATCCTGTTGTGTGGGGCAGAGGTGATATTTAACTTCCTGAGGAGAATTACTCATTCTGCTCTATTTTCAGTTTCACATTTTGGAACTGGGTGATTGCATTCATCTTCTATTTACAGTCTAATGCTGCGGCAAGTTTAGACCAACATACCAGAAAGATGATGATGATAATGGAAATAAAGTATTTTGAGGAACTCAAACAAATGTGATACAGGGGAAGAAGCGCTTTTTGTACGCTGATACACAGAGAAAATGAGGTCAAATAAGTCTAACAGAAATGATCGTGACCCTTTTTATCTCGCATAATCAAGCGAGGATTCATAATTTAATTTATTAAAATGAGTCATTGGAACCATTTAGACACTGAGTGGATATTCTAAGGCTCTAGTTGAACTTTTTGACTGTAGCAGGTTCACTGCTGCTCCATGTTGGGATCTCTCTCCGAGTTTAGTGAAGGACTGAAAAGTAACCAGAGCTCATCTTCACAGATGACAGCATTTGTCTTTTGCCGGGCTCTTTTTGACACTTATGGCTCAGTTATGGCATTGGCAAGTGTTGTGTGGGCCAGAAGTGGACCAGGTGTTAGTTCCCAGCCTAGATTGGATTATCTCAAGTCTCTGGGGCACATGTGTTCCAGATGTTAGTTGTTGGTCTGGACATGGATTACGGCAAGTATTTTGTGGGCCAGAAGTGGTCCTAATACTGGAAGCCTTCCTTATGGCAATTTCCTTGTGGGCCACATGTGGTGTCATGCCACATTCACATTTAGTCAACACCAGAAGGCAAGTCTAAATTTGGGCCAAACATAAATGCATATTTGGGCCAAACACTTTGCTATCAGGGCAGTGTTTGTGAACACTCTCTGTAACACTGACTGGCTTTTCCAAGCAGTATTTATAGGATTTATTCATCCAATTTCAAGCTACAAAGTCCAGCTCACAACAACCAGATTGTAATAATCATCTATTTCTTTGAAGGCTTTACATTTTATTCTTTCTATGAATGCCTAAACTTGTACGTTTCTGACAGTGTGTTCTTTGGTCAAAATCGTATAAAACTGATAAACAGGAACTAGAGCTCACAACAAAATTGTAAGATGTCAGACATCAGATATAGGTTTATCATAATCAGATACACGCCTGAAGTATCGACACATAACGCGTAGAACAAAACATCACGATGACTAAGCAGGTTGGCCTGCGTACGTCAGTGATATCTGTCCAGTTACAATCGGTTGCTGTCTGTCCATCCCCCCGTAACAAGATAAATGCATCTTGCAATCAGCGAATCAGTGCGCAGACTGACTGAGCTTCTGCACTGCAGATCCTCTGTCCCTCAGGGCCCAGGGCTGAATACTGCGACCTGAACTTAAAATAAATTTCTCCTGAGCTTAAACTGATCCTCTCCTGTACTCTGTTCTCTGATTGAATATTTTCTATTTTGTTTTTTGCCCCAGAAAAGGGGCAGGTTATACAAGATGAATTTTCTTCCTGTCTCCTTTGTCCATGTCAATAAAAATATAATGTATTTGCTTACAATGATTATGAAACAAACATGAACAATAAACAACAACTTGTGTCGTGTTATACGTACATACTACCAATAAAAGAATGGGTTTTTATCAAATTTCTATAAATGAAGTTGTCAATGCCGTTTTTAAATTAAACTGGAAAAAAATGTACATAGTGAATGCGACCCAAATGTTATTGAGTACAATAAAACAGACAGCAGAAAAAGTGAAGGGACACTAAGCTTAACTGCTGCTGGTTTAACTGTTCTCTCTTGAATTTAGCAAACTAATCCCCATTTAGCTCTATAGTTGGTCTCCATAACCTCATCCTCAGGACTAGACAGCAAAGAGGTCTGCACTAGGGATGTCACCATTATACATTTTCTTGGTCTGATTATTGTCAAAGGAATAATTGTATCATCACAATTATTCTGCATTATTTAATTCCCCGATACAATAAATGTGTAAAAATCCCATGAACACTTTATAGGTCTTCAAGTTTTAACACGATGGCATTACCTCAGGCTGATTATTGTGCAATGAGACTATATTCATTATCTCGGCGAGTGAAGCTGATTTTGAGCATGTAGGTGTATTGTCACTTAGGTGAATTGAATCGACCAAAAAAAGCACTTTATCCTCCTTCTGTATTAAGTTTATGATAGTTTATAAGTTTTACATTTAGAATTTTATAATTGGATGTCCAAAACAAAGTTATTACTAGTGCTATGTTCAAAATCTGAATTTGGGATTATCTCGGCCAGAGAAGCGCAGCTGTTACATAATCCACCAAAAACCACTTTATCCTTCTTATATATAAAGATTCTGACTGCTTTCCGGCTTTACATTTAGAGGATGACTGCAGAATGACCCATTTGATATCTCATATAGCTTTGTTTGTTTATGTGTGCATGTTGCTCTGATCTGCTGTTATGGTTCAGACAAGATCTTTCATGGAAAGTGCCAATACTGAGAGATCTTTACGATTTATTAATTGTGGCAATTAATACCATGATTAATTGTGACATTAAGTAACTGTGATATACATAGTATGCATTAGCTTTTTACCACTGATGGAGTCAGTTCTTCAGCAGCTGAAATAGAAATAACTGCTTCTGAGTTGGGGGCTGGCTCCAAACCAGCATCGGAAACCATTTAGGGGATAGAACCCACAATAAGTATTCCAATAAGTATGTTTGGGCCTAATCCGGGCTACTTTTGGCACTTACGGCCAAATACGAGAATCCGACCTGGACTTATAGCAAATTCCTTGTGGCCACATCTGAAGGTCATGTGGCTGAGTTTTGGCAGCCATATGTCAGCAATATGATCTGCTGTTCTTTTCTCACTACCATAATTCCACATCCAGAAGGATCCTTGCAAAGAAATAAAACAACTATAACTATTAAATCAAGCTAGAGCATCAGGAAATACGGCACTAACCTGTGTGTGTTTTCACGTGGCAGTCCAGGGTTGATTTTACTGTGAAACTCTTCCCACATTCATCGCACTTGTATGGTCTTTCACCTGTGTGGATCCGGATGTGCCTACACATTCAATTAGATCGTCAAGAGTCAAATCTGAAGGAGCACAAGGACAAATGACAGACTCCAGATGGGCAACAAGACAGAAAGTGAGTAAATCTCAAAATATCTTTTTACATGAGAAAAATAAGTTAAATAATAAAAGTGCATGATCAACAGCTTCACCAGCACTTGGAGATGAAAAGCATTCTTCCTTAATTACTCTTCAATAAAATATTGACTCTACAGGATTGCCAAATGGATCGGGTTGTGAGTGTATCTTTAGGAATAGATGGGTGAGAGTGACAGCTACATGGTTCTTTGTTTCATTAGTTTTTGGTTCAGAAATGTATATATTTGTCTAGAATATATTTGGAAAATGACAGGGAAAGCAGAAGCTGAAAGGTCAATACTGTTGAAACATGTCCTAGACTAAATGATACTTGTGCAATGTATTGATACAATGTATTGTATCTGACATGGACATTCACTATGTATGATCTCCTTGATTTAAAAATTAAAAATTAAAAACAAAAAAAAAAAACAAGAGTCAACATCGGACTGATTTATACTGGTTAGAGAGAGCTCAGAGAAGAGACGGATGAAAGACTGATGCTGAATCAGCCTTCGTTACAGGCACCAAAGTGTAAATATCTGGTAGTTTAGTAGTGTTGCTTAATATGTCTGGTGTATGACATGATGTAGGGATACCTAGTAGCTTAGATCACACTATAACTCTTACCTCACATTTTGTAACAAAATGGAGGATATCTGTTCTGAAGTATTAAAGATTGAGTTATACATTATAATAAAAAAAAAGAAAAAAAAAAAGAAAAAAAGAAAAAAGAAAACCATTCTTCCAGCTCCCAGTGCTGTTTTTCATTGAGCTTCCATGAAATTGCGAGTTCACTCATGTTCGGGAGATAAAAACGTGGCTCACTGGTGAGCATCCGGGTGTTTAAAGGAGGAAGAGTCTGAAGCTAAATTCTGAAACATGTATTTGGGATTTAACACGTGCAAAAACATAAAGCGGCCCAGAGGGATTTCTTTCACAGAACACCCGTCTGTACATACAGCATGTCAGTAAACCACAAAGTTCTCCTGTAATTTCAACTGTATGAGGATGACCCATCACTCATGGAAAACAAATGTTGTTTGCATGATTTTAACAATGGATTCATGTACAATATTTCATACCAACCATCTCTTTCAAAACCTGATTGAAGAGTAGTGTATGCAGCTGCTTTCTAATATAGAGACACAATTGAGTTGTGATTCTTTTCCCCTCACTTCTTAACATTGTTGCATATGCCTCGTCAGCTCTCTGGCTGAAAAGACACTTTCAAATGTGACATCAAACACGCCGCATCAATAAAGATGCCCTGAGCCTTCTGTTGCTCTCCTCAGATGTATATCTCACGTAACATTACTGCATCCTAACTCTGCAAATGCAAACTTTTCCTTTGTTACGTTGACAACAAACAGCTTGAATCTTACGGAAGGCTCATTATCTGTTAAGAAGATCGTAAGAAGCTGGTAGCTGTGTGTAATAGCTCTAACACTAATTCATAGCAAACAAAAATAAATTAAAAGAAAAGAAAGAAATAACAACCTTAAAAAACACTGAAGGCTTGAGCCTGGAGCTGATGGTGAGCTGTAAACCTGCTTGGTTCCCTTTTGTTTCACACTTATTCCTTTAAGGTTTTCATTACATGATGTAATTCATCTCATAAGCATGAAAGAAAAAATGTAGCATGAAGACACAGGATTTCATTGCTTCCATCTCTGCACATTCATCTGTCAGACTACCAGCCATATCCAGTCCCCTTCAGCTTAACCACGTTCAGTAATCAAGTGTAACATTTACCTGACAAGATCACTGGGTTTCTTGAAGCTCTTGGGGCAGTATGGGCAGCAGTTGGCAAATTTGGGTTCTGTTTCCAGCTCCACAGCTTTGTCTTTGATCTCACTGATCCGATCCCTCTCGGCCGCGGACTGGGCGAGGATACGTTCTGACACCGAGGCCTCCTCGCCGGGATCCTTCGCCAGCTCTGCCGCCTGCTCTTCAGTGAAAGTGATTATCTCCAAACCCCTTCGCTTTGATGTTTTTTGATCACCTTCCACTTCATCTTCTTCCTCTTCCTCTTCCCCATCTCGACCATCCAGATCTATAACTGTGAAAATCAGGCTGTTAGCTTACATGACCGTGTCTATTTGGATTACACAGTCATAAATGAGAAAAATATGCCTGAAAATACACGTCTGCCAAATGACACGTTTACTCATCCCAAGAATTTTCCAAGGATATATATTTCTATTATTTTCTATAATATAACATGACAGGGAAGATTTAAAAACTATGAAGTGACACAGAGACTGTCGGCAGCGAGCTGCTTGGCTTTTGAAGGAATGTGCCGTGCTATGAACACTCAGACATTGATGAGCTAAACCACAAGCTAGATGCTATTCCTGATCAGAGTAGCAAGCTGGTTGTGGCTACTGGACTCATTTGGACCGTGAATTCCAACTAGAAGAAGTTGTCGGCTCAGCTTAGAGGGACCTGAATGTCAAAGCGCTTGGAGTGGTCACATGACTAGAAAAGCCCTATACAAATACAGTGCATTTACCATATAAAGAAATAAACCAATGAAAACTCTTCAATGAGTCCATATCCAAAGCCTTGCCTGGCTTTGCCCGGTTCATAGTAAGAGGAAAAGCTTTTAACGGACAGAAATGTAATTTCAAGCCTCAGATTTTGTGTAAAAATAACAATAAACTTTCATCAATCTCTTCAAATATAATGGACTTTTAATGGCTATCATATATATTTTTTTTTAAATAGGAAAAAAAAAAGTCTGCTTTCTTACTTTGCTCCTCAACACCGTGCTCCTTCTTCATATGCCTTTTACACAGCAGGGTGGTTCGGAAGCTCTCGTTGCACATGGGACATTTGAAAGACTTGATGTGGATAATCATGTGGCGGCTCAGGCTTCCGTTGGTGGTGAATGAGGCGTCGCAAACATCACACTTAAAGGGCTTCACGCCTGTCAACGAGAGATGACAGAAACCGTTTCACGTGATGTCAGCAACTCTCAAGAAGTTAGAAGTAAAGCCTTAAAGAAAATGTAACTAATAAATGATTAAACCTCAAATTTTAATGAGAAAACTGGATAACGTCTTGTCTCATGCTGGCAATGCAATTCCCCAGAAACATGTTTTTTAAAACTGCACTTTGTCTGTTTTCACTTACAGCACATGGTACAGATTAATTGTAAGCAAAGTAATGGTGTGAGAGTGTTTCCAAGTTTCATTTAAAACTGTAGAATTTGTAATTGTGGGGTGAAGGAAAAGCAAGCCAGACTTTGGGAGATAGTACAGTAAAACGCAACCTTAGCCAAAAAGCTAAATTAATAACTTGCATATTCATACAGTAGAATACTGTTTATAGTAACACAAGACACATGCAGTGTGATAAAAGACTTTTGAGAGTGGACAGTTACGGTATATTATAAAGACACATTAGAAACTTTGCACTCGCTGACATTCAGCGAGCTCACCTGTATGAGTATTAAGGTGGGATTTTAGCACTCCGGCTGACACAAAGGCCCGTCCACAGAGGTGACACTTGTATGGTTTCTCCCCGGTGTGGGATCTAATGTGTTGTTTCAGATGGCTTGACTTTTTGAAACCTTTATTGCACCAATCACACCTGAAAAAGGGGGAAAACAACATTATGAAAGATGATTATGTACCAATCCGTGGTTCCACTTGAGCTAATTTGTGATCACACTTAACATGAAACTATTCTGATAGCAATACATCTCGCTGGGCTGATAATAATCAACTTGTTTATCTTAGATGGAAAGAGAGGTTTTCCACTGAGCACTTAAGTATCAAAGGCTTAATGTAAGTGTTTAGCAATGCAACATCTTAAGCATCATTCAGCAAAAATTAAGTGTTTTTTGTCCCCAGAACAGCTGGCTAGTGAAATAAAGGCTTTGTTTCTTGTTTATATTGTCGCTTTGGGAGGCATACAAGTACCAGCTGTTAGTCATGCTGAATGATGTTCTGAAAACATTTTACACACATATTATTGTCTGAGCAAGTTGGCAACAAAGCAGTCTCGTCAGGGAAACAACATTTCTTCACGTATTAGTACAATAACCAAAGCATTAAGACGACATGCTATGGTAAATGTAAAATAAACAGAAATTGCACCCTGATTAAATGATACGGTTGATGAAGACATATACACACAAACACACACAAATCTCATCCTTCCACGTCTCATAACTATGCAAGTAAACTTGAGATGTACAACAGCTCACAACACTGCATCATTATTTATGCAATGTTCTGTTAAAACTTTGCTTACACGTGACTTCAGGCTCCTTGTGTGAGCATGCACCCAGTCTGAATTCTGAGATTTCATGTAACTGGACATTAGAAAGTCTTAAAGTTAGATTATTGCATCTTCAGATTAACAACATTTAACATCTTTGATTTAATACAAAAAAAGCTAAAAGCAAATAAAAATTTAGTCCACCCTTACTGTTTCCATACGAATTAATAATGTCATTTTCTACATAAGTAGAAGTATTGGCAGGTGGGTAATGTGGAACTTTCAGGTGTGCGATGATGACATCACAGCTGAGCGTTACTGTCACATGATGTTTGAATTATTTAGTCATTATCACAAATGTTTAATTCCATTGTACTGTAATGCAGGAGTGTCCAAAGTCAACCCTTGAGGGCTGCTGTCCTGCAAGTTTTGGATGCTTCCTGCTGGAGCACACCTGAATCAGATTAATGGGTCAACGTGCTTGGGTGGCACTTGACAACAAGCTGTTGAGGAGAGACATTTAATTTGAATCATCTTGTTCATTAAGCCTGTATGAAAGTTACATGTGTGAAACTAACACTGAAGAGTCAAAACAGATTTATTATTTGAAAGGATAGTCTGTCTCGATTTCAGCTCGAGGAGATATCTTCCAGATCTACCAGAAATAAACATGCTTTCATCTGCAAATGTATCCAGGGGCCTCGGGTGCAGCGATGTCTACACTACCAGAAAATAGTTCAAAACTATGTATATGTGTATCGTCTTCTATGTGCCTTTTAAGACATTACTTATCTCAAATGGTGCTCTAGCAAATATTAAACAAAGCGGGTACAGCAGTTTTAAACCTCAGAGGGTTTTCACTTCACACATAAAGTTGTTTGTCCATTCAGAGACACCGTAGTGACTCTGTGGGGATGAAAACATTGCAGTTATATTGTTGAAGTAATTAGATAGAATCTAATAGAAACACAGTTTTTAATGATATACTAAATCTTTCTGTCACTGACCTCTGATTTTGTTACACGCTGTGCCTTTACAGAAACAGTCTGATATGATCATCCATACATCAGAGCCAGCTACTATATAAGCTGTACCTACGGCCTTAAAAAAGATTTGAGTATCACAAGTCAATTCAAACTTCTATAAATTCAATTTGTCCAGAAAATGCGTCACAGAGATGATTGGCTTTTTAGTCAGGACAATGTCCACGTTTACATTAGAGTTTTTATTCCCCTTTAACTCCGAATAAAAATTAAACCCCGATTAAAAAGATTAGAAATGACAGTGTAAACACCTAATTCCAAATAAAAATTACCATTCAGAATTAAACTTAAATCGGAAGTGGGTGGCTGGTTTATTCTCATCCGAATTGAACTATTCATCAATAATGTAAACGTTAATTTTGCTTTAAATTAATTCTTGTTCTTCGCATGCTGGTACCCTTGTCCTGTTGGGATGACGCACATTTTCTGCACTTGCAGACACGCATCTATCTCCACCTCCTTTCTCTTCCTCAGCTGACATAAGTGAAGTAGTATGCTGCGGTTGAGCAGGATTGCTAGTGTTGAGGTGCTGATTCAAAACTAGAATCAAAATCAAAGCGAAAATGGTTCATCCATGTTGTAGCAGAAAAGAATAGAAGCAGGAACTGGAGTTTGATTTCTTCTGGTAGACATAAATATGTCACGTCTGCCCCCTGTCCAATCAGAACCCTTCCCAACCTCTAGATCTTAAGACGAATAGAATACAGGCAATTAAACATGTCATTACTATTAATTTCCATGTCAGGAGAGGGAGAGTACTTTCATTTTGAATTATTCAATTCTAACCCTAATCGTGGCCAATGACTAGGAGAAAAAAGAAACAATTTTGCAAATGCTGAAAGCCAGTGTCGGGCAGAAAATCACCTCTACATCACAAAAGGCTTATCAGACCTGACAGCTGCACACTGCAGAGCATCCAGCCATAAAAGGTGGAAGGAACGGACAGATGCCACACTCAATTATTGGAGTCAGTAAAACTGTTGTCCAAGATTTCCAAAAGCAGATTTTCTATCTTAACAGAGAGAAACTGAACTGAACGACTTTATCTGAATGCCAAGCACTTTCAGGGAAATCGGGCTCTGCTCATCATAAGCTAAGATACTGTCTCGGCTTATTGCAGGCAAAGTGAAACTTTAAATGTTCTGAAGTGGACTAAAAGGAAGAAAGTACCTTTGATAAAATGCAGAAGAAAAAAAATCCACTACCAGTTGTGGTGATTTTTAAGGGTTTAAACATAAACACAGGAGAGATGATGGCAATTTCTTAAAATATAGGCACAAAACAACTGCAGCGAGACAAACCTGTGAGCTCTCTTGGTGTTATCTTCACTGTCTTCCTGGTAGTCTGTTGTTTCTGTTGTTAGCTGGAGATCATTTTGACTGCTCTGATGAAGAAGTCCATTCGTCTTGATCAACAAAGACGGAACAGAAAAACACACAAAAATGTAAAACACACAGAGTCGGATTCACTAGAATATTGCAAACTGAATACAATCTAAAAAAATCTAAAAAAATCAAAATATAAAAACAAATGTTTAAAATGTGTCAGCAGACAAAGTTTAAACAAAGCAGACCATCTCATTCTCCCTGATTCAACAGTTCATGCAGATTATTAAGACATGGACATATGAATGATATCAGTGTTCTCTCCAAGAATAATCAAATTGTCTAATTTCAGGAAATTGAAGGAAAAATGAAAATAAGCCAGTTCATCCAACAAATCTTTGCATCAATGAGCAAATAAACAAGATAACAGCTGTGCTGTACTTTCATTCTGATTAACAATGAGAAGCTAATCTATATGCAAATCTAGTCCGCAATCTAGTGTGCCGCCTGCAACTTCATAACACACTAGCTTCAAGACAGAATTAGCGGTACAAACATCAGCAAGATACATTTTTAACCAATTCAAAACACAGTGCTTTACATCTCGTCTGAAAGGATTAAGGCTGAAGGACCCTGAACTCACCACCTCTGCAGTTGAAACGTGAAGCAGGTTTGGGGGGTGATAGCTGGAAGACAGGGCCTGGGACTCCAGGGTGCTGGAATCCTGCAGCTGCTGGACAGCAGGGAATTGGGACTGATTGTAGCTGGAGTCAGTGATGGTAAAGCCTGCATGGAGAATAACAAACCAACAACCAATGGTGATAGTTACTCTACATATAATAATCTTTTTTTTTTTTTTACCCTAGCAAAAATTAGAAAACAAATTAATTGGATCTATACTTTCAACTGTGTTAAGATAATGCAGGATCATGACAGAGATTGCTAAGAAAAAAATAAATCTTGTACAATTTTAGGTGCCTGTTTCTGTTTTTATCCAGCACAACTAGGAAGGATGCCTCAAAGAGTTTTAGATCACTGAAAATTGACCATAATAACACTGACAAGATCAGACTGCACTTTGAGTTAGGGTTATTTTGAGCATGAAGGAAGAAAAAACACCACATAGGGAATATTTATTGAGATTATAGCTTCTGACATGTTTATATATATATATATATATATATATATATATATATATATATATATATATATATATATATATATATATATATA
>JAOXYM010000006.1:23808265-23819912 GCA_028567055.1 Leptatherina wallacei | reverse complement strand
GTCATTGGAGCTTCCGTAGTTGGTCACGCACAGGCGATTCCCATAGTGAAACACCGAGCGAAGTTAGAAAAAGAACTTGCTTCAGTCCACAGCGCCAATATCTCTGTCATCAATGCCATCTGGCAGAGTTGCCTTACACGTTTTCTCTCTAAGTCTGCATTTAAACAATCAAATATGAGGTAATTTTCAAATTCACTATTCTATAGATATTCACAGGTAAAGACTACTGCCAGTCATCTAGAAGAAGGGAAGTCACAGCAAGTTCACCCCAAAGTCAGACTATGCAATGTTCAGACAAACTAAAAAATACATTAAAAAAAAAAGACAGTATAGCATGACTATACAACTACAACTTGTCTGGAAATAAATGGCTACATGGTATAGATTTGCAAAGTTGCATCTGAACAAAACACAAGGCTATCCTCAGTATCCTCGATTTGTTTAATAGATAAAAACAAACAAATTCAGCGTTTGAGCCTTTTGTTATATATGCTGCCTTCATGTGGTATGGTAAAGATGATCATTTCCATTTGTGAAGAGGAAATTATGAGTGCGTTGTGTTCAAGTGCTTTTGTTGTCGTAGTGAAGTGACACATGGTGAACCCACAGCAGAGCAGTGGTGAAATCATGGTCCATGTGAAACTTGCCATCTCCTTCCCGTTTAGTTTGGACAATGGGCTGGGCCATCTCCTGGTCCCAGTATATCATGCTGTCACTGGCATACACTACAGACCAAATAAATTCACAAGAGAAAATTACCTCAGACCGCATGGTGCCCTACTGGAGGCTATCCTCAACTGACTGTTAGAATCTGCTCTTGGGAGGGAAAACCAAACAATACCGTGGTTTTAAAAATGACACTAAGTTTAAATGGCAATGATATTAAAATTCTCTCTGCCACAGCATTATGTTGGATATAAAACTAACCAACTAACAGCAGCAGAGAACTTTTAACAGTATGCAATGCACGATACTTTCATTGCTTTCTGCCATGTTCAAAGGTCAAAGTTTATCTCATGTCTGCAGCTCGGGTATCATAAAACTTTCCCAGCTTTCCAGTGGAAATTACCACATGAGTGAGTGTTCATGTGCAATTTTGACATTGGTTTTTGGTATTTACCATAATTACTATAAGACATGAAAGCAGCATAAAAAACAAACAGATTTTGAAGATTGTGTCCAAACATTGTAATTTTCCTCTGGGAATAATTAAGTTATTTTTCATATAAGAATTCCTCATCAATGATTTAATAAACCTCCAGAAAACTATTATTTCAAGCAATTGTGGCTAAAGGTAATTCAACTACCTACTGAAATACAACATGACATATTGAAATACAATATGCCATGTGTTGTTTATCTGACGCTGTACTTCATCAACATTATTTTCTTTTTTTTAAATAATGTCATGAAAAATAAAACCTTGAAATGAAAAGAATGTGTATTTTCTGTTTCATACTGTATGTAGGGGAGAGGATTCCTTTAAAATATATGGTCACCTTGTGGCAGCTACTATATAAACATCAATTCATGTGATTTCTCTGCAGTAATGTCTAATTTATATTTCTTGCCATACCTTCAGTGTAATGTTTATAAAAGGGAAAAACGTCAT
This sequence comes from Leptatherina wallacei, assembly GCA_028567055.1. Taxonomy (NCBI): domain Eukaryota; kingdom Metazoa; phylum Chordata; class Actinopteri; order Atheriniformes; family Atherinidae; genus Leptatherina; species Leptatherina wallacei. The sequence goes on along the minus strand of JAOXYM010000006.1, from coordinate 23,818,300 downwards.
TTCCAACGAGAAAAAACTTTGCCAGAGCTTACAGTTTCCTTCCTTGTTTGTGAAACCTGTCAATCTCAGTGACAGTATCAATTCAGTTCAAATCAATGCAGCTTTGACAGCTACTGGATCTAAAATACGAGGGAAGCTGTGTTGACTTTGCTGCAGGGGAGGCTACAGCAGAATCTGGGGAATCTGTTTTTAGCAGGTTTTTGGGGTTCAGCTTCCATTTGTAAAGTCTTACAATAGTATGTAAATGAGATGCTAAAGTAAGGGAGAAAAACAATAGCTTGAAAACGGTCTCTTCCAAAGCTAACAACCTGGAGAGACAGTAAGTGCTGGGTTTGAAAGGAAGCTTTTGAGTATACCATTTTAAAGAACAAAAGTTTCATTGGTTTTATATGAGATGGTGAAGTGGAATATCTGTATTAGTGGGTAGATTGCTCACAGGAGGCTGGGGAAGATTTTAAAGTAACATGGTTGCACTCAGGAAATAGAAAAGGATGTGTTTGGAGTATGCTTGAAGGGGGACTTTGAGAAGGCAGGGACATTCAGGTGTCATCATTGCCATATTGGTAGGTTTGTGGCAGTGGGTTGCGATGAGTGTACAAGGATGGCAAACAAATGGTAAGCGGAGAGTGGTTAGACATATGAAACGTATTATTCTCTTGTAGGGATTGTCAAAAAATTGGGGGAAAAAGGACTTGAAAAGAAGGTGGAACGTTGGAATAGATCGTTATGAGTAGGCAGTGACATGAGTGAGTGGAAATGGAAACAATGGGAAAAGAAGCTGATGGAGGTGATGGACATTATGCAAGAGTTGTGTTTTTATGCCATTAACAAGTTATGCCAGGACTCCACAAGAGACATTGAGAGATTCTGGCAATTTTTAGTTCAAAACAGGACTAGTTTTTAAAAACCAATCACTATACTATAGCTCTGGCATCAACTCAGCAGCACTACAGCACTGACTCTGCTACACCACGCTATCACATAGCGATATGTGTGACTAATTTTACAATTATCAGAACAGAAGAGTCCATTAAAATTGTAGAACAAATGACTGAAAATATTCCCTGGAATGTAACTGCTTAATATGCAAGATGACCTTCTGATGAGTTCAGGGACAAGTTATCAATTAAAGGGAGAAAATAATGGCACATACTTGCAGACAATCACCCCTAGACACAAAAGTTCACAAAAAAACTGAGCTTAAGAGAGCTCGAGTCAACGCCTTTTTCTCAAGATGTCAGAAAGTTGATTTCAAGGAGTTAGAGAAACAGTCACCTAACTCACTTCTATATAATGGCCTCAGAAATCAGTTAATGTGTCAGCTGGTCAACAACGTTGGAAGAGTCCATTAGAACCTAAAGCTCCAGAAATCCCTTCTGCCACCTGATTCTGTAGTACTTTAGGGTTTGAAGTGTCTGTGGGAGTTTAACCAGGATGCACTCCATCAAAACTTGCTCTTAGGAGGAGCGGTCGAAAGCTACCGGAGTGTTTATGGTTGTTCTGAATGACACTACTTAAAGACATGGGGGAAGAATCACAATCAGGTGAAGTGTAATTTTTTGGTTCCAATCATTTTTCTTTCATATCATAGAATATGGTCAAATATATTAGATGTATTCGCTGGCGTTTGTTTGTCTGTATGTCTGTCTGTTAGCAAGATAACTCAAAGAGTTATGGATGGATTTTGATGAAATCTTTAGGAATCTCAGAAATGGAACAAGTGATTAGATTTTGGGATTTTGGGATCCACCTGGATCCAGGATTTTTTATTGGATTCTTTACTATGGGGAGATTGAGATAAGTTTGCCATAAGAGCTTCTAAATAAAAAATAATGCTCACAATCATTGGCAAATTTTTTTTCCAATGGCTTGGCAGGGGTCTGCAATCTGCCAAAAATTCAAGAATCTATATCAAACACAAAGACAAACTCAGGGCATTTCAAATGCCACATTATTGCAAGTATCTTGCAATAATAAGGCATATTTGACTCAGGTGGCAGCATAGTTATTAGTTGTGTTAAAATAGCATTATTCACCTACATGTACAACTAAAGACACAAGCTTAATGTTTCCAAGCTTTCCATCATCTTAAAAACATTGCCCGCATCCACCCCTCTCTCTTTCCCTGCAGCCAAAACACTCACCGCATAGTGAAATCTACAACTCCTATTTTTCTCCCGTAAGGGAGCTCTTGCTGTTTTGGAAACTAAGAACTAATCTTAATTCAAACAGTCACTGAGTACGGCCAGATGATCACAAAAAAATTGTATCTGCCATAGACTTTGCCTGACCAGGTTGTCAAACATTGTGAAGTTAAAGAGGGACGGTGAAGAAAATGTGCAAGGACAAGAACATAGTAATATTTCTGCACTTACACCGATTTGGGTCTGCTGTGCTGAAACTACAGATGTGATATGCAAAAAAACTAAGTTTATTTAGTACTTTTGCCTGAAACATTCCTATTATGTTCTTTTATGAATGCTATATTATATAACATTAATATGAAAGATATGAAACATTCTTGTTTTAATCTACGTTGTCACAGGTAGCTCACATGCTGCTCATACTCATACTGATAAATAAAAAAGTATCCATCTACTCATTATCCAGAATCAAAGTTTGTATGAGTATATAAAAATATTCAAAGTCTAAAGATCCTCTTTAGCCAAAATGGCCAAAATATTTAACTTTCACTTAGCATTAGCAACAATTGTTTTCATTGCTGCGACTTGGATACTTGTACATCATTACAGTCATGTTCCACAAAAAAGAAAACAAGAAATTAAGCCAAGCTTTGAGACAGTTTTTTTTTTTTAATGCCTGAACAAAGCTACAACTTGTGATGTGGTTTCCATGGTTTCAAGCTGTGCAGAGGCCAAACCAAAATGCAGAAATGAGCCAGCATAAGATAGAGAGAGCAATCTGAAGAGCAGAAAGTAATCTAAGTGACCTTCCATATTCTTCTTTGCTTCACACACGGTGAACTACAAGGAAGGGTCTATTTCCAACCACACCAAGGTTTTTAGAGGCAGTTAACAAGCAAAATGTAAATTCTCTTAAACATGCCTGGAATGAGCACGAAGACCTCTTCAAATGTGAGCTGGAAACAGCTTTAATGGCCTGACCCCTAAATATGAAGCTGCTCACAAATACTAAAGCAAATAACACCCGAGTTAAATCAGTGAGTCACCAGTGCAAACTCTATCTGGAGCAAGGGAGTTGAAGCATGCTTGTGAAAATGAAAAGTGTTATTCACATGGTCCTGCTGTTTGCCCTTCCAGAAACCAGTCACCTCGTCCCATCAACAGGTTTCAGTGTGGAAAAAACAATAATGACAGCTGCTGTTAAAACACACTTGAGCTCGTTTAATTCAATTTTTTGTGAAAGACAACAAGAAAGCAAAGAGATGAAAATGAAATAAAGATGCCAAATAATTACCTGAGTCACAGAGAAAAAGGAGTGCAGTGACACTGTTTATATTCTATTCAAAATCCACGTGAAGACAGAAAATAAAGAAACGCCTCCATCAATAGAATATAGACCCATCGGTGTGGATTCAACCAGACTGTTCAGTTCTCATCACAGATAATTGGTTGCTTAAAATTCTATAAAATGTCCTTCTAAATATAATAAACATTTTCATCTTTAACTTTCATTTGTTACAGCAGCTTAACAAGTTCATATTCCTCAATTCATTTTGATTACAAAAGGAAAAATAACTAAAAAGTGAATAAATAAAAGGCAGCGCCTCTCCTCTGCAGAACAGCTTTTACAGATGCACGCCTGAATAGATCGTGATGAAAAACATTTTAGATTTTCTTGGCCCCAATTTTCAAAAGGTATACACTCGCTGAAGCCCAAAAAAATAGAAGAAAAAAAATATCTTGTTAATTCAATTCTCAGCTGGTGCAGGCTGTGGTGAACGAGATTAGTGTGGGGCTCGGTGTGCAGGCACAAAAGTGTCCTTTATACTCTTTTACCTTTTTTTGCTAAAATGTGCTAGCTGGGGCCATTGTGCCATACCCACTGATGGGAGACCCAGTCCACCTTCCCAGATGGAGATCATTGTGCTGCTTTACAATCCAGCTGACAGGGAACTGAACCAGTTCAGTCTTTAGCCGCATTATTGAAAGTGTCCATCAAGCAGGAGATGAAACCACCGCTACCAACCCACCTGTTACCGAGGCTTAGTTCAAAATGAACATCCTCACACAATAGAATTTCTTATCTGATGGGAAACTGGGATGCACTTTGATGTGTGCGCTTCCTTTGACCTCTCAAATACAGTTAAAGGAAGAGCTTACAGAGCATTGTGAAAAGACCCAAGTTGGGGATGAATTAGGTTGAATAAATCTTGGGGGCTTTTAAAAATAGACTGTCCTCAAATGCTTACAAAGGAGGCAAAAACAAATGAGAAAGAGCCTCGTTTCCTTTATGTGAGTCAAACAATATGACAAGATGTCGAGTTGTGCTGAAAGTAACAAGCTATAAGCCTGAGGGCTGGCAATTTACAGTGTGTGTGTGTGGGTTTGTGTACGTGCGGGAGGTGTACAAAGACCACCTGGAAAACAGTAAGAGGTGGAATTACTGCCTCACAGTTGTATGCCTCTTTATGCAGCCAAGTTGCAGCTTACATCAATCACCTCCTCTGTTCAGGGGCCTGACGGTCATTTTCAAAATAAAGGGTGGCCCTCTCCCACTGTCCTATTCTGACTTTATATTGCATTTTGTTGCTTTTCACCAACTTGAAGGTTTCTCTAAACTAAATACAGCGATGTAATTTGTTGGTACTCTCCCTCTCTTCTCTTTGTGTTCGTCTTTATGCTGCATCAGTGTCTTAGGCTTCCTTTCGTGGCTCTCTTTTCTATTGTGTGACACACTTAACTATTCATGTGTACAAATCAGTAGTGTGCCTTGAAGTAAGTCTTATTATTCCTGATTTTCTGCTTTCTGCTTCACATTGCCTGTCATATTCAAATAATTTTAGTACGTTGAAGAAAGTTGCAACAAAATAGACTAAATAAAATAGTCTCTACATAATATGGTGATCAAGCAGAGGCTCTTCAGGCAGAGGCTTCTTCAGCTCCGCTGAAATAAGTACAGATACAGGAGATCATTCATGCCTACAGCAATCAACAGCCTTAAACTATGGCTTTCTACAATAAGTGTCTTTTTTTTTCGAGTATTCATTTTCTTTACAATCATTGATCATTCCCTGTCATATAGAAACAAAATATTTTGGATTTGGGGATTAATACAGTAATATTATATTCCTTAATTTTTCTGTATGGGCCATGTTATTTGCTTTATTTTGAGTTTATATGTTAATAATGACACAAGAATTTGAGATGAATGGTCCATCTAACACAACTGTATAATGGGGTGCCTGGACATATTTGAAAACCAAAAAAGGAACAAACAAACAAAGCACTTCTATTGGCTAGCTAAGATGACCAAACTGAGCTTGAAGGTGAAGCAGTAGCTCTGTCCTCACTTCAACCTGTATAACATCACTGAGTGTGCTCACCCTCTCTTGGTTATGCTGCTAAAAACATACATCTGCCGGGGATAAAAAAAAAAAAACAAAACAAAGAAAAATCCAAAACAGATATAGTTCCAGGTTGTGATGATGCTTGTAAGAAACATAAAAACCAAAGTGAATCTGCTCTTTTAAGGATAAAAGCCCACAAAGTCCAATTTGAAGGACCAGATAACCACCACTCCTCGATGGTTAAAAAAAGGGGCATTTTTATCTCAGCATAACAGAGAGCAAAGGCAAATGGGAGGAACTGGGTTTGAAATTGGAATTGAATTCAACAACATAGAGGCCATCTACAAGAAGGGACAGAGCAAACTCTACTTGTTAAGGAAACTGTTGTTTGTTCAATGTCTGCACCAAGATGTTGCTTGTCTGCAGCAGCAACAGAAACAGAGACTTAGGAACAAAAGGAAAGCTGCACACGCTGCTGAAGATAATAAAGGGTTGTTGACATCCTCTACACCAGTGTTTTTCTACCTTGTTTGAGTCAAGGTACATTTTTTTCATTGAAATAATCACTAGGCACACCACAAACTGAATATATTTAAAAATGAAACTCTGCAGCCTTTACTAACAATAAAAAGTTATATTGCCAAAGTGTTTTTAATAGAAATCAAATACTTTTTTGCAGATATTAATCAATTTGTTTAAAAAAAAAAAGGATTTTAGACCAATGAGGTAAAATTTGATCATTTCCCATGGCACACCTGACAATCTCACAGCACACTAGTGTGCCACGGCACAGTGGTTGAAAAACACTGCTCTACGCAACAAATGAAGAAACAACAGTGTGCAGCGTGAGGCTTCGTCAAGTCAGTGCAAGACAGACAGAAACCGGAGATCATTCGTGCCTGCAGCCGCCCCCTCCGGAACAAGGCATATTTCTTCTTCTCTTTTGTTATCATTGGTCTTATTTCTTAAAAAGAAACCAATAGGGCAGTGTTTAGCTCAACCGGTCGAGTAGCCGCCCCATGTTCAGACGATTAAGAACGCAGTTATCAACGCAGCCAGCCCAGGCTTAAATCCCGGCCTGGGGCCCTTTGCTGCATGCAGTCCACCAAATTCTCTGACCCCTTTCCTGTCCACCAAAACCCCTACTACAACATAGCAATTTCCCTCTGGGATTAATAAAGCATTTCTTATTTCACTTCAATCGACAATGGACCTGTGAATTACTAAAATTCTACAACAGCAGTGACGGCTCATCTTTGTACAGAAGGGGAAAACATCCACATGTGGGGGTTTTTTTCTACCTTTATTTAATCAGGAAAGTCCCATTGAGATTAATAACCTCTTTTCCAAGGGACTTCTGGCCAATATGCGGCAAGTTACACTTACAATCACTAACTTTTGTTACCCAGGATGTAGACTGGTCCATCTTGCAGAGTTTCTGTACATTTTGACAGCATTCATATGTTGACTTGCATGATTCTGCTGTTAAGTGTCTGCAGGAATGCACAGAAATGCTGAATGTGGAGTGTCGCATGATTAAGAACTCATATCCGAAACTGAATGATAACTTCTCACTATTCATCACCTCCATGTTCTTCATCCAACAACTAAACTTTGCCGAGTACTATGATGCAAACGTGAAGCTGACATGTGATTATTGGCCTTTTGACCATTTAACTCAAAGTGAGGGTTAGTGGCTTCGTGGTAAATGGACTGTACTTATAGAGCCTTTTTCTAGCCACATGTTGACCACTCAAAAGCACTTTTACACTACATGTCTAATTCATCCATTTACACACACTCATACAGCACTTCTATCTTTAATTACTAATTTTCCTATCGCTCACATTCATACCGCCATAGACTCATTGGGAGGCAATGTGGGGTTAGGTGTGCAGGAATGGGAAGAAGGAAACAGGAGAGAAAGAATTTGAGGAAACAACATTCTGGTGCTGGGGAAGTGTGGCGTTACCTCAGAATGAACCCTCTGAACGTGGGAGTGTAGGTTCCCCTTCTGCGAGAAGGATGCAGGGCAGAATATGCAGAGGTGAGGTTTCTCTCCGGTGTGTCTCACCATGTGAGTCTGCAGCACCACCTTCTGGTTGAAAGCCTTGCCGCAGTGAGAGCACTTATAAGGTCTTTCACCTGAAGGGAAGGACACAGTCAATTCGACTGGAGGTTGGCATTGAGCTCTCATTCTTCTACTTCGTTATTATTCAAACAAACTCAGCAATGACAAAAGATATCATTATTGAAATTTTACACACAAAAATGAAACAAAAGACTTTAAGCTAAATGAAGTGGAGTCAAATAAAAGCTTCTGCCTCTCTCTCTTGCACAGCGAAGTTTGTAATGGAACAAGCTGTGTGTTTCTGTCTCTGAGAGCGCGTATACCCTCTCGAAGCTTAAAGGTTGATTGAGATTCGGAGCACAATGGAATCAACGTCATCCACCGTTAGTCATGCGACCAGCAAGCCAACCAAACAAGTGAACATGTGAAGGTCTAGTGCTCAACATGTGGATGAAAGCTGCAGGTTACATTACCATCAACCCAAACAGCTGAACGATCTCAGAGCAACATGAGAGCATTAGAATTTAAACAGCATATTTGGATTCTACCCACACACAACCCCTCTGCATGGTAGATGAGTTGTATACAGTCCTTCAGTTACAGTGCCAGCCATTCAGCAAGAAGGTGATGTCAGGGAGAGTCCTCATCAGAGGGACAAATATGTGACTTATGTTGTGTAGAATTGCCCAGATTTCAGTTTAGAGAACCCTAAAACCCTCAATTCAAGTCAATCCGGCAGCTTTCCTGCTTATGGCAACATCGCACACCACCCACCTGCAAAATCTCCTGCTGCACCCTTGGAATAAAACAGTGCCCCCCCCTTCAGTTCCAACTTGGGTGTCAGTATTGATCTAATCCACCAAGTGGATCATAACACAGTGCCGTGTTGTTTTTGATTCTGACATCTGCATTTGTTTCACTAAACATGAATGTGCATGAATGATAAAATGTGGATTAGATCTCCACATCCTGGACATATCATCCCTTTTCGGTGCTTCTTACTCACCTGTGTGTATTCGTATGTGCCTGACAAGCTGGCTGGGCTTTTTGAAAGCCTTCCCACAGTGATGGCAGCTGTTTGTGAACCCACTGCGGTCTATGTTTTTCTTGTAGTTTCTTGAACTAGAGGAGAGTGGCCTGGGGATGAAGTAAGCACAAGAAATGCTAATTAATCTGCTAATAAATGAACTCATGAAGTACTGCAAATAAGCATCGGCACTGCAACAGTGCAAATAACCTTTAAAAAAAATTTACTTCTCTAAAATTTGGGTGTTATGCAAATGTATCTTTGTGCCTTTAAGGACACAAGCCAACATCATTAACAACAAGTGTGAAAACACATTATTAAAGTCATAAATCAATAAGCTTATGCAAAATTTCTTTAAAGTGCAGTCCATTTCCAAAAGTGTAGTTCTGAGGTAATGAGGCATGAAATGCACAGGAGATTCTCCTTTTGAAACTGCTGCTGTAAAACTCTTTTTGACCTTGGTTTTTACCGTTAAGCTCTCACAATGATAATTGGCTACGGAGGGTCTGTAAAAAGCAGGACGTCCTTGGACTTGATTACTTGAGCATTTGCATGCGAAATTTTCAACGTTTTTTTTTTTTTTCCTTGAGCACACAGACAGACTGACCACATGTAGTTATCAGCCACTTTCAGACCCAACCGTTCTCTGTGGATTGCGAAACTTTGAGTTTTTTTTTTTTCCTGTATTTGCATTTCCACAGCTGATTAAAAAAAGTCAGAACAAACAGCCAACAAGCAGGTGGTGTTCAAGTCAAAATACATTGTATTGTGTTGCATAAATGCTCAACAATACCTGGACTTCTCAGTTATGCTCTATGTTTTGTTCTTTTTATCACAGCAAATAATGTGGATGATTACACTTAACGTACGAGTACTTTTTCTATTAACAATATCTTCCAGATTCCATGAATACAACACCAGATCTGTGACAGCTGCTTTATATCAAAAAACAACAACACAAGCAGCCAGATGAGAATACTATCCCACATAGGATGACTACATTCAGTCAGGCATCACATCAGTAAAAAGTCCACACCACTGGGACACTGGCTTTATTCTGGGTTCAAGTGCTTTACTAAAAAGTTGTATCACAGCTGCATACGTGTCGTCACGCCAATAACCTTTCTGCTGCAACTGCCTGTACAACTGATTTTAAACACAGTTGTGTCTCTGGTAATGACCACAAACACTTTTGTCTAAACCCTGGCCGACATGACTTAAAAAGGATAGATATGAAAATTGACGAGCTGTAACTTCAGAAATCAAAGTGAATATCCTTCATTCAGACAGTTGTGAAGTCAGCCTATTATCACTTAAAGAACATTTTAAGGATTAAAGGACTGATGTCTCCACAGGATTTAGAAAAACATGTCCATCATTTATCTTTAGTAGACTAGACTACTGTAACGCTGTCCTTACAGGTCTCTAGTCCTCACTAAGACCAGG
>JAOXYM010000006.1:23774630-23797457 GCA_028567055.1 Leptatherina wallacei | reverse complement strand
TGTATGTAAAGCACCTTGAATTGTCCTGTACATGAAATGTGCTATACAAATAAACTTGCCTTGCCTTGCCTTAATATCTCATGAGACGTATTAATAAACTAACATATAAGAGTCTTGCCACAAGAAATCAATAACTTAGAGAGTTCCCTGAGGTTTCTGCAGCTGATCTAAGTAATGCATGCAATGATACTACTATCACACCTATACTGTCTAACACTTGTGGGTCAGGCAAGTCAATCAGCAAAAAATTTCAATCAATTACGAATTCAGTGGCACCACTGCAATGTTATGTAGAAAAATAATTTATTAACTTTAAAAAAGATTGATACTTTTCATATATAAAATTGCCTTTTGAATATATCAAAAGCCTTGCTAAAAAAACTCGGTGGTCAAATGACTGAGGTTTAGAAGTGCAGGAGCCACTACAAGGGAAGCAGTTCATATAGATGTAATCTCTTTTAAAGCACATCAAAATATCTGGAATATCCCATCAACAGACACAAAAATGTTAGCAAACTTGTAGCCTTTTAACTGTGATTGAAGGAACGAGAATTCTTCAATAACTGAGTTATACAGGATCGATGATATACTGATCAACAGTGTATATAAATGTTTTAACAATCAATACATTTATTTTTAATGCAACACTGTTTTGAGTTAGTCCCTGTTAAATATGTTAGAATAAAATGAAATAAAATCAGATTTGTTGTGAGTGCTCTGCTTTAATGCAACATCTGCAAATCTGGATAGGCAGATGTCAGAAAAGACATAAAAGTTATAGAGCAACATGTGCTCCCATTCAAACAATGTTTTCAACAAGATAATACTGCATCTATCACAACAGCATGGCTTCATAGTGTTAGTCTGGATCCTAGATTATCTAGATTGCAGTCCAGACATTTCACGTAAAGAATAGTCACATCATAAAATGTAAAATACATCTAGTAAGAAGCAGGACTGTTGAGGACCTAATGTATATATTCATGAATGGGACCACATCCCCCTCCAACAGTTCCCACAACTGCTGTCTTCATTTCCCAGATGTTTACAGACTGCTGTTAAAAGAAGAGAAGTTACAGATTGGCAAACACAACCCCATCCCAACTTTTTTTTAAAAATGTCTCACTTTCTGTTGTGAATAAAATTAGGGTTTCTAAAATTTTGAAATCCTTACACTGTGTTTTTGTTCACATTTTACACAGCTATCCGGTGTAGTACCTTGAGTATCGTAATGATCCTGGTAATCACTTAGTCACTTGTGCAACTTAAACCTGTTATCATGCCCTTAAACATGCCCATCTGTTGTGTGGATATGTCTGCTGCAGGATGTGAATCACAGTGTGAGAGTGACTGCCTCAGCAACATTTTTCTCCAAGCTAGGCTACAGGTGGAAAGCCTTGAGTCTCTTTTTTTTGTTTCTTTGTTTTCAAACAAGGAAAGTCTATGGCCTGGCTTTTAGTGAATAAGCAACCATCTGAGTGCATGTTCATTTTGTCGGAGCATCTGTTCTCTGGCAGTTATTTAGCGCGTCCCATCGCGGCTGAACAGGCCGCTGATCTCACCACTCAAAACAAAAGACTGGACACCACTCTGACCTTGTGGGACTGCCCACACCCCTCTTTCCTCCCTTTCCTTTTTCTTTGCGCTGCAGTGTTCTGCCTTCCCTCTCACCACAGTCAAGAGGAGAGAGATCAATCATTAAAATTGTCATGAGCTCTGGGAGTGGGATCGCCAGGAAGCCCGCTTCTCCAGGAGACATGCTTAAACTCATGTTGAGAAAACCACGCTGAGAGAGAAAGCCAGTGAGCGAGTGAAATCTACTGTTGTTGTTGTTGCGCCCCATCACTTGCCTTGTCATTCATGCTAACAAACCTCACCAGCAGCACTGACATCAATGAGACTGTCTGCGCTTTTCCACAGACAAGGCTAGACATGAGTCAGACTTGGAAATGCGGCGCTTGTTTGCAGCACTTTGCAGATGAGGTATCCTGTGAAAAAGTCCTGCGCAATTAAAGATTAATTTCTTGATTTCTTAGCAGTCGGTGGCTTCAGTGCACCTTTAATGACATCAGACTATTTAGTTAAAAATCAACTCTCTGAAAGGTGTCCTTTCTGATTCCCTTTTCACACCAGGACATTGTTGTCTGTAAATATACCACCATCTCAGGCAGAGGCAGACAATGACTAAGTCAGCCTCAAACAAAGGATAAATTCAGGCCCAATATTCTCCGTATGTAGCATGAGGATTGGCTGAATATTCCTTTATGATTGGGGGGGGCAAGTGTCGGTTATTGCTGTGACCCCTGGAACAACCTTGTTCGGTAACATTTCACATCCTGCCAGCGTTTCTTCTCCCAGGTGTGGCTGAGTCTCCCCCTGTGCTGTCAGAGAGCACTGTCCGGATCCATGAAGCCGATCATTCTTTGGCATCATGGAAACAGCAACTGACAGCCATGGTCGCCATGGGCGTTCTCCCCTGTGACAGTCCTCGTCACAGGGGACCGGGAAGGTAAGGCCAACACTCAGCAATGCTCTCCGGACCACCGGCTTTAAGCTTTACTAAAGAAGAAAGAGGCTTGCCAGCACGTAGAGGATTTATTTGTACATTTCATTGGGAAAATTTCAAACAGCAGCATGAAAGTTTGCAGCTGAACAGATCAGCAAAGGTAAACAAATATAACGTATTTATAAGACTATCTTTTTCAATATTGGCACGAGATGAACATCAGCATTAGATAATCACATGCAGATAAAGTTATTAGATACATCCTGTAAGATGCATCACAGTTAGTGTTACAACATGGGACTGTATCGTTATGCAGCATTGTGTACCAGGAAGGGAAAAGGATACGGGAGTTGCATCCACTTATCCACTATTTAGCCTCCCTCTTCTTGTTACAATGAGGGTTGGAAAGGGCGGGTGTGGGGCCGTGGGGTGGGATTACACAAACAAAACCGAGCAGTCAGTCGTAAAGGTGCGCACACGGGCACAAAGTAGATCTCAACTACTTTTAAAATAAAGCCTAGCTCATGGTCAGCTGTGCTCCAAAGATGAAATAGCATTGCAGGAGTGTTTTGTAATCAATAATGCATGGCTGTCCATCTTTGGAAAGCAGAAAGGCCCTCCAAACACACCAGAGGCATCAGACACTTTTTATTTCATGCTGAAGGTCAGCGTAGCAGCATGGACGTCCCCACGGTGCATAACACGAGGATGCGAATGGGAAAAAAAAAAGTTTTTTAAATCGGCTCCTTCTATATGCACGTCTACGTTTATATAACCTTTAATTAGGAGAACCTCTGATTTCGTGCTTGCGATGTAATGAGGGCAGTCATGTAAGATGATCACAAATGAAATAGAATCATTTCAATGATAGGATGAAAATGAATAAAGACGACAGCAGGCAAGTTGCAGCATTACAGTTAATGTATCTAACCCTACCGGGACCTTCCCAATGAAATACCAACAGCTAGAAAAAGAGCAGCAAACAGAAGTAGTGAGTTAAGGGCGTCAGGCTTACCCTGAAGTCATCTTTAATTACCAAGTGTATATTGACTAATTACAACAGAATACAGCATAGGTGGCCTATATTTCTTACCCGAATAACCCCACCAGGAGTCACACCACGTAACCCTCACAATTAATTTTACTATCCTTTATTAAGTTTGTATTGTTTATGAAATTATCACTACTTTTAGTAGCATAATCTTTTAGAAATGAACTGTATTGTTGAGAAACACTGGTGTTATTATAAAGCAATATACACTTCAGTCAGTTTATTAGGTACAACTGTTTGATTGCTTAACACAAATAGCTAATCAATCAATCAATCAATCAATCAATCAATCAATGCTGGTACCAGACGGGCTGGTCTGAGTGCTTCAGTTACTGCTGATCTACTGGAATTTTCACTCACAACCATCTCTAGGGTTTACAAAGAATGGTTCAAGAGAAAATGTCCAGTGAGCAGCAGCTGTCTTGATGAAAATGTCTTGTTGATGTTAGAGGTCAGAGGAGAATGGGCAGGCTGGTTGAAGATGTCAGAGACTCAAATAACCACTGGTTACTAGGATATGCAGAATACCATCTCGGATGGACAACATGTCTAACATGGAAGCAGATGGGCTACAGCAGCCGAGGACCACACAGGGTGCCACTCCTGTCAGCTAAGACCAGGAAACCAATGCTACAAGTCACACAGATTTACCAAATTTGGACAAAATAAGATTGGAGAAACGTTGTCTGGTCTCTCAGAATTAGGTGGAAACAACATGAAAGCATGGATCTATCCTTCCTTGTATCTACAATTCAGGCTGCTTTGTGGTGGTGTAATGTGTGGGGGGATATTTCACTGGCACACTTTGTGCCCCTTAGTACCAATAAAACATCATTTAAATGCCACAGCCTACCAGAGTATTGTTGCTGACCTCGTCCATCCCTTTATGATCACAGCGTACCATATTCTAATCGCTACTTCCAGCAGGAAAATGCACCATGTCACAAAGCTCAGATCATCTCTAACATGACAGTGAGTTCACTGTACTCCAATGGCCTCCACACTCAGCAGATCTCAATCCAATATTTCACCTTTGGGATGTGGCGGAATGGAAGATTCTCATCATGGAACTGTGTGATGCCATCACATCAATATGGAGCAAAATCTCTGAGGAATGTTTCCAGCACCTTGTTGAATCTATTCCACACAAATTTAGGGCAATTGTGAAGGCAAAAGGGGGTTCAAGCTGCTACTGGGAAGGTGGACCTGATTAAGTGGCCGGTGAGTATTCAATATCAGTGTCGTAATAGATATCATCTGTTTTGACGGTAGCTGTTACATTATACTTCTATAAAACAGAGGTGAGGAACAGAGAAGAAACATGGTCGTTCGTTGTCAGCTGACTGATCCAGCGGCTTTCTGTGTGTTTTATTTTCCTGTTTACTTTCCTATATCTTAATGTTTGGTGCCGCAGGGATCATTACGACTCACAAGGAAAGTGGGGGCATAAATCGATATGTAGAGTGACTAATCATTAACTAATTACTCACTTTTACTCACTATTGTTTCTCCCTGTTGGTTCATAAGTAAATAATCATTATCAACTGTATAATCTAGGATTGGATTTATTAGGAAAGTAGTGAACTATCAGGATATTCCTGATTCATTCCTGGCTCACTTTATGCAAAGTAATAAGTCATATGCAGGTAAGGTATTACAGAGATGTGCAAACTATAAAACAATGGACTATTTCATATTTATAGTGCTTGTGAAAACCCATTATGATTCTTATGCTGGTTGTTTCACTCATTTATCTGTGTGTTGGTCATCTCATGCACAAGAGGCCTCTTCTAGATGTGGTACCCTCTTGACCAATGACAGCTGGAACTGGTTCCAGCTTCTTTATGACCCCAAACTGGATTAAGAGGGTGTAGAAAATGAATGATTAAATACATTTCAGGCTATTGTGTGTTTAATAGTGTATCTACAAGCAACATCAATATGTTTTGCTTAGATTTTTGCCAACTAAAATCAATATTTTATAATAAAGCTAGAAGTGGTTTGAAAAGACATATTATTAATTCAAATCAGCTCATAGTGAGCAGTCCTGTGCAAGTTTATTTTGTGACATCAAATCTCCAAATTACAATTCAAAAAAAGCAGTTAGTGCTGTTCATATGACTGATGAATGTTATGAATTTGAAAATGCTGATTTGAATAAAAGTTTGATCAGTCAGGCAATTTTTGAGCAAACATGGGCATTTTTAAAAGGTTTTAAAATTTCACTTACATTTATATGAAATCATAAAACACAACTAAAATATCAAGATCTGATTTTATTTCTGAGTTCAGTCAGACATTTGAATGAAAAACAATCTGTTTTTTGACAAAAACAAACTACATCGCTTCTTTATATTGAGCTTCAAAATGTTCACATCATGCAAAAGAAACCTGAAAGAACAAATTATATTTGTAGAAATGAAAGCAGGATATGTGGCGTGTAAAACTGAGTCCTTTTTAAAGAACTATGATCTATTAATGTTTGATCATTATTTTTAATTTAGATCAATGTTGATCCAGTTGTTTGTTGATGTAAACTGATTTATTGTTGCACCCCTAATTCTTACTAATTCTTTTTCCATCATGTTTCCATGATGTTCTTTCCTCCTGTTATGATTTTATGTGGTTTTCACTGATGCAACACCTCTTCATGCACTTATTTGTCCTCTATATAAACTCATCCCCACACTCTCAACATTTTTATCAACACCCATCTGCTCAGTCCAGATATACTCTTAAATATTAATCCATCTCCATCCTTATTGCATTATGACAGAATGCTCATCACCTGCTCGAGAGCCACGGTCTGTATTGATTTCCCCATGGCTTCTCTACATCTGGATGTAAAATTATTCCATCAGCACAGCTTTCTCTGTCCTCTCTATATGTAGAAATATGCATATCCCAACACACACTGTGATGGCCAAATTTAGAGCTCATATAGATATAAACGCTTACAAAATCACATCCTCCATTTCTTGCAGAGTAAGAACAGTTTGCTGGAACATTTGCCTCCACAGAGACACGCGTGGCCACCTGTATGCAACATGCATGCAGCCACCTCATCCCAACGTCAAAGCCAGAATGCTGAGTTAACGCTCATGCAATGGGGTTGGTACATAAGGATAATCAGCCTCCCACACAGAGCCGTGGCCCTGTGACAGCTCAGATCAATTAAACACCATTAAAGGCTGGTCCCAGAACAGCCATGGAGACTACCTAATGTCTTCTCCCCCCCCCCACCCCCCACACACACACGGTGCTAACAAAATCCATCTTCTCCCTCACCCAAACCTAATTACAGGTAGAGATGCACTGTGTGAGATGAAAAGCAGGAAGATCCTTTGATGGATGGCGAGCTCCAGCAAAACAGAGCAAACAGGTAATTAACATAACAATGGGGACGAGGCAGGGGTCTCACACAAAGACACAAGTGTGGCGCTGCATTTGCCGAGGTGTGCTCATGTGTGCTACGTGTATGCGTTTGAGGGGACAAAAACACCAAAGTGCAGAAATAAAGGGAACTGAGGACGAGAGCTGAAAACTTTGATGTGCTGTGAAATGCTGCTGTGCAGCAAACAGTCTTACACAACGCTGTAGGGAGTGACCAGACGCTTAATGGAGGTGTTGAAACCTTGTGCATGGATAAATAATTTAACCATTGACAAAGTATACCTCATTAATTTTTTATTATGGCATATTTACGAGGGAATCATGAAGATGTGATGGCTGTGTCCATTTAAATTGTCAGCTGCGTTGGAAAAGAGCTACTCCTCCTCCTCTTCAGACAGTTCACAACTCTGACCATATTATCTTCATTTCCTGCAAGCTTTCAAGCTCTAAACAATGACACGAAAAATGTGATGTGAAAGCAACAGCACGCTCTGATGGCTCATGAGAATAAAACGCACACACCTCATAAGCCAAAGATGAGCTGGGGGAGTTGCGTTCAAGTAATAAATGGCACTAGAACATGATTCCTCTATGGGCTAGACTTTTGTCAGGGTTTCTATGTTAGGATGGCAACAATTGCTTGGTAGCATGTTTGTTACTATGGTCATAAACAAGAAACTGAACAAAGACATTTCAAAATGGATTAGCAAAAAAACAGGGATGTACAACCTCTGGCATCAATTGCACACTTAATAGACTAAAAATATAGTACAGCAGGTAGAGTCGAATTATAACTGAATTTTGAAGATTTTCTTTGTGGTTTTCTGTGATTGTGTCAGCACGAAAAATACACCAAAACATGAGGAACATGTCCGTGTGAAGCACAGCAACTCAGACAATATTTACATTGTTTTTGAAAGTGAAACATTACTTGTGAGAGCAGCAAACACCTTAAAACAACAAAAACACTGCAGCTTCCACTGTTTTGATTCTTGTAACAACATACAGCATAGATGCTCTGCTACCTGTGAGGAAGTCCTCAAAGGCGTCAACTTGGCCACTGTATTGCGTGCGAGGCAAAATAGCACCAAAATCTCATCTTGTGTCTGTAATAACTGCCTAGTCTGTGGGCAGACAGTCATACATCCAGTGACTGCTGACAGTTCATTGTTCTCAAAGTGCTTGGTAACCGATGTTTAATCATATGTCACAACATGTTTAGATTTGTTTGGCTTTTCTAACAGCTGGTGGTCAAAACAACAATATTTCAATGTAAAATGAATGTATTACGCAACTTTGTTAGTCTTATTTAGTTGTAAGAAGAGGTAATAAAAATAGTTCTGTTGAGCAGTGAGCCCTGCCTAGCTAGCTTGTTGCATCGCTAATTCTGATTGAGCTAATATTGGCTGGTTCTGGTAGTTTTGCTCCATGTTTGCTAAATAAAGCTTTAATCCTTATAAAATTATATGAATTTTATTTAGGCTTATTTATTAATTCCGATTACAAGTCTCAAATAAAGTCTTATAAAGAGCTAAATGTTTGCTTCAGAAATATAGTACATATATGAGTAGAGTGTGTTGCAGTATTCTAGTATCCAGAGGTAGAAAAAAAAGGGATTCACCAAGTGGGTGCTCAGGAGCTTGTTGTAAGCCTGCATCTGGAAATGAGTAACTAATGGCTTCTAGTTTATTCCCAGCATGTGGCCAACTTTTCTGGAATTTTAGATCTGTAGTAAAACATTTATGTTCAGCACAGTCCTTTTCACATGAAACAAAAGCCGGTTGTCCCAGGGATGTTTTGTACTTGTAGGAACATAGCTAATGGGTGTTAGCTTGGATCTAGAAATGACATGATGGGTGAAGATGAGCAGATAATTGTAATGAGCAGGTCATCGCTTGTTGTGATGTACCTAGTTTCACAATGAAGACGTGTGAAAACAACTTGAGTGTTAAAGGTGACCCCTGTGACATCTATCTAATCTGTCTGTGATACCTTAAAGTTATTTAGAGTTTGAAAATCGAGTCCGGTCTCTTGTTAAATTCTTATTCCCAGTAAAAGGTTGTGAAGTTGTGAAACAACTTAACTTAAATCAGAAAAGATGATTACAGCATTATAATTCTAGGACTTAAAACCTCAACAGTTATCCTCAGGTCTTTAATTATCAAACAGTTCTCATTAAAAGGTGATACACAGTGATAAAAATACCATGTCCCTTTTTTTATGTTGATGGCATCAAACTCGAGATTTGTTTACATTTTTTAAATACAGCAAAGTTGGTCGCTATAAGGGCAGAAAATCTTTTGTTTGAATAAAGGTTTAAATCGTGGTTAGCATTGGTTATTTTTGTATGATCCACACGCTTCGCTGAATTTCTCATTTCTTTTTATAATATTAGACATCATGAACCAACAGACTGGAAACTGAAGGTACCAGTTTGCTGTCACAGTTAAATGAACTGATTTGTCTTCATGATTATTCTGTTTCAGGTCACAGCTTGTTCACTTTACACAGACAATGAATGCATACTGAGGAAAATTAGATGATAGCTGGGATCCTGCACTACAGCCCTATGGCTGTGGTGGGAACCCTGGCCTGCAGTGATCGGGGTTCCTGTAGTGGTGCCCACTGTAGACATAGGTGGGCTGGCTCCTGGTGTGGATGGGTTCCCAAAATATAATTTCCTCACAGCAGCATCAAGCCAGATGTTTATCATGTTTATTATTAGTTGTGTTTTTGTACTTGCAGACAAAAAATAAGGGTTTAAGTTTTTGTTTGGGTAGAAAGGGGAGGGAGGAACAAATGGGAGGAATCTGAGTGAGGGTTATTTGCATTTTGTGGGTGTGTGTGTGTGTGTTTATTTATTCATTTGTAACCAGAATCCCTGTGTGTGTGTGTGTATGCACGTGTGACTGTGTGAAAGAGAAAATAGAATATTTTTAAATTGTTATGTTACGTTGTTGTGTGAAGGATTGTTTTATTTCAATATGCATGAATTACTTTGTGTTGCATTGTTACATGAAAAGCGTTTCATAAATAGAATTTGAATTGATGTGATTTTTGTAATATACATAGTTTTGTCTGTTACCAAATGAGCAACCTATTCAGGCTGTACACTACCTTCTTGGCTAGTGGGATAGGTTCAAGCTCTCCTCATGAAACTGCATTGTAATAAACAGGCATACAGAATGGATGGAAGGACTTCTTTTCTGGTACTGGCTCTACAGTCTACATAAAACACTTGTTCCATCAGTATTTTTCCATAGTTATTAAGCCTGAATTTTTATGATTGAACAAACTTATGCGTTATTTACGTAAGTTTATTTCACAGCTGATTTGTTACCTAGAGTTAAAGAAAAATCACTGACTGAACTAAACAGAGTTTATATATCAATATCATATTTACAGTAAGTGAAACACATGTCTTAAAAACTCATTCATTGTCATGGAATGCGAAAAACCATCTATTTGCCAATAATGGATGTTGTTTATTTTCCCTGCTTGTAAAAGTCAAGCCTTTATAAAGTCATACAATTTAAATTAATGAACAACAAATAAGAAAACTTAAACAGAACTGGCAAATACTAATCAAATAGTGTAACAGTGTAGGCGTTTATATAAAAGAACTTTAAGCAAAATTACGTACAAATTCAAGTGGAACAACAATATGTAATTTACATGACATTGTAAAAAAAAAGTAGAAAGAAAACATTTAACTAATGTACATAATCTACTACAGTTTAATCATTTAAAATGTGTCAAAAGCTAAAGTTGCTAAATAAAATATTTTTTGAAACATGTATGAATAAATGCATGCAATTGCACTTAAAATCTGACTTACTTTTCCTGAAGAAGTTTTGGCTGGGGGAAATTCTGATTGTTTTTTAACTTTAGGAATCTACAAGTCTTATTGTTTGGTTATCAAAAAAGCCCCACTGAGATGAACCAGCATCTGTAGTGTCTATGCATGTGTAGCTATACTTCACAGAACATAGAGAGAATCTCTAGATAGAGGTTTTTTCAGCTCCCTGCATTAAGTACCATTACAAAATGTCATTCCCACCCAGTATAAGCCTTACACAGTTACTCACCACAATGTTTTTTTTTTTTTTTTACTTAAAATGATTTTTTATTAATTTAGTCTCCCTCATTTATCAAAATACTGCAACAGTGGAAATGCTTACACATTAATTTAGCTTCACTTATCATGTTTTTATCAACTAAAAACACATTCTGCACACATATTTTGCAATTTCAAATCATTGTGCTTGGATACTGAACATTATAAAAGAATTTCAATGACTAAAAAAGAAATGGTACTAATCTACTTAATAACGATTTAAAAATATTTTTCCTGACCTCTTACTGACCCATCTGAATTCTCGCTGGGTTATTACCCAGGTTATGATCCTCTTTCTGACTTGAATTTGTATAAAAGAGATAACGCGTTAATATGCTGGTATACAGTTTTATTCAGAGCTGAAAAAGTGTGAAAAAAACACTTTTGTGGCAATATAAATCCTAACCACTGCACATCAGCTTAGATTACATTCAGACCCAATCACATAAGAAAATGCTGTAAACCCCCTGCTTGATGGCCCATCACATGATTGAAAAACACAGTAATTCTCAGTCTGTGGCAGAAATGTTCCTGTGGGATTAGTGTTGTGGGACAAGACTCCTTTTGTTTTGGATTTCAGCACTGCATTCTCCCTGCACTCAAATCATTTCACAACTACAAAAACTGCTTTCTGTTCAGCTACTGTAATAGTCCGAATGGCGCTGACCTGCCTCCATTACTTTCTGCATATCTCATTACTCTCGGCAAACAAAGATAAGGTTCACACACACTGCAAATCTCCTTTTCATTACAGTAAATAATTCTGCTGCATTTCCAAGCTGATAACAATTAAGCCTCAATGGCGGTGCGTGTAGCACCAAGCTATATGTCTAGATAGCACAATGCAGTTGTGTATCAGAGAAGTGGGCGTGAATGAGAGACTTACAAACGCTTTCAAGAGAGAGACGCTCTGAAACTTCCAATGCACATTTGTCATGCTTTTAAGTGATTTACAAATGAGAGGCATGAGGGCTTTGTGAGGGAGACACTGAGAGAGAGTTTCAGAGAGGAGCTTTGTGTGTCCCTGCCTACCCACAGCATATAGATGGAGTTGGAAATTGTGTTTGTGCGTCATCAGTTGTCATTAAACCAAGACAATCTCCAGAGCTGCGACTGCGGTGAAGGGGGAGATGGAAAAAAAATACATGATGAACAGGATGATGATGTTTTTGGGAGGATTTTTTTTTTGTTTTTTATCTTTCATTTAATCAAGAAAGAATTTGGCAAAAAGAAATTGAAATGATAGAGGATTGCTTGATGTTTATTAAGAAAAATCCCCCCTTTTTTCCCCCAATTATGTGAAATCTAAGCATAGTTAGTGTGTTTTTTTAATCCATTTTTGCCCATTTAACTTCAACCCCCCTGACACCACTCCCACTCTTTTCTATGCACACACACATAGTCTCTCACACACACTATCCACACAGTAATAACGTATAACTTCTCACGGATGCTGATGCTTTTCTCTTGCTACTTTTGACTCATTTCTTATAGGTCACTGTTCAGGGGTTGCTCATTCAAACCAGGCAGCCCTTGAACAAAGATGAGAGTTAAAAGAAGAGAAAAAAAAGACAGAGGAAGAGGGAGGAGGGACAATCTAAAAGCAACCCATCCCCCTCTCTCGGCAAGAAAAAAAAGCATGCCTTGCCATGATTTCCTCTGCCACCTTCCTATATGAGGCCTGTCTTATTTTGTTGTTGATGTTTTTTATGTTTCGACATCAAGATCAGATTAAAGTTAATGGAAAACACTTAAGAATATCTTTAATATTTGTCATTGTTTGTAGCAACAATATGAGTAAAGTTGTTGACAAGTTTTCCACCGTTAGCAACAGGTTTTCTCATATCCTAAAAATTGATGATTGATGTAATTTGGTGAGATCACTGGCAAACATAGGCTACCCCAGGTATAATTTCCTATTTTGAAAAAAAACAAACACTTAACTGACAAAAATAAGCTGACACGTAGAGGTGTCAGCTGTTTTTTAACACGGCTTCTGTGTTGGAGCTTTTGTCACAGGCTGTGTGTGGCTGATCTGGGTTCTGCTTTGCACAGAGGATCGGTGGTGGGGGTGGGTGTTGTGCAGTGGGATGCTACTGCTGTTGCTGTTGTGTTGTTTTTTCGGGAATTTTTTTCAAGCTCCTTCTCCACCATCCATACTCATTGCTTCAGTAAAGTAAAACTAGACAGGGCTAATTACAAAGTCAGTAACAGCACTCGGGGGGGATACAAACAACAGCTGTCTGTGGCACGAGTAGAAAAGTCAAACACACAGTGGCGCACACATGATCACATCCACACACATGCCTCGGATATAATTAACAAGATCAAGATAAGTGGAAGGCAATGCAAAATGTCTGTTTTGGGAGCTTCAAAACAACCATTTGAAGCTTCACAACTTCCCATAAAGGTGAAGCAGCTTTGTGTTGAGTGCATATATTGAAAATGTCCTCATAATAGGCAAATGCACAATGTGAATGTTTAATACACAAAAAGCAGTAGTAACGGCTATTTTTCTGGAAAAAGAACAGCCCTCTAGCTGACATTGTTTTCATTTTCTGAGTCTTTCACTGTGTGTGTTTGTGTGTGATGGTGGAAAAATGTACCTACCACAGAGGGAAGTTTCAGTACTTTAGCAGGTGTTTATGTGACTGCTAATGGACAGATTACTGTAACTCTGGAAGGAGCACGTCAGAAAACTTTACATGTGTGTCGATAAGATCAAAATAAAGTCAGAGATGCTTAAACGGCAACTGTAGACAAGAGCCGAGCTGGTGTCTGTAAAATATAGTGTATGGTATTATTAGACTGAGTTTTCACTGCTGTAGCTGGAGAGAGGTTATCTACACTAAGTAGCAGTGGTTTTCAGGTGGATGTGGCCCTCCAGTAGTAACAACATAAATTTGAGGCAATAAATGAAGTTCTTTTTTCCAACATTAGGACAACTACAAAAAAACTTTTTTATTCTTTAACCCTCCTCTGTCTGGATAAAAGCAAAATGTGGTACGGTTTTCCAAATTATTTAAATGATATACACTATGTTTTTGTGTGAAATTGCTGGGGGGGGGTTTCACAGTTTAACTCATTACACCTCAGGATATTGTATATTCATATAATGTGGCTTTATTGGCTCCAACCAAAGACTACTGACGATATCATCTGCTGCAGACTTTACCACAGACAACTGCTTGCATACATTTGTCCCTTTAAGGTTTCAGTGAATCTAAACAGCTTCTGATGAGGATGTGTGTTTATCTGTTTTAACTTATATAGTAATAAAGAATACATGAATAAATGGCTAAAAAAATGCAGATGGATTTCTGACTTGTTTTTAAAAGTCATCCAGTTTAAAGGTTTTTCTTAGTTAATGAAAGTGTTAATAATCGAGATATAACATATGATCCATGTGATGTTCATAAAGTAATGGTACAACAGTCTGAATGCATAAAACAGAACTGTAACTAGATCTGGTAACTCCTGAATAAATGGTATCTTATTAAAGTGGAAGCACAAAAACCATGTCTATTTTGCATGAATTCAAAACACATGCGCATTATTGAAAGAGAAATAAAGTTTAAACTTTTCAGTGACGATGATAGAGGAAGCGTGTGTGGGGGTGGGAATGATTGTGAGTGAGTGAGAGTGCATGAGGAGAAGGTTAGGCGAGTGGGTGTGTAAGCAGGTTTTCAGATGTAACTGCAACTATTTCAGATTTTCAGGTAATATGAAGCCTAAACTCTCATATTCTGCTGCTAAAATCCTTTTTCATGCATCACAGCAGAGGCGGCAGTTCAATTTTAGGGGGGAAAAGTGACATATGAAGTCACCTAAATATTCTTATGTGATTATATTTGTTAAATGCTGCTGTTGTCTTTAGTTTCCAGTCACATTTTTCTTGAGCCTCACTTGTCAACCTGTTTTCTTTCTCAATTTGTTAAATGCACAAACTCAATTTCCAGAATAGTTGGCAAGCTTAGTAACATGGGACAAAAAATTAAATCAGTGGAAATGGTCAAATAGTAAAAAGAATTATCTCTTATGCTCACACTCACTCCATAGTCCTCACATTTATCACGATTACAGGAATCGCAGTTAGCACAACAGGACAAACATTATCATGTCCTGATTTAGAAAGCTGCAGAATGAAAGGGATTGTTGGACATAAGTATCACCAAAGGTCCCCTAAACAAAATCAATTGTTGGTCCATATTTAGTTTTTAATTAGTTTGAACCTTTATTTAAAAAATGCAAGTACAAAGGAAACCAATTATTTTCTGTGTCATCATTGAAAGACATTCCTTTATTGTATTATTTCATGCCTGCAACTCCAAAAAAGATGGGAAATGACTTCAAGTCAAGTCACAGGCTTCAAATTTCCAGACATCAACTCCTGCGACTCCCTCTACAACTCCTCCAACTTCTAAATGTACACACTGTACACATCCATCCTCCCTGTGCACTTAAAAAAAGAAACCAGTTTAATTGTGTCATGCCCAGTCTATTAGATTGTGACATCGAGGGCTTCTGACCTTGACTTAGTTTGACTTTCTGTTATGTTGTGCTGGTAAGTCGCTTATTTGTTGACATTAGCAAACTCTATTTTTCTACAGCTAACATTATCTTATATTGAACATTGTTGGTTTGCAGTGGGACGGAATAGAAGCAATGCAGCAAGGCACTCTGACATGAACATAAACATCACATCTTTTGGATTTTCCCAGAAAATTCATACAGGGCCATTTACATAATCCACAGGCAACCATGAAATGTGAAGAAAGGCCTCACGTTTTGCTTACATTAAAATTTAATGACAAGTCCCACACACAGTCTGTTCAGCTGCTGCAGTTGTTAGCTAAAAGGCTGCAATGACTACAGTGTTTGTGATTGTGTTGATCTGAGAAAGCTGAATTGACTATAATTGTATTACTTTACAGTAATGAGGGTTTATTTTTGGTAAAAATGTTAATGGACATGCTTATTCTGCATCTTTTAATCTCATTGAGGTTCAGCAAACTGCTTCATAATGTGTTTCTCATTCACACAAACAGCCATACATCACTTGTTATACAGTTTTTGGTCTGTCAATCACACATAGACAGCTGTATCGGCTGCTGTATGTGGGATTTAGCCTCTTGCTCACGGACGTGTGTTGAGGCTGGGAAATTGTACAATTTGGAGATTGATCACTCTTTTAGTTATCAACTTCATAACTGTTTGTGTGACCTATCAGTTGTTTATCAAATACTTTTAATGTGTTTCAAAGTTGTCAAAAGTTTAACTCTGTGGGGGGGGGGAGCTCAACCGTCTTAAGCACTATGGTTGCCTCAAAGTGTTTTCCTTCTAAGTTCTGAATTCTCTTTGTCACTGTCTTCAAATTTCTTTTCTTTTTTTGCTGGTTTTCTTCTTTTTTTTCCTATTTGTCACAACACATATTTTGGCTTCTTGTGCAACTTTAGCATCAGCATGATGTATTTGCAAAAAAATGGGTCAACTGAAGCCTCTGGTTTTATCTTTTTTTTTTTTCACAATCACCCCGTCTGACGGAAACACACTACGGATGCACACTTTACACATGAAATAATTAATCAGTATAATTAATATGGTGCATCATAAAAAATTCTGTGCTTATTTAATTTCTTCATGACAAGATGTGATAATACCCAGAGAGTAAAGGAAAGAAAATCAGGTAGAGATGCAGCGTTATTTATCTATTAGGGTTTCAGTGTATAAAAAGTATCAGACAGAGCAACACGTGCAGGATCTGATTGGCACAAAACTAATTCATGACAAATGTAGAGTTGTTACACAGGCAGCTGACCCTCCAGGCAGAGGATTTATTGTTTTATAACTCAGGTGATGAAAATGATCTCTCAAGGAGAGTTAGCTTTATGAAAACCTTCAAATAAACTTGGAGTGAGATATTTTTGTTTCCGCCTTTTGGGATCTCATGGGCACATTTCGACAGTGGTGCATTTATCGCCGGTCGGAGAGCTTGCTAAATTGGAATAATAGAGCCTCATGGCAGACAATAATGTGAATTAAGTCCTTTAGGGCAAGGAGCTGCAGAGATAGCCAAACAAAAGATAATCAATATCATATGGTGTGTCGCCTGGAGTCTAGACTCTAGACTCGCCAGCATACTCATCACATGCCTCTGAGCGGTTGTCTACCACCAGAGTCAATGTCAGAAACAATGTCAAACAACCAACACATACAGGCCAACGTGTTAATTACAACATCATCTTACAAATAAGCACAATGGTAATGTGAGAGACATCAACACTGTGATCGTGTTGAAAGCAAAAGGATTTTGGAGTTTAACAGCAGCTTTGGCAGGTTAAAAAAATATGAATGTAATATGATTTAAGGAGCGCTTGGTTGATGTAAAATTGACAATTTTTAGCCTAAAACCCCATATAGAAGCACTTGCATGTAAAGTTATTTAAAAGGATGTCATCGTTATGTATTTTTCCTCCCATTGGACACCATATACTCGAGGACAATGTGCAGCACAATAGCAGCGGCTTCAAATTGCAGCATGAGCAGATGTATAGAATGAGCTTCAGATATGCTGGCGTAACCCATACTAGCGTACACAACATACACAGGCTTTATTCACCTTTTCCTGTCCCCACCAGACGCACACTCACTCACACACATACTACAAACACCCTCTCTTTTTCCTCTCCGTTTCTTTTGAACCTGCGGACAGACAGAGCTGGCTCTGTGCTTGGATTAAAGGGCAACGACAGGAGCGGACACTTCCCTTCTTCTATGTCAGGCTGTACGTGACAGGGTCGCTGTCACTAGTAAAATAAACCATGCGTGCATGTCGATGCCAACAGCCTGACTTCCTGTTTGCCTTGTGTAAGTCAGACATAGGATCCTCATGTGGGCTCTGCAACACAATCACAGAGTGACATAAGACCTAATGATGAAATCCCAGGCTGTAATATTCTCAGTGTATCCCTGATGGCTGTTTTTGTCTTATTGTTTGCTCTCCCGGCACCTCTCTGAGCATGCATGGCTGCCTTTGAATGAAGCGGGGAGTATGTGTGCTATATGCAGGGGGGGGGGGGGGAGAGAGCAGTAGTTTTGCTGTAGGGAATATGTAGCTACCTTTTGAGTGCATGTCAAGGCTGCACTTTAGGTCATCAGTTCTCTTGTAATCAGCTTGTGAACTGTGTAGTGTTTATTTGTGTGGCTGCACTTGCCCCTGCATCTTGCAGCTGTTTGTGTTCAGGTCTGGCGTGTATGTGTGTGTGTGTGTGTTTTCTTAGAGTGATAATTCTGCTGAGAGGTAGGCAGACAGTAGGGGAGGGTGAAGGAGGAGGAAGAGGAAGAGGAGGAGGATTGAAGACAATGTCAGCGCTGCAGTATGATCCAGTATCCATCAGGCTGCCTCCTGCAGTCACTGCTGTTTAAAATGCACTGCCGCTGACAAACACACACGCACACACAGGAAATGGCCTCGATCACTGTAGAGCACCGTCCACAGTTTCTCATTCCAGATGGGATTATGATGTTATTATTGCGCGATTACACCACATAACTATGTTAGCAACAGAACACAACCTGGGACTTCTCAATCAGTCACCTTCCCTTTATAATGAGAGGACTTTTCAACAACCCTTCCCTGCCTGACACACACATACACACTGCTCACACACTAAATGAACAACAACAGCAGTCAGCTATTTACCTCTATCTTTACCCTGCCTGCTGCTGCTGGCTAACAAGCTATGGTAAGCATGGTTTAACACTGTTTGTGCTGTGATGAATTGCCATTTTTATTCTCCTGCAGTTGTCCAGTGATGCAACATGGCCTGGGTTTTATTGGGAGTTTTTTTTTTGTACTCTGCAGGTGGATGTTGTGGCCCCAGCTGAGAACAACTTTGCTAAAATAGCAATGAATGATCACTCATGTGGGTGGATCCACCCTCACTTCCCCTCCCCACCCTATGGAATTTGATAAGTTGGAAAGGAAAGGTGGCCGACCAAGAGAAAAGAAGAGGACTAGAGAGAGAAGAAGAAGGGTGGGGGGGTTGAAATGAGAGAGATGTAAAATTTCTAAAAAAGAAAGGAAGGGTGGGGAGGAGATGGGGGGGGGGGGGGAGTGTAACCAGGAAATAAATGAGATCCAAAAGCTGTTTGAGATCGAGTCAACAAGATAGAGAAAGAGAGAGAAAAGGGGTGAGAGAGAGGAGGGAGCAGCACTTCCTCCTGTACTGTAATGAAGAAGTATGAGAACATAGTTTTTCCTGAACTCAAAATACTGCCTCTGTGGAAACATTTAAGCCTTGTGTGCATGAAAAGCCATGACAGTGTGACGCAATTTACAGCAAAAGAAGTCAGAAATGAGGATTCAGCTCTGAAAATGTGTGTATTTCATGCTTCCATCAAACTGATCCGATGGCATCAAGAGTCTTAAAAGACTGCATATGTCTAATTGCAGCGAGAGGAAATGTGATATTTCACATGAATATTTCACGCAGTATTACAATGCTGCTCAGAGATATTCGTTCATAGGCTGATTAGGCAACAAAGCACCACCAACACCCCCCCTCTCCTTCAGGGTTCCCCTTGCACTCCTTTGCCAGCTGACAATTAGCATGTGGTCGCTAATGCACTACAACCTAATTGAGCACAAGGGGGCCAAAGGTGTCAGTCACTGGAGAAGGCTTGTGATTGCGCATGTATCTGAGTGCTGAACACGACGGCCATTTTAAGATAAGAAGTGGATCAACTTTGGACAGGAAAGTGGGTCACAACCTGAGCAAAATGAATGTCAAGAAGGCAGTTTAAACCTTCCCCCACCCGCATAAAGCTAATATTCGTTGTATGATAAATGCATTATGTTTGACAAATAGCATAAATGTGTCTCTTGCTGGCATTGGCTACTAATTGTGCAGAAGAAGGGTTGATGAAAATCAACATTTTCACTGCCCCACAAGTAGCTTACAAATCTAAGTGAAGTCAGGTATCATGAACGCGTACTGACACCGCATATAAATCAGTGCTGGCTGGAGCACTGCACATCATTGTGTCAAAACCAGGGATAGCTATAATAAGAGCTGCCCTGAGGTTGCATGTGTGTGTGTGTGCGTGTGTGTATGTTGCGATGCATGTGTGTGGATGCACACATTGTTTATCTGCATGCACCACAAGCGCATTAGGCAGCAGGAGATTTTTCAGGCCCCTTTTTCCCTTTCTCAAAGGTGAAGGTTCACTGAGGTGTGTTTTAAATTGCTGAGTGGGTGCAGACTGAAGGACGTTTGCTAAACGGCAGAGAAGCTGCTCCACTGACTGCTTCAGAGAGGAAAAGAGATGGAGGAGACAGAGAGGGAGAGGACACCTTGGTGTGTGTTAGGCTTGACATTCTCTTCGACTTGGAAAACCAGAATGGAGAGAAGGGGAGGCTGTTTTAAAGATGGCTCACTTCTAACAGGAAGTATCTGAACAGTGACTCACACCCTACAGGGAGAGACTGGCTCTGTTCAGTGTGTAACTATAGAATGCATCAGTCATGTGTGTCTTTGCTGTACCCATCAGTGGGAGTAGATTTCCTTTATTTAAAAAAAAAGAAAGAATCAAACGTACAATAATTTACATCAGAAAAAAACTGTGTGTGTGTGCGTGTGTGTGTGTGTGTGTGTTGATTCAAATCAAGGAACTAAATATGTTCCTGGCTATGTTACGCGTTTAACATGAATCATAATTTTGCTGTATGTGTGTGAGGAAGTCCACATGCGTGCATATGAATTGGTGTGGGTGTGTGTATCATGTTTAAAAGAAGATCACATTTCAATAATGCTGCTGTTCCAGCATGTATGTGCGAGTGTGCATGTTTGGGGGCTCTCAGTATATCCATATATGAGTTTCTAATGTATTCCCGAGTAGGTCAAATTTCATCAAGGATATAATGATTTGATTGGCTCTGTGAGTATGATCTCTGCATGCTTAGATGTGTATGCATATGGATCAGTTTGGATAATGAATGGAGCTCAATGTTAAAGAAGCAACAATGCATCTCAGTGCATGGGTCAATGTGTCGGGTGTGTGTATTCCCTGTGTAGCTCAGGGCGCCTCATACATAAAGAACTGACTCTGCCATTACAATTCAAGGGCTCCTCGCTGATAAGATGTCCGTGTGTCTTGAGTCACTGTCAGCAACATGGCTCCTTCTCACTCGCTGAGCAAACAACCCTGACCTCTGTGTAACACCCACAACAACACAGAGGAGTGACAGTTATTACGCATGACTTCAGTGCACATAAAGCTGGAGCTCATTTTGTCAACACTACAAGTTGATCTGTGCAGCATCCCAGCCTTGAAGCCTGAAGAATGTATATAATTTGATGAAGTGCTGAGTAACTAGGCATATTATCAGACTTTAATCTAAAA
This sequence comes from Leptatherina wallacei, assembly GCA_028567055.1. NCBI lineage: Eukaryota > Metazoa > Chordata > Actinopteri > Atheriniformes > Atherinidae > Leptatherina > Leptatherina wallacei. Next base: position 23,775,986 of record JAOXYM010000006.1, on the reverse strand, counting down.
CTATTACATGTGTAATCATTTTTATTGAAACCAAATTACCAAATGTGTCAACATATTTGCACAACTCGGGGCTATCACATTCATTTTGCATGCTTTTCTAGACTTTCCAGTCCTACAAGTGGAGACAATGTTAGCCTATGTTTGACGTTTCTTTGGGTGTGTCAAAAATGACTAAATTTAATCAAAATCTTTTTGCATTATGATTCTAATTTCAATTAAAGTATAGGTTGAGTGAGATCAGATAACAGCCATTTCTGTTTTTGAGAGTCACAATAATTTTGTAATAAACTTTTAAAGGTTGATTTGTTTCTTTCCTGTCTTAATGTTTGTCATTTCAACTTTGATCCATGTGTGGAACAGGATTGAAAACCTGCTTGGCAGAAAAACGTGGTTTAACTCAAGCGTTACACTGAAATTGACCTACACCTAAATTCTGGCTTCATTCTGACTATTTAAAATGTTTGAACCCCAGAATTTCCCCCCCAACAAAAGTAAAACAAGTGTGATGTCAGATAACTTTAATAGAGATTTCAGACCATTGTTTCATTTTTTTCCCAATATATGTGAAGGAGCTTAAGTCATATTTTGTGTTTGGATTTTTTTCTTGTATTAATATATAAAAATCTCCTCAGAGAAAGCAGGCTGGGTGTAACAACAGGGTGGATCAAGGACTCTCCAACTGTCAATATAAAGTCACTCGTTTGCCAAATCGTGTTGTTATATTCGCAACGATGATTTTGCATCTTTTCTGTGCCGTGGCAGCATTTACAATCTTAATATGTCTATAAACAAGTCTGTAAATTGACTATATCGCACTCTCGGTGCACTTTTTTCAGTCCTTCCAGCGGTACCAACAACTTTTCGCTGATGAGACAATAGCAGATAGTTCCATTTAATGCGGGAGCGTCCATTGAGCCGGTAAAAAGGGGTCTCAGGAAATCACCACAACTCCCACGCGGGCTCCAAGTCGGCTCGTTTTATGGCAGCAAATGGCATAATTCTACTTATAATGTATCGATATGTATAGCCAACAGAAAAACCGCAACAGAAACGTGTCACGCGAATGATAGCGGTGAGGATTCCCCTTTCCGACCCCCACGTGACAAAATGGACTCGACCTACTCAATCGTGCACTTCAGCATACACTGCAAAGAGCATGCTTTCACCTTTAGGATTGTCTATGCTTCTTGAAGTCACCCTGGATTATTCTCGTGGCTAAAGCAGGTAGGCTGATACTGTTTCCTTCTCTTTAACACACACACACACACACACACACACGCACACACACACACACACACACATACATACACGTACACACACTGTTAGGCTGTCCGTGTGATTTCTATAGGCTGTAGG
>JAOXYM010000006.1:23729860-23774530 GCA_028567055.1 Leptatherina wallacei | reverse complement strand
ATGTGTGTGAGTGTGATGTGGGTTCTTAGCGTGTAACTTTTCCACTATAACTGATGATGATGATGATGATGATGATGATGATGATGATGATGATGATGATGCACCTTCAGGATGTGAACCCCTTTTACTCCGAGGGGACAGAAGTAAGCAGCATCAAACAATCCGATTTAATGACTCCTTTTTCTAACCTCACCTGACGCGGACATACAGGTGACCATCACTGGGAGTGAAGGTGTAGAAGTAGCCTGATGTCAGAACCAGCACATCAACCATTTGCACATACTGGAGCCTGCTGGTGAGCTGGGCGACAACAGCTCCGTGTCTTCTCTTCTCTGGACACTTTATAATTTAATGGACACGCACGTGCACGCGCCAGCTGATCTTCCTCCCGAGGAGGTGCTGGAGACATAAATGAAACAAAGACACAGTGGAGCGTGCGTGCGTGCGTGTGTTTGCGTGTAGGCTACGTGTCCTCCGCACGGGGACTCGAAGTGTGGTGACAAGGACTAACACCGCGGGGATAAACTTTTTCTGATTCTCCCTTCTTTTTTTTCTCGCCCTCGATCTTGTCCTCAGTGTTTCACACAAACACACGCACACACACACACGTACACACACACTTGCACACACAAACAGGGCTTCTTTCCATTCATGAGGGGCGTTCAGGTATTCCCAAAAACTCGGTCATTCCCATGCCAGAAAATGTGATGAGAAAGTATGTAGACAGAAAAAGTGTAAAATACTGATGAATATTTAAACTTGCTGTTTAGTCTTCCAGGGATTAGATACATTTATAGTTTGTGAAATTCAGTTTTTTTACCCCTTTTTTATTTATTTATTATTTTCTCTCTTTTAGTTTTGCCTCATCTGTCCACTACCGGAATGTATCAAAAAGTAGAAATGAGTGACTCCTCATGTTTGACAATGTTTAATTTTGTATTATTGTTAACTTAAACATATTATTATGGATAAATAAACAAATGAATACATTTATTTGTGAAAACATTAATTAATTTGGCATGCTTTTATAATAAAAAAAAAGTCATTGAGCATTGAAATAGCCACCAATGCAGTAGGCTATACACTTAAAACACTTGTGTTTCACATTTTAAAGACGTACTATTCTGCATGTTTGTATACAGGAAACATACACATTTTCTATGAGAGGAAAACAAAGTAAAAACATATCTTTCTGCTCTTTACATCCCTCCCAACTTGTCAGTTTATCACGAGCGCTCGACGTGTCCGACAACATGTGAAGGCAGCACCAGTGAAACGACATGAGACGAGAAACGGGGGGGGGGGGGGGAGTGGAAGAGAGTGTGAGACAGAGGAACCTGTACTGTTGTACAACACAAGGAGACAGGAATTCGCCAGAGATTATAATTATTTCTCTTGATTTTAGCAAAGTTTATCCGCGGGTCGCTGCTGTCAGAGCCGCTACTGTGGAAGATTACCCGTGGATCTCTGCTGGAGCTACACTCTGTACAATTGTGATTTTTTTTCTTTATTTTTTTGAAGAACTGCACCGGTTTCTCTCATCACTGCCTCTTTTTTGGTGTAGTGTTTGAGATCAGCACTGTTTTAACTGGTAAGGAAGTGGCTGTACACAATTATTATTGTTTGTCACGTTGAGCTCGTGCCCGTCGCGTCTTCTGTTGCTGCAATCTTTGACTGTTATAGACTTTTTTTTCTCTTTAGTTTGAAGCTCGTCATTTCTTCTAAAACAGTAAAGAGAGAAAACTGATTAAGAAACGGGCTGCAAAAAGAACATGTGCTTCTATGGAGATAAGGTCATTTGGAGGAATGTTTGGCTGATAAGAGAGTTGAACCATAGAAATACATTCAGGGCTACTTTACTATAAAAGGCAAAAGGAAACACCTAGAGGAAAATCATAGTTTGGGCTGTATTAAAAGGTGATTAACAATGTTATAAAGTGGCACAGGGGCACTATAAAGTTCCTACCCAGCAGCAATTGTCCCTAATTGAAAATTATAGCTGGCATTGGTGATAAAGAATAAAAAGCCATAAAGTTGAAGTCACCGTAGAAGCTATTAAACATCAAAGATTCCCAGTTTATTGTCCTATTGCAGGAAGCATGATAGGATTGCCACTGTGACCCTCCTTCAGGAGCAGGCTGGAGTGGCTATCACAAGAGATAGTTATGTAAAAGCACAGAGAAGAGGCACACGTAGGCTATGCCAAAACATGCTCAATTTCATTTTCTCTTTGTAGCTTGGGGAAAACAAATGATAAAGGAAGAGGGAGGACAAAAAACTAGGTGTTGTCTTATCTGTTGTTGGAATTTTGACTTCCAGAGTAGTAGCCTATGAGATGGATTTGCTTATGCACTCATACTGACACAATACTCACTTGTGTGTGGTGCTTGAGTAAGTTTTTCTCTTCATTGTCTTTCTGCTTCTTCTCTGTGTGTCAGAGCGGTGTAATAACAGGGTTGTGTTTGGTATTCCTTAACTATTCCAGTAATTATCTGTCACAAATTGACAGTGTGCGTGGGATCCTTCGGGGGTGTGAGTTTTCTCTATTTGCTGGCATTTTCCCCCCCTCTCTCCTTCCTTTGAGATTTACTCTCTGTGGTGTACTGTTGTTGAAATACACGGTATTTTCTTCATTGTGAGGTCACACAAAAACACACGCTTACAGAAAGAGAAAGAAATAGATAGCAGCAGGAGGGGAGGACAGGGGAGGGAGAGCAGAGAGAGAGAGAGACAGAGAGAGGGAGAGAGAGAGGGGAAAGACAGAGTGTTGTTTTGCAGACAGGATTACATTGTCTCCTGCATGTCAGATTTCAGACGTTATGTTAAAACAGTTCTCCTGCAGCCTCATGCTGAGCTCGCAGCAGTAAACAAAACAATAGACTTGAGCAATAATTGGTTATTATTTTATTGATTCATTAATGATATTGAGGTTAAAACATTTTGGCTAAAATTGTTTCTTTGAATTGATTTATTTATTTATTTTTTACTTTTTTGTCTTGACATTGAATCAGACTTTTGTTTGTTGGTTTGCATGTATCTCCAAGAGGATGGAAATCCACAAATAGGATTAACTCTACTTGAAGATGTCACTGTAGAGAGTTATGTCATGCAAGTAAACAGACTGAGAGATAACTTGTTGAGCGGAGGAAATGAAGGCAAAATAAGGACACCGACTGTGATTGGTCGTCCTATCTATCGATTTATGCAGATGCGATTCGTGTTCATGCCTTTTGCGAAGCAGTTCTTACATTAAAAAGAAAAAGAAATGAGATTCCTTTTTCGACAGCCTGTCACAGATGCCTCACTTTGACAATCAGATCCCTGGAGAGCTTACACATGACTCGAGTGGAGTGTTTTTTCTCTGTTTGATTGCCTTCCACCATTGTGTCTTTATATACACTGAATAACTGCTGCATACATTTGGCTTTTGTCAATAGGACTGTTTGTCTTTTGTATGCAGCTTGTGTGCTCACTTCTCCGTCCACGTACTTATCATGATCAAACTTTCAACTCTAACATTACTCCTTTTTTTTTTTTTTTTTGCAAAGTTCAACCATCTCCTTATCCCTTCTATTATTCCCCCTACATGTATAGTGAATTTAGCAATTACTGTTTTTTTGTCTCGTCCCTTCAGAATGTGGAAGTGTTTTATTGGTGTGGTGAGAAACAATGAGGACAAGGCCGGGCTTTGTGGTGGCAGAAATGCATTTTTAACCCATGTGAATGAATAGCGCCTCACATTCCACAGCAGCAGGCCCTTCACTGAATGGCAGCACTAACGCGGCTGTTTTCATTACTCATTACTGCCTTGTGCCTTTTCACCATGGTCATAGTCATTTACCTTCACCAACTAAGGCAGGGGGGCTTAACACCGTAAAGTTTTGGCTCTTTACCTTTTTTTCGTTTTTTGTTTTATTACTCAGCGCTTGATATTAAATACTTCTTCTTCTCACCCTCCATCATCCTGGGTTAGTCTTAGTGCTCTGATTGTGTCATTTTCCAGCTAAAAAAAAAAGCTTTTAAAATAACAAACCAGCTGCTTGGAATGAAATCATTAGAAGATAAAAGATGGCTACCAACCCAACACATTCACAATCCCTCCCAGCTCAGCACAGACTGGTGCTTGGTCAAAAGCCCAGTGTGACTCTTAAGCATCTCTTCTAGACATGCAGGGTGCCATAACAACCTCTCCGTGATGTTTCCTTAACTTTAGCAAAGTTTTTTTTTTTTTTTAAAGTTCAACCTTAACAGGAAGTGAAAATTGTCAAAGTTTGACTTTGAACAGGCCTCTAGCGAAGGTTTCAGATGACTATCCTCTTCCTCAGACTTTCTTACAATCAGTGATATTTGCTGCTAAGCCAACACAGTAGTCCCACCTTTTCTTGTTGACATTTATTGCTGGCACATAATTTAACACGGCAGACAGATTTAACTGCTAATATGCAGCTAATATGACACCCTTAACGGGTCGCCAGTCCATCCCAGGGCTGTAAAATATACCCTATACATTGAAAATGAATGTGAAGGGTTCAAACTGTTGTAGCTAAAATGGCAGATATTTATCTGGTGAGCTGGTGGAGACCAAAACTTAGCTAAAAAATGTAGTAAATGTTGGACTTAGATGGACACACAGTGATGGTAATGGTCCTCCACATCCTCTGGTTTTATAGGGAGAAAAGAAAAGTCCAAATATCCAAGCAGGAACCTTCAGAAAGTTGTTCTTTTTGAATGGAATACTTTTGAGCATTATCATGGACTGAGGTCTCCGCAGGTGGTATCCAGCACCTCTTAGAAGTCACAGTGAGGTTCCCCAGCGGGATGTTTTCTTTGTAATATACTTTAGTTTTAAATTGAATCCATTCAGTCTTTTCTTGACTGTAATTGCTACCCTGCCTCGACCGTACTCCCTCATCTCTGTCACAAATGTTCATGTAAATCTGCAACTGGTGTGAAAAAGAGTAAAGACATCAAGTCACAAGACAGACATGTTTTCCTACCAAGTCTTTGCGTTCTTTCCCTCAGCTCTTCCTTGCTATGCTTGAGATTTTTATCAATCCTTTCTACATGAAAGCAAATATTAATCTGCATTTAAAGGTTTGAATAACTTTCTGTGGCATATTGAGGTTGGATTAAGGATGAGAGGCAGGAAACAAGCGCAAAAACTTTTTAACAGCAGTTTCTTTTGTTATGGAACAAATGAAAATAGAAAAAAAGAAGAGGAAGAGAAGAAGGGAACTTCTCTTTGCTGGTGGTCCAGACAGCTCTATATATTTTAATACAGGCTCTAGTGTCTATTCTGTGACGATGGCATTGATTCCCAACTGCATCGTGGGGGTTTCCACTCAGAAAGGGCAATCTCTCTGTGTTCGCCTTGAAACACCATGCTCTTGGATTAAATTATAAATGAGCCCTCCATGGGAAATGTATTGCTTACTCCTTTGGATAATGAGAGGGAATTTTAATTTCCCGGGATTATCATCCACTCTTCAACAGATTCTAACTTTTATCATTTAATTGTTTGGTGCCCATTTTCAGAGAAGTGGCAACAGGTGGGTGTTTAATCCCCGTATTTGGGTCACACCTGCACCCTGTACCCATATGGATCAATACAGTCTCTGCCAAGCCAAGCAGGACTTGTGCAGGAACTAAACCATGAAGCCTGATAGCAGTCTAATTTAGAGCCAAAGAAAATGATTTGGTAATCAGAGGATTAAGATCGGAGAGGGGTCGGGGGGTTAGAGTTGGCGGGGGGTAGATGGAGTTGGGGGTGAGGGGATTTAGGCACGGGGTCATTTCAGCCATCACATATTGTGAGAGGAACGTGGCCTGATATAAAGTCGTACCTGCTAAAATGAGCAAATACATTGCACAAATAAGGAAACTGTTCTTTTTTTTCTCTTCCTTTGAATTGCATTGCTGCTGTGGTGGAAAACCCCTGTGAAACTCAAAAATACCCACTGAAAGCTGTAAAACAAAGCCCTTTTTTCCCCCTTGTCACAGTGTGTATGTTTATATAATTGCTCCAACTGATTTTACTCATACTCCCTTCTTGTTTCAGCTTGATCTGTCTTTATCAGTTCCTGATAAAAAAGTACAGTTGTACCTTTATCCAAAGATGATTAAGCAGCTTAATCATCTGTGGCAACTCTGTAGCTCCCCTTTTTAGATAAATGAAAAACAAAAATTAGGTTGGAAAAGTCGCATGAAACAACATTGATTTAAATTTGGTGCCAGACTGTTAAAAATATTTTGAAACAGCCTTTAAACAAGGAAACAAAGGGCACATCTGCTTTTCAATTACAGTAATGGATACTTGACACTGCATATTTATAGGAAATGAGATTGCTCACAGTGATGAGCACATTTTTAATGTATTTTGGAATTTGCTTTTCTTGAATGTGTGTATATATATACAGTATATATATATATCAAGCCTTTTTTTTATTTGCAACCTTGCCTAAAATTTGACTATATAACAGGAAAGCAGTGCCATAGTGTTAATAATTACTGCTGGTAGTTGGACTGGCAAATAAAAACTTCCCCGGTCGTGTGAAGGCCAGAAGCACGATTTGAATCAGAGTAGGACCACGCTGAGCAGCTTGACAATCTGATAACCAGGGTTGGATATTGGGCACATTCATCTGTGCCGCCCTGTATTGGCCGTGAACGCTCACAGCCGCCTTTGAGGGACTGAAGCGACGCAATTAGCTTTAGTCAATGCAAGGACTTCATCAGCTGAATTGACCAGGATTTGTTGGGAGTTTTGCAGAAAACTGACTTTAAGTTCAGTTCAAAGGGAAGCACGTCGACTACATTACAAGCGGCAAAATCCATCACCATCACTCATGTTGATTTTCCGCCTTGCACGTTATTGATGATCCAATGAAATAACAGCCAGTGAGCTCGCAGCGCTGAGCTGAATGCGCCGGATTCATTAGCAGCGCTTATCAGGCTGGAGCTGACGTAGTGATCATAGTTAATAGATTTGGGCCTGCCTCTATGAACCAACGCTTGGCATTGTTGCTGTGATTGCTGCAGGATTAAAGAAGAGAAATAAGCTTAGCTGGGAGAAATAGCCCGGAGAACCACGTGGCTGTGATCAGGGATTGAGAGAGGGAGAGGGCTGCCGCGGGAAGGAGCTGCACTCTTTGTCCAGCCCAGATGTCACTGTAGTAGACTGCCATTATCGATCCACTGCTTTTACACACGTGCACCGTGCACACTCGTATGCACTCATGCTTTAATTAGCCGGCATTGCAATGGGGATTTAAGAAAAGATGCTGTCAATTTGGTTACATAAACACCTTGGACCGCACAATTCCTCCTTTACCTTTTTTTTTTAAACATCACTCATTATTGATTATTCTCTTAACCAACATGGAAATTGCAATAGTCCACTATAAAGCACTGACCCATGATTTTGACAGGTCACACAGCTCGTTTTATCATATCGGACGTATTGTACTCAATGCATCAGGTCTTGGAACTGCCTAATCATGTGTGAAACCAGCTTTTCTTGGCTCTGCATTCTTTCTACCCTCGTCTGTCAAGTGTAGACAAGATGGACTTGATTCCCTTCCCTATATTTGATAAGCTGAGATGACACGCAAACTTCGGGCTGTAGGGGTCTGTGCGCGCACGTTTGTAGGCTTGGCAGGGAGGGGACAGGGCACCCAAACTTTAATCCAAACTCACAGCAGCCCAGAGGGCATTAAGGGTGAGTGGGGGTTGGGCGATCTGCTTCCTAAGCAGAGAGGCTCCTTTTTAGCATTCTGTTCCAGTTAATAAACACCCTGCAAACGAGGATAGAAAGGTAAAAAAAAAAAAGAAGGCCTTTAATAGTACAACTGGAGGTTTTTTTTTATTCTTCTTTTTACTCAGCGCAAAGAAAAGGATTGCCACTTATAAAAAGTTTAATGTCATGAAAAGAATTGGGGATTTCAGGGAGGTAGAGGGAGCAGAAGTACGACAACAGTTGACACGAAGTACTGCAGCTGGAAGGCGAAAACCAAATAAAAAAAACAAAGAGGAAGTTATGAAGGAAACTTTAAAGAAATCTGCCATCCCCACTTTAGTTTCCTTTTGATGCAAATGCACAACTACCCCCCCCGCCCCCCCACACACACACACACAGACAATATTAATCTCCCAATCTCCCTGAAGGAACTACTGATATTGCTCCGTGGTATGAAAACAACTTTAAATACAGCAAACTTTTCTACTTCATCCATCTCAGCTGCCCCACATTCACGACACTGTTATCATCATCTATTACTGCCTAAAAAAGTCTCCCCTCTTTAAGTGTGCCATATCAGAGAGAGCGGAGGAGAGTGGACGTAGTTAGTTCCGACTGAAGGCCAGTGATGTTGCATGTCTGACTAACTCAGGGAAACAAACTGGAAATGTCTCCAGGCTACTGCTGCTAATCATTCGGCCTACAGAGGAGCTGATCGTTAGCTGCTGATGTCAGCCTAACCTTGCTACTGTGCGTTTCAGTCAGATGCAGATGTGTGTGCTTAGAAGAAGGAGGGGGGGATAGCTATGGATGGAAATTTGGACTGTATTGTTAAGAAAACGTTTGCTGATCATTATTTAAGAGAAATAGACGATGTAATCCCTTAATTAAGGGGACATAACTTAGATCTACAAAAGCTATGACAATTGCACACCACTGAAATATGGGCTTGTATTGCTTTTTAAAAGAGCAGCACTAATATTGATTTGTTATGTCCTTTTTTTGGCTGTGGGAAAAGAGAAACAGCTACTCATTGCTGTGGCAGATTCACTCGTATGGAAATATGGAGGACAGTTTGACTTCTACGTCCCAGAATCTGTTGTCTGTCTGAAAATGAAACAAGAAGAGTGAAAAAAAAGAAAAAGATTAACAACTTCTTCTTTTTTTAACCACAATCAAAATCCAAATTCCGGCACCACAGAGAGATTTTTGTGGATTAAAGCTGCTGTGAGCAGGCTCTCTTTTACAATGTGTTATACCTCTGCTGGTGGGAATGAACAGGAGTTGAGGAAGTAGCAACAGGAGGCACCGTGGTGGGGTCATGCAGGCTGCAGGGTCACTGAGGACAGAGGTGAGTAGGAGGATGGTCGCCCAGGGGCACCTCACCTAAAATAAACATGTGTATCAGAGACACAGTTCAACCCCAGGTATGCATGTATGAGGTACACTATGAGGATGCAGGAGCAGATTATCCAACATTTATTCTAGTGGATTATTTCTAAGAAATGACAAGCAAAGCCGTCATTTTTTTTTTTTTTTTACCTTTTCATGTACTCATTTCATTTGCCTGCGTGGTCAGAGTCTACAGATAAAAATAGCACCTGTGAGTGATGTAAGATAGGAAATGTGCTATAACTCCAGATTTTTCTGAATATTTTCACTCACCATTTAAATGACTGTTTGTTGCTCAACTTCAAAGAGAAAGCAGACTTAAACGTCTAGGTTTTGAGGGAAAAGTGGACATATTGTTGTGTTTGGAATGTGCAGAGTAAAGCATAAGGTGCTATCAGATGGATTTGCTAATAATCTATAATGGCAAATCTGGCCAGTGGGCAGACTGAATTTCCAACTTGTGGCTGGAACAAGGCCAGCTTGGTTGTGACATCTTTCCCAGCTCAGCGCTCCTACCGCCATGGCAAATTTGTGGAAATAAAAATAAGACATTATCTCCGTTTCTGCTACATTGATTTGGATTCGTTTTGTTTCAATTCTGTCCGCTAGAAAAACCTCAGTTAAATAAACTTGATGCATTGTAGTCTAAACACGGAGGGATTTTCTTGTTAAATCTGGTGTATTAACTGTGTTATGAGTAGAAAAAGCAGTTTTTTCCTTCGTCTGGATTTTTTGCTCCCTCATTGTGTTTCTGGGCTGCTGCTGTCGGTTGCTCACCTCGGCTCCCAGCTGCCCATCAGTCTGTCTGTTGCTCGGGGGCCTTCGAGTCAACTACACAGGAAAGAACAGACCAAAGATAGGGAGCTTTGTAGCCCCTCCGTCCCCCTCCCTACTCCACCTTCCCACTACCACAACACACTCACCCCTACCGCCCCAGCATCCACTACCACTTGCAGCAGCACTCTTGATGTTTTGTGAAGAATCCCCTGGCACACTAACACTTTCCCTTCAGCTATCCTCTTGGCCTTGGTGCCTTGTTTCTACATTGCATCCAGATGTGAGGAGGATAGTTGAGGGGAGGAAGGTGGGGGCCTCTGGCACTGCCCACCTCTTCCACCTCCAACCCCAAAGAGACCAAATCAGCCAAACACATCTAAAAACATGAGCTTTTCCGGTCTCCCGAACCCCATACCAGTAACACCAGTAAATTAGTCCCACTTCAATCTAATCTCCACTCTGTCTTTGGTTGTTCACAAAAGCAATAAGCATCTACGGTCACAGTGACTGCCTCCATGTTTTCCCCTAAAAACTAAAACCATATAGATGAAAATCTGTTGCTCTTAAGTGCGTTTAGCTGTGATCATCTAATCCCTGGCTGCACAACTCTATTTAAAGAGCATAGCTGCTAATCCCATCAGATTATACCTGACCAATTCCACAAAATCACACAATTAATAGTCTTAAGAATGGCTACAAAAAGCCTGTCTTTCTGGGGGGGAGACCTAACAAAAAACTCATAAATCGTGTTGAAAACTCTGACCCATTTCTGGAATCCTAATCTCATGTTTAATCTCACACAGGCAAGCAGGCAGAATGAATAGTTGGGTATTTGGAAGAATTGCATTTGCATTTTTGTGCAAGCAGATGTGTTGCTTTACACTAAATTATATAAGAAAAAGTGTGCAGTAGCTTTCTGTACATGTTCATTACTTTTAATTGTAAATGTATTGATTGTGAATACTCGGTTCGAGTCCCAGAGGCAAACGGGACGCTTAGATTTAAGTACCTGGGCATCAGGCTCTGCAGGCATCATTGTGCCAGATAGATCTGTGTGATATCCTTGCAGGAATCGGATTTGTAAAAGCTGGTAATGCCAGCAGCTAGCAGCAGATCAGTTTCTGCCAGATTTCAGTTTTATTTCTTTATTTATTTTAGAAATGCCTGTTTCCATGTTTTCTTCATCTTTCATGGAATTCCAGTGAGGAAAAGCCTCCGATGCCAATTTTTGTAAAACAAGTGCTGCCTCTGAATGTGTGGAACCATTTCAGAATACAACATTAGCCTCAGTTCAGTGCATAAAGTATTGATTTACACTGCATTGAACATGTAATCAATCAAGCTGCGGCATATTAACAATATCACCGACGTGTCTGAGAATGTTCCCTGCCTGATTTGTCAAATTTCACCAAATTAATCTTTTGTTTATACTGTATGAAACAACTTCAACTTATAGATGCTATTTATGCTGTAAATACAGACTGCTTTTGTTACTGCTGCAAAACTAATTACAGGAAGCATCTGTGCATGTTTAAGCTCGAATCCTGTATTTGCCTTTGTTCAAACTCACAGCTCGGTGTGATTTGCCTATCCCAGAGTCATACAAATACATGCAAGTTAGACATTGTCTCTGCTCCATGTGTATATGTGTCACTGGAAGTGAGTCGTCTCCATTTTTAGTAACCCATCCTGCAGTCTTTGCTTGGTTACGGTGTGCTGTGTAAAGCTGTCCACTGGTGCGATGTGGAGAGAATGACTGCACGTAATCCTGTTGCTCATTTCTTGTGTAACAGGCCTGTTGATTTTTAGCTGTGGCTGATGCAGGTAACTCCCATTGGAAGCCTATGACCTCTCCAGGGAGAGCTGCGCAAACATGACTGCTTGATGCAACATTTGCCTTCCCCTGTATTAGCTTCAGCTGCTCCTCTGAATGAGCAGCAAGTGGAGTGCAGAGTCGAGCTCACGTTTTCCTAAGATTTTTGTTGTTAAAATGCAAAATCTTCTGATGAATCCACTGAAGATTAGACCGGACCAATAGATCTCAACTATTCAAATATGGCTATCTTGGAAAAGCTCCTTCCAGGGTCTCAAAGCTTAGTCAAACACTGATGATCAGTGAGCCAAGGCCAAGCTGCCTGACAACATCTTTACAATACAGCTTGACTTGACCTCATTCAATTCTATAATGATCAGTTATGATTACATCGGGGGTTTCTTGCAATTTTATGGGCTTTGTTTGCCTTTATATATAATGGGCAGAAAGGGATTTAAACCCAGACCTACTGCAATGAAGACATTCACTGTACATAGAGCAGCCAGGTGAACTTCCCAGTATCTAAGTATGACATGCAACATATAGTTAGTTCCTTAGACCGCTGCTTAAGCTGTCTACATAATGGTGTGCTCGTGAGCTGTTAATGCTGTGTTATTTCAAAGATGTAACAGATATGAGACGGTGAATGAGCAATCCTGATGTAGCAACTCCTCACTAAAATACTAAATAAAATCACCACAAACACACTCTTGGAGCTAAAAGAAAATGATAAAAATGATCCCAGTAAAATTTGGCCATACCTAAACACAGCGCTGTTTTAAACCAAAAGCTGACATTAACTTATTAACCCTACATATTAGCTTACACAAAACTTTTTATGTAAGTTTGTGTACAACTTCAGTATCAAGATAGATTAAGACTTTGAAACTGGACACTTGGGAACACTTGAATATTGATTTCTCAGTGATATTACTGTATCCAGCTTAATACCAGACGGGCTGTGCTAATGATCTGCTGCATTCTTCTTGATGTTGAGTTTGATAAACCTACTTCTGTTTTTAACTCATCTACTGGTGCAGATCAGGTTTTTCTGATCGCATACAAGCAGTTTGAGGAATGCTGGTTGTTACCAACAGGAAGCTGTGATCTGGTTTTCTTAAGCCCACCTGCAGGTGGTGGGAGAGTGAATTAAAGCAGAAGCTTCAGCTGCATTCACTGAATTCAACCTTTTTCATAATGCATCTCTGATGTACTTCACTCGCAAGAGCAGTCATTCCACTAATCTTTTTCCTCCTTTCATCCTAATGTATGCTATCTGTATAGGAGATGTTTTTCTTCTACAGGCTTTGTCATATTCTGCAAAGACACATTTTACCCAACAGCGTGTGTCATTTTCGCTACATAACCCAAGATAAAGATGTTTGTATTTTACATATAAAAACATCCGTCAAGACAGAGGAACCTCAAATTTCTTGTGAGCCTTCCAAGATCCTTTAAGAAATACATCTGTGTTAAACCGACAAAACTCACATGCATTTTGCTAACATACAAATTTCTACTTTAAACCGACTGGAGTGTACCTATCTAAACAGATCGTCTCTGCAGGACTGTTGGATGCAGAAAAAGTCTGTTATTATCGTCTGGTATGGATTGTTTCAACCATGTTTTTCTTAAAGATTATTGGACTTGGAACACTTAAAGAAAGCAGACACAGCGAATCAGACCCGTTTAAGTTTCTCCCAATCTTCCCATCAGACAGTATTGATCATGTGATTGTCCAAATTCCTTGAAAGTGAGAATACTCCTGTAATATGATTTTCTGCAGTGTGTAGTTTATGACCTACATTTCTACTTTCTTTTATTATTCTTACTTCATCTTTACTTTATTCCCCCACATCACTCTTTCTTTCTTCCTCCCTGTCAGAACTTATTATCCCAATCCATCTCCTGACAACTTTACATCACTATTTACCACTTATCATCCCCCTGCTGCCCTCCCTCTTATTACCTGCACGGCCTTTTCTACTCTCCTTGACATGCATCTGTTCCCCTCGCTCTTCTGATGCGGCCTTGTTTTGTTCGGTATTAGTTTAAGGTTCTTCCACTGGGCGAGTTAACAAGCCGGCATGATTTCATCAATGTGAATCAGTCAGCCTGATAAGACGTGACCCAGATGGGATCTCCAGCTCTTTTTATCCAGCCATCCATCATGGCCACCTAGTAGCTACATAAGCTCTCGCTCACAGTATTGCCTGTCAGCCTTCACATGAAAGAAATGTGTCATGTAGCTTCCGTTACTGTCCCATATAAAGGACTAATGGTGTTTTTTATTCTCATCTAGCAGCCCTAGTTTTTATATGGTGCTTATTATTCTTGGCTATGAAATCCTGGGCAAATGTTGCAACAGTTTGCACACACAACCTCCATAAATATTTCTTTAGGAACTTATAATGGTCAATAATGAGTTTATCTTAACCTCAGTAAACTCTGTGGTATTTTGCATTTCCACTAGCATCACTTCCATATTCCCACAATAATTCTGTAGGGACTAAAAGTATGTTTGTTGCACATAAAAACAATTACACACACACTATTATGTCAGATGTCAAACATGTTTTTGTTGTATAGAGCTATGTTTTATCTTTGTTGCCAAGATATACAGTGAATGCAAAAAAAAAAATGTATTCACAAATGCAGATGGAAACAATGAAGTTGTCATATCTATGGGCTCAATATAAAGCTATAAAGAGTTTGCAGAAGTAAATTAATGTAAGCAAATAAATTCATAGTTTGAATTTGTAAATCTAATTTTGTCAAGCCGTCTGCTCTCTGATTGGACAGTTTGATTCGTCACCATCCAATCTGATAGAGGTGTGAAAGACGGGACCAAATATCAGAGTAGGTTTTGTATCCGTGAACAGATGTTTGCAAAATCGCTTCTATTTTTCTTTGCAAATCCAAATCTTTTTTCTAACCATGCAAATACATACCACACATTCACAAACGTGAATTTCTGGGCAGATTTTTTGTTAAAGGTTGAAAAAAACTTGATTTACAATTCAAACTCTGAAATTATTTGCAAGCATTCATTGACAGCTGGAAAATCTTTATGGCTTTATATTGAGCCCATACGTCTCACCTCATTATAGTTTGGTTAGTTGGGCTTCTTTATGCAGCATTGTAAGGGTCTTGTGAGTGCCGAGGGAGATTTTCTAACTAAAAATCCTTCTCACCGGCCTTGAGGCATTTTTTTTATGCAGCAATTGTAAAACCATCCTCTAAATGAATGCCTCAGTCCATTTATGCTCATCATTATTAAATGATTTTTACAAGTTATAAATCTTTCTTAACAATATAGTGACTTAAAACACCCGCTGACTACAATGCCATAAAACGAACACACAGCTGAATGCATTTGGATTGTGTCACAAAAAACTGTATGGGCTTCCTTGGATTTGTCATTTTTAAACACACACAAAGTGCATCCGCTCAGTCTAAAGACATCATTTACAGAGTGCAGAAATCTGACTGAAGGTTGTGCATCCGGTTCATTCCAGTGTCTGGATTGTGTTGTTTTTTAGCAGCGCAATTCAATTTCACTTGGTAAATTTACATTTATCCTTCTTTATATACATCTACATTTCTTCCCTTCTCAAACAGATCAGACCAATATGACCTCTTTTTTATTTATTCTTTTTTTTTTTTCAAAATTAAACCAAACAACAGTGGTGGCAAACTCATATTGGCAGGCACATGATTTCTGTATCTCTGTTCATCTGAAAAGTCCCAGCTGGCAGTTCTATTTATACTACCTTTTAGATCAACTGTGTTACAGCTTCCTCATGCATGGGCATGTAATCGATCTACGGTACATTTGTAAAGGTGAGGATAATGGCTGTTTTCTGTAAGTCTCCTTGAAACAAGCATCCGTTTTGTTCTTCTGCTTCTCATCTTCTTTGTAGTCAGCACGCTCAGAGGTTAGAAATATTTAGACTGTACACAGCTGGTTACAAAGGGAGCTGATGGACCTTCACAGACTGCTGAGAATGATGAAACTAACATCACACAGACACTGTACATGAGAGAATATGTGGAAGTCATGAATTTACTGAACATGTAACCCCACATGACATACCTTCATATTGTCTACACAAGCAATAAAACTACATTTAGCATGTTGTATTCAGCATTGAAAGTATTTTCTTGCAGTCTTTTTCATTTACTGGTGCCAAACACTCAAGATGTGCTAGCTCTCTCTCCTATGATACTTTGTGTTTTTGCCCTGTGAGGCTGCTGGATATTTGTAAGATTTAAAGATTACAATCACGAAAAAAAATTATCTTGTAGTGCTAAACTCTTCATGACCAATCTACAGTCAGTCACTTCTACGTCCTATCGTGGCGCCTTGGGGCAGGTTGAAGGGTTGATGTTTGAGAATATACTTATCAACAGTTATGCCAGAACCAGAGAGTGTTCCTTCTCTAAAACTAGAACAAAGAAAGATACTGAAGGCTTATCTCTGTGGCAGAAATGCCTTTCCTCTCCTCCTGACTGGCTTTGGCAGGACTTCAGTGCACCAAATGGCTCTACTCCATTGATCTGATTGGTTGAAGTTGGTCCTTGGTAGACAGATCATTCATCCAGTTTCCATTTTCCAATGACGTCTTCTTTGATTTTTCTGCGACAAACTATCCACAGGGTTGTACTTAAAGCTCAAAAATACCTGAAAAAAAAAAAGCTTGAATATTTCATCCCTAAGCTCACAAAGATGATTCAATACTCAGCCCACTCTGTACTGTGCATAGCAATTTCTTTTCTTTTATTTTGAGGGATGAAATTAGATTTTCCCCAAAGACTACTTTGTTCAGTTACATTCTTTGTGTGTGTTTCTTTTTATTTCCCATTTATTTCTTTTTCTCTCTTTTTTTCTTTCACATTCGTTTGTGCTTTAGATCAGTGTGTGAGTACCTCGCAATAACAAAAAATGCCTGTTTGAGCCCACACACTCTTTCTGTAGTACAACCATCAGGAGAATTCAGTGGAAACCCTCCCATCCTGCCTGTGTGTTTATATGCTTGTGAGTGTGTGTTTGTGTGTGCAAAAGACTCAAAAGCAGATCTGTTGCCCTGCCATGTTCTCGTATCTGATCTTGACAACTCTTCCAGTGTGAGTTCTTCAGATTTTGCCTCAAGTTAAAGTCAGGTTTGAAAACAACACACACAGCAAGTTACCAAGTCGATGAGTAGGCAAAGAATATTTCAGCACATAGCTATATTTTTTTTCCATCTTCTTCATGCAAAGAAAAAAAAAAGCAGTGGGGGTGTCAATGCAACACTTTGGCATGGATATTTTTTCCTCAAAGCGTACATTGATGGCCTGTTTAGCTATGAAGAAGTTAGATGACAGTCAGCAAAATCTATTTTGGATCTCCAGTAGAACATTGGACTCAAAACTTCATCTCAACTCTTTTTGACGGCTGTGTGGAACTTGTCTTTCAGATAGTTCATGTAGTGATATTTCCCCACCATTTCATGCCCTTTAACAACTTGCAAAGGTGAAAACTCACTTCCTTTTGTTTTGATCCTTGTTGCCAATGCATTGAATGAGTTCTCATATCGGTTTCTCTGTGTAAAATGACAAGTGAGTGAACATTGAGAAGATTTTTAACAGCTGTCGCTTATTTGTGGTAATTACAGGAACACACCAAATTACATGAATTGGCTCAATAATGACCTGTCTGTGAGGATGAGGAGCACTGGTGTGTAAACTCTTGGAGCAGTTCGGGCATCAAACCGTAGCAAGCAACAAAATGAAGCGGTTCTATCTGAGAGGGTGACAGTTTGAAAGACTGGTGGCCGGCGTTGAGGTCATTGGTCTAATTACACTTCAGAAAGACTGATCTAGCCTCAGCTGCAGAGGTTGTTCAGGGTTGTTCAGACGGATGAAAGGGGGAAAGCTCAGAGGAAGCGGAGGAAGGCTGGTGGAGTTGTGAGAAGAGTGGACAGTGGGGAGCTATGTGAAAATAAATGGGAGTTTCAGTAGATTTGAATGGAACACTATTACCACGACTGACTGTTCTGCTTTTCTGCGTTATTACACCGGCATGTCGCCATTGCTTGATCTTACTCTGATCTGTACTGCCTTGGTTTGCCTTCACTTCTATTGTTGGAGAGAAATAGAACAAAACAGATTTTCTGTTTGCGTGGATTTGAAGTTAGACTATTAACCCTTGAAACTCCAAACCATTTTTTTTTTTTTTTGCTATTTTTGGTCAGTTTTTTTCCTTTTTTGTGAGCTTTTTTAATGTTAAAAACATTTAGAACCTCAACCCTTTCAAGCACAATCGGCATACAGACATTATTTTTTGTCAGACTATGAGGCTAAAATGATGTAGATTGAATTTATCGATAGATATAGCACCATGAATTTATTTATAACAGCACAAATAACAAAGAGATCAACAGTGACAAAGCTGTTTCTCATCTGCATATCACTCACGCAAGTCTTGGTTTTCAGGAGAAAAAACATTACCATTGAAACAATCAGCTGCTTATGCTACTATACTATACTCACAAAACCAACTCACTTCGTTTTTGGAGTCACTGTGTGTCAAAAATGTTTTCTTCACTCTATTCCAGCCATAGAGGACCATTATTTTTGTTCTTTTCAGACAGACATAGAACTTTCTTGTCACTTGTTGATCTTTGGCTGCTCCCGATTTGAACATTTAATGTCATTTTAAGCTTTCTAATTGGTTAAAGGTTTGACAGGAAGTGGCTTCTACATAATTTCTGGGTCAAAATACGTGTTAAATAATCGTGTTATCATAGAACCCTCAATGTGGATTTACCATCTAGTGTCTGAATGAACACCAGATTTTGCAAAACTTCCTTAGATCACCTAAAGGACAAGCAAACCGTCACAATTTACGCCACAGAGTTACACAATACCTTTTTTCTAAGAAATTGCTGACAATATAAGCGATAGACCCTCGGGGGCGATGGTGATCTAGTGAAGGGTTAAACTTCTTCAATCTGTTTTTGTGCAGTGACGAGTAGATTCAGCTGTTTTTAAAACGTTTATCCATGAAAAGAATAATAATAATAAAAAAAAAAACAGTTTTATATAAGACCATTTTGATCATCTTTAGATCCAGTTCAATAGTGTGGGATTAAGATGTGGATTTAGGGTTAGATTAACGTTGAGATTAAAGTCCGGTTGAAGGTTAGTTTTGGAGGTTTTGACCATGAGAAGTTCATGCGGTGAACGTAGCTGCTGTTTGTGAATGCTGAAGTAATTCAGTTGCACAGTGACAGTAGATCTCAGGGTGTGCTTGTGTGTGTGAGGAATGCTGCTGTGTGCTCAGGAGCGAGGTGGGTGTAGTGAGCTCTTTGGGCAGGAGCACCCAGGGGTTAACGAGCGGTGTGAGAAAAACAGGCAGGGTTTTGGGTAGGCGAGGGGGGGAGGGAGGCACACACACATACACAAACACAAAGTGGGTCCCAGAGGGAGCTGAAGATAGTTTGGCCCCTGAGAGAAGGCAGTGCTTGTCGGCTTTAAATGCAGCTAAATTATACCAGCAGGTATCACTCCACTCCGATCAGATAATTAAGAAGAACAATGGAAAGATTAAATACTCGTAGTATTTCCGAGATTTGTAATCAGAAGATAAAAAAGCTGTGGAAATGGTTGCAGAACGTGTGTGTGCTTTATTTGTGTTTCTCAAGTGTGAATCTGAATCTTTTCCCCATTTGTGTCTCTCATTTGTTTTTGTGTTTTTGTTTTTGTTGGTTGGTGGTGCACACTTATGGGCTGACAACCATCCCACTCTCCTGACCCGTCCAGTAGTCCCATCAGCAGTGAGTGGGTCACTAAAATGTAACTTGACAGCATTGATCCAAACACCTGCCACTTCCTACCCACACACACATAAACATAGACCTTGTGGTCTTTTTTTTTCTACCCAAAAAAGCCCTTCTCACGCAAATAGAGTAGGCCGGCAGGGACCGAGGTGGTGGTGGTGGGGGTCAGTGTGAGGAGAGACAGACAGCTTGGACTCCCTCTATTGTTCTGGCTGGATTTAAGTGATGGGCGAGGGGTGGGGGGAGTTGCAGGGATGGAACCAGGATAGGATGGGAAATGGACACCCAAACAATGCCGTAAAGCCCCCCACTGCTCTTCCTGCTTAAAAGAATGAGCTGCTCTGACAGAGCCGGGACTAAAGGGAAAACTATATCATAACTCAGCTCAGACTGGACCCAAATTTGATCCAAAGTGGTCCCAACTTTTGGTTGAATCCCCATCTGGTTCAGTGTTGGATCTCAATGGGAGTAGGGTGAGGAATTAAAACTCAGTTCTTTATAGGAATTGATATGAAAGTACCCAGACCAAGGTACCCATAAATAAAGAAAGAGTTTTAATTCTACTTATCAGTTCCTGAACACATTCATAGATAAACCCTGGAAGAAAGCTATGTGAAATCTATAACACCCCACTCATGCTTCCGTTTTGCAAATAAAAGATACTTCTCCTGGTCTTTTCTCATCTTGCTACAACTGTGTCGTAATGATCTTGCCAACTCCGAGGTATATCAGTGGCGGATCAGACACGTAATGCACAACAAAGGCATCAACCCCAGCTTGAAAGGCATGATATACTTTGTACATTATCATAAATAATAATAATAATCAGGTTTCCAGTTGCTACTGATTAAATTTGAAGTGATCTTTTTAAAAGTTGGGATATTAAAAAAAAGTGAAACAAAAATGTTTTAGTCACGACTGGTTTGAAATGGGTAATCTAGGTTGAATTGTGTCGCAAGAAGGTGGAAGTATTGTTAAATGTAATCCCTGGAAATATCTGGACTGCCATATCATCATCATCATCATATCTAGGCAGACACCAGTCATTCGTGCAAATTTGTCATTTTACGTATTTTGAATGGAAACAGCTGCTGAGTCATATCATTTTATTCTTTGGCGAGTCAGAACACGGAAAAGATGTTTCCATGTGCATCAATTCCTTCGGTTTGGCATGCTTTTTCATTCTCCTTTTTTTACTTCCATTTTTAAATTATAATTAGGAATAATCAGGTAAGGAAACCTGACTAATAATCATTTAAGGGCCAGAATCAATAACAAAATCAGAATCTGTACCAAAATCATATGATTCTCATCCCTAATTTGGAGTCTGTTTTGTAATAAGACCTGAGCAGTTCTTGCTCTCGGACTAGAATCAAGCTACAGTCAAACTATGTCAAATGTCCTGATCGTCTTCATGGTGCTGTTTTGGAAAACGGATGCAGTCAGATAGAAAGTGTACTTTTGTGTTATATTGTCTTTATTTCTAAGTCAGACACTAATGATCAATGTGGCTACTTAGCTAACATATAAAAGCTACACGTTAGCTAAACTTAGCTAAAGCCTCTTGCAGCTTCTGCAGAGACTGGGCAAGCAAAGCAAACCATTTCAGAGTTGAACTCTAAAATGAGGGAGCATTTAAAGATAAAATTAGGATAAAAATGACTTAAAAACACAGCTGCACCACATCCATGTGAACTCAGTCTCTGAGGGATAACACATAAGAAGTTGTATACATATCCAGATGTGGTTATGTTTAAGTATGTGAGAACTGTAGCACAGAGCACGTACAGTACATTTTAAAATGGTGTTTGAAATAATCCACACATGAATAAAAACAAAATTTCACATTGTTTCTTCCAGTTTAACAGACCTGAATGACACAGTCGTAGACTAAATGAACTGAGTGAAGTAGAACTTGTCTGGCAGCCGATGCATTTCCAAAAAGGTTCCTCTTTTTGTGTTGTTTCACAGTTGGCACATTTTTCACCCTACAGTGTGTGTGTGTGTGTGTGTGTTTGCGAACAGCCTGTAAGTGTGTGTGTTTTTGCGTGTGTGGTGTCTTTCCAGCTGTTCTTTACTTTTCTGTCTTCATCATGGCGTGTACAGCAGACCTCTTTGTCTGCCGGTTTAGAGCAGGGTGGGAGATGAAGAGCAGTTTGTTCATAATGGATTATTGATTGGTCTGAGAATACACTGGCTCTGCACTGTATATCGGTGTGTGTGTGTGTGTATGTATGTGTGTATTTAAGACTCCATGCCATCCCTTCTGTCCCTCTCTGAGCACTGAATGTCTCCACTTTGTGAGCAACTGTACAGAGGATAGCGAGGTTTTTTTGTAAAGTGCTCTCTGTATGCTATGCTCCATGAAGCGATGTATGTGTGTATGTGTGTGTGTGTGTGTGTGTGAGCACCTCTGTGTATGGGCCGTTAAGCTTTCAATGCTGCCTGTATGAAACAGTGTTAAAAGCCCGCAGTGTGCCTATATAGACTTTTCAAAAGATGTGTGTGGACAACATTAAAAGCCCCCTCTGTTTTCCTACTTGATTCCTCAGTTCCCCTGCATGTATGTATGCGCTTGTGTGTTCATTCCAACACAAGCTCCACTCTTTATTTTCTCCCCCCGCTGTGTATTTTCTCCTTAACCTCGAACGCTTGTCTCTGCGCCACTGTGTGGGAGGGAGGCAGATCCCATCATGGCTGAAAGATGTCCCACACGAGAACGACCTAGAGTCATTAACAGTGATAAGGTGACAGCGTGAGTGAGTCAGTGCGTTATGAAAGCCAAGCTCTGCACCCTTGGGTGCAGGAGATTTGTGTCATGGCAGCCTGTGAGATGATTGCCACGATGAAGGTGCTCTCTGGCCGGATGACAGTGTTTTTGTCAAAGAGGAACAAAACAGTGAGGCTTGCCATCTTTCTAGAAATGTCAGGACTGCAGTCGTCTGTTTTCTGTCCAAATCCCTCCTGAACCAAACAGCTCCAGATGTCTGTGCATAATGCGACCTCTAGAGGGGGCTGTTGAGTCGATGTCTACATCTGTCTAATTCTAATTTTTGTGTTTGTTGTGGTGTCGCTGTTCTATTTTCACCATACTGAGCTTTGTGTCAGGGTCTGGTTGTGTGAGACTAGTGTGTGAAAGCAAACACAAACTGAACTGTGTAAACAGGTCCTCTGCCGGCCTACACGTACACTTTAACTAAGGTTTGCTTCAAAGATCCTCTCCAGATGTGGACCTCGTGGGTCTCTGGAACAGAAATAACCAGGCTGCTTGGTAAAGTTTGCATATGGATGGGAAAATAAAAGCGGATTTCCTGCCCCTTGCTCATTCTCCGCTGCTTCGGAGTTCAAAAAGCAAAACAGTAGAGAGTGGCTTGTTTTTGTTTCACACAGCAGTCATCGGCCTTCATTTATTCCCAGTAACTCATGCTAGGCTAGCATTAGTGGCAACGTTGTCAGCTAAAGCTAGGGAGGTCATAGTTTATAAAGGATGATCATTTTCCTCCAAGTTTAAAAATGTAAAACAAGTTTTAAATGTTTTGATCAGAATTCAGCCTTCAAATCATGCTTTCAGCTGCAGCTGTAGTTACACACTGCCATTTTCTTTAGTGGGATCAATTCTGCCTTAGTGTGTGTTTATGAGTGTGGATGTGTGTGTGTGTGTGCATGAGGTTAATTAGCTGGGAGGATGTCAAAGACAGTCAAGGTTTACAAAGTGGAAATAGTGGATAGATGGCGGACAGTGTGTTATGATCTTTTATAGAGCTTTGAGACCTCTTCTTTTTTGATGACTTCAGTGATTGGTAATCTTATCCTCTTCTGGACAATTTCCCCATCCCTAAGCCAATTTGTCTTTTTTTTTTGTCTTTAGCCTCAGTGGTAGAGGAGGCTGCATTGTTTCCCTTCTGGTGTTTAATCTCATTACATTTCAATTTGTACATGTGACTGTCTGGTGGATGACAGGCTTACTGTTGAATTGTCTCAAACCCCTACTTGCCCTCTTGACCCCTAGTTAGTGGGGCCATTTATTAGGAAATAAGGTCATTATCCCCTGTTTTTAGTACAGCAACTAGAAGATGAAGGGAACAGCAACAGTGGCTGTTTTCCTAGCTGCCAAACATGTATATACCATTACCTGTTTTATTCAGGTCAGTTGATTGATATGAAGAAGTGAAGGCATTTATGGAGTCTAAGAGTTGGGGTTCTAACTCTTGTAGGTCATTAGGGACTTTTTAGTAATTTCAGGAAATTTTTACCTCATTTTTGGCCACCATTCTGGTTGTGTTACACTTTATGGGGGGATTTCTTTTGTCAGAAAGAGTTTCTTTTGAAGAACTTTGAAATTCCAATTGAAGTTTTTCTCAAATGTATTATCCATTCACCTCATTGGAGAACAAAAAAGTCTTCTACCGAAAACTGCTTTAAAAACAGTACAGATTAATATTTTTTTCTACAGTTTTTTTTTTGCTAAAATTGCTAAATCATCTTCAGTCATAATCCACGTGAACAAATATCAAATTTTTGTAATTATAATCGATTGCATGGAAAATAACTATTTTTTATGTACGTATCATTTTATAAAACAATTATACTATATCATCAAACTGCCATTTAAAGGGTTGAAATAATTTAATGAATTAACTTTATGGTTGCTTTGATGAGGACTAAAGTTGAGTGGATGGTTTGAACAAAAAATGTTTTAAAGTATTAATTTATGAGATTTTTTTTATTGTAGTTCTTGGGATAGCACTTTTTTTTTTTACCACTAATCACCCAAAATGGAAATTTGTAAAAAACAACAACAACCCCCCCCCCCCAAAAAAAACAAAAAAAAAACAAAAAAAACCAACAAAACAAAAGTTTTTTTTAAATTAGTTAATTTGTAGTACATTTAAGATTGATCTTTTAAATAAAATTACCAGCCAACCAAAATCTATTATATGGAAAACAACACATTTTTTAGTTTTTTTTTCATATCCACAGTGACATCATCACATCATCAAGCTTGCATTTTAATGGTTGAAATAATTTTAATAATTACATATTTGTTAGTTTTGATTAGAACTGCAGTTGATTGAGCAATTTAAGTAAAAAAAACCTACATTAAGCTGTCATTTTTCTTTGATATGTTTTTAGAAGAACACTTTTTCTTGTCCTCTAATGACCCAAAAGGTTTGTAAAATAAAGCTAATCACAAGCAATAATGCCTTATTTGGTATATATGCAAGTATCTCACATCAGTTGCCTGAAAACAACACGAGACAAAACAGGACAGGACAACATACATGTCCACACTGACAGTGCAGTGTTCATAAGATATAATTTCATATAGTATTTAATTCCCTCCAGTTAGCCATAGATTATAATATCAAGCTGATGTTAGTCTGGGAATGTATGGAAAACTGTTGACACCTGTAGTGACGTTTAACCCTCTCCATCTATATTGTCGGTTACACTGTTATTCACAGAATGATCTTTATGCTCTATTGAAGATAACATGGAATGACTACTGAGACCTTAAGTTAGAGAAACTTTTACTTAGCTAGATGATCAGACGAAGTGTACATTTTTTCATAAACATCTGTATAGACTGATTTCTCTTTGCAACCACAGGAGATTCACCCTGCTGGTACTTCTTTCTTGGTTTCACTTCCAGACCTAATGCTACGTCACTCTTTTACAAACAGTTTAAGGTTGTGTGTAGTTCCCAGTAGTGCTCATTGTCTTACCTGCATAGATTCTGGTCAGAGCACTCTCAGTTTGGAGAATCAGATGGTTTTCTGATTGATGAGCTCAAGCTTTAAGCTGCTTAGAATGTAAAATTAACTGTATAGCTTTTACTCAAACTGCTCTGAAAGTTTTTTTTAGATGGACAAAAATGCACTCTTTTTTTTAATTGCCCTTTCATTTTGAGCTTCTTCTCAAAATGAAAATCTGAACCTCAAAACTGAGAGATCATCAAAGACATTGGGATTTATTCTTGCAGTGCCAGGAGTGTTTGCGTAACACTGTGCCAGTACATGTTGAGATATTTTACATGTAGTAAGTCAGGGGATTCCAAAGTCATCGGAAGGAATCCTTTGGGATCCATATAGACAAATCCAGGGGCTGTTTTGTGTGTTGCCCCATCTTGCCGCGCCACCAGTACTGAGATGGCAAGTCCTAATTACCTGTATCTTCCGACATGGACAGCAGCATGGATGTCTGGACCGACAACATTAGAAAGTGGTCTAAAGTAGGAAGTTTGACTCATCGAACCAACTGAATGCCATTTCTCTCCATAGAGCAGTTTTCTTAGGACTTGCAGTCATTTTAAAGGAAGATATTTTTACAATGCAACACAGAATAGCAAGCCTTCCATACTTTTTAGGTTAGAGGTCTGAAAAGAGATCTGGATTTCAAAATATGCTTTGTTTCAAAGAAATGTCAATCATAGCTGCACTCTTTGCTGGAGCGGTTCTTATTCCCTGGGAGCCTGAGCATAGTAATCAGTTCAGGAAGAAGTGGGGTGAACCAATGCACCTCATTTCAATGGCCTAATTCATTCTAGAAAGATAGGGGTCTCTGGTGCAGGGTAGTCATTTTCAGCACAAGAGTTTAAGACATATTATTGTTCTTGCTCTAACTTCCCTCCTCCACCAACTTATCCTTTTATGATTATGATCAATTATCCACTTGTAATTAGAGCCTGGCAGTTTCTCAGCCTATGGGCTCTGACACTCCATGTAATAGCCTGTAATAATGTTGTCAGTCACATTTCATGTAGTCCACGCGCTCAGGCAGGCTCTGCATGGAAATTTCTGTTCATGGTTCACAAGTTTTGCACATACAGTAAAATATGTCATTTTGACCAATAAAGCTGCTCTAATTAATGGGGTTTTTATGAAGCTGATAGGTAGATGAAGGAAAAAACGTGATTCACTTTTATTCAGAAAACTGCGGCATACATTATTTATGACACATTGCATATAAATGTTGAAATCCCTGTATGATTGGGAGGTTTTGAAACAAAAGCAGGGATGCAGAAACTGTTTGCAGAAGTTTTCCAGCTAGCGAAGATAATAAATGTAGTGTGAAATTAGTCAACGCTGTCAAAGTATGTGTCTCTGCTTATCTCGATCTCTCTTTCTCTTTCTGTTTGACTCGTTCCTCGACCCCATTCAACTCCAGTTTGAGAAACAGAGCAAAGCAAACTGTCTGAAGAGCCACTTCCTGTTGTGTACTTAAGATCCCTGTCATGTGATTGTGTCAGTTGAGGCGGGTGTGTGAGGCCAGTAAGGGGAGGGAATATGGTGGCACTGCTGATCTTGCTAATGTGAACGCGAACCCCCTCCCTCAGCTACCACCCTGATTGTGTAAAGTGTCGACTCAGCCCACTGTGGCATCACAGCCCCCTAGTCCTGCTGCACTGCTCAGGCACAGCGCAAGCTCAGACACACATGCATGAACATGAATAGTAGTGGTGCAAAGTGCAAGTTAAGAGACATGCCATAGCCTAGACAAATGATGATGATGATCCACCATTTGTGTGTATACACATATAATTTTTGCACAGATTATAAAAGGCATAAAAAGGACTTGTAACTTACCAATTGTTGGTTTGCTCAGCTCTTTTTTTATTTTAGGAAACAATTTTTATGTCTCTGAAAATGCCCAAAACTGATCCACAACTTTAGTTTTTCATTTACTTACCTTTGCAATCACAATACCTTTATCAGAAAAGCAGATTCACTTTGTGATACTTTCAATCCACCTACTTCAGTTTAAAAAAGTTCAAGTACTTTTGAAATATTGCAGGAATACTAACATGATCCTTTTTTTTACTGTTTTTTTGTCACTTTGCAGGTCCACAGATCACTCGCTGTGATATGATCTGGAAGCCGCTGAGATGCATAAAAACCAAAGATGAGGAAACTAGTAAATGAGGACCAGAAGTGCTGTGGAACTCTGATGGTGGACTGACATTATGGCGACTTGAAGTTGAGTGTTTACCATATTCTGGCAAAGAGATTAACTCCCAATTTATTTATTGGACCTGAGGCAGACTTTTGCCTGACAGAGCAGATGATACATCACTCTTTATGATTTGAGTTACTGAGTCATCTGACCTTGCTAAATCAGCTACTCTATAAGTGGCCTGTTCCCTGGATGACTGGAGGTAAAAAGAATTTCAAGTGACCAGCTAAGGCACCGAAGACATCCCTAGATGTACAGCTGCAGATAGCAGAAGTTTCAAGTGTTAATAAGCTTGCAAACGTTCTGGTACACAGGGGTTTCATTTATACCATGAATCCCAGAGAGAGTGTGGAAGTAATGGAGACTCAGGCGGGAGGTCAGAAAGAGAAGCTGATTGGAGAGAAGGCCAAACCTGATAATGGGAATGAGATTGAGGGTGAGGATGACAAAATCCCCGGGGCTTACAACTGCACCATCTGTGGACGCAGCTTCCCTTTCCTCAGTTCCTTGTCGCAGCACATGAGACGCCACACAGGGGCTCGTCCATACAAATGCCCCTACTGCGACCACAGGGCCTCTCAGAAGGGCAACCTTAAAGTCCACATCCGCAGCCACAAGCTGGACACGCTGTCTTGTCACCACTCCAATGATGATGAAGAGGGTGGGGCTGAGGAAGAGGAGATGAGGGTTTCGGAGGGTCTCGATGGAGGCACCAGTCCCACTAAGAGCAGCTCAGCCTGTAACAAGATGATTAATGGGGATACGGGTGAGGAAAGTCGGAGGAAAGTGCCTGCAAGGAGCATGAAAAGGGAAAAATCTGTAACCACCCAGAGGCCTTACATCTGCCGTCTGTGTGGCTACGAGGCCCAGCGGGAAGACCAACTCCTCAGTCACATCGAGAAGGTCCACATAACGGCAGATGCAGTGGAGGAAACCGTTGCTGTTAAAGAAGAGGTTGTGACAGAGGCAGATGCCATCCAGCCTCAGAACGACGGGACATTCCCATGTGAGACCTGTGGCCAGGTCTTCACCCAAGCCTGGTTTTTGAAGTCGCACATGAAAAAACACGCAGGGATTCTGGACCACTGTTGTCGGATTTGTGGGAGACGGTTCCGCGAAGCCTGGTTCCTCAAATCTCACATGAAAACGCACAACACCAAATCCAGGTCTCGGTCAAAAGCAGATTCAGCCGAGCTTCCGGCCACTATCAACGATGTAGCCCAGGGTCCTGATTTAGTTTCTGCCTCTGTTACGTCTATCTATCAGATGTGTTCAAAATGTGGGAACCTTTTCCACAGCAGAGAAAGCCTGAGAGCCCATGACAAGATTCATAGTGCCAATTATGGCGGGAAATCCCCAATCCAGTCCAGGCCTAGTGATGATGAGGACTCACCAGCTGCTAAGAGACGTTTCCTTGACTACTTAAACCTCCAGTCTGTAGAGGGCAAGAGCCTGGATGAAGTGGAGGACAATGAGAAAAAGATTCTAGGTCAAAGAATCCCAGAGCTGGATCCAGTCTGCAGCTACCAGGCCTGGCAGTTAGCCACTAAAGGAAGGGTTGTGGAGCCCGTTGAGCCTAGTTATAAAGCCTCCTATGGGGGAGGAAGTTTGGGGGAGGAGACCCTCGCTGGAGCTGCTGTGGTTTTTGAGAAGGAGAGCAGCAGTTATGTCTTGCAAAGTCAAGAGAGGCGCAGCTCAGGCAGACGCAGCAGCTCTGGGCTTGGGAGCCACACCTCTTCAGGGGACTGGACCCCGGAGAGCCTCAGCGACTCCGAGTACCGACCCTCGAGTCGTCAGGACAGACGGCGACCGTCCCAGTCGCAGTCTTCCTCCAAGTGCAACGAGTGCTTTGAGTGTGGGAAGATGTTCCGCAGTCGTCACCAGATGATTGTCCACCAGCGGGTCCACAGGAAGGATGGAGGCAGGGCGTCTATGGGAGAGAAGACCGCAAGAGATGACCGATGGGGCTCCACCAGTGATCCAGAGTCCGGCTCCCCTAGCCGACCCAGCACTCCAGGGTACGGAGACTCTCCACCCGCCTCCACTCTTGGACACCAAGCCTCAGAAATGGGTACTTCAAACTCTGGAGAGCTTACAGGTTAGTAAACAGCTTCTATTCTTGGAAGGTTTAATCTTTTCTTCTTCACCCTTTTTGCATTCTAAAGAAATATTACACTTTACGGATAATGAAGAACTCATTTTAACTTTGGTTTGGGATCAAATTTAAGATTTGGAAATAGTGGATTATTTCAGCATATTAATCATTCATACATACACAACACTCTCTTTCATAAAAGAATCATCTGATCCTGACCAGGTCTTAAAATGAAGTATGTCCTATGAACAGCAACTAAACATATTACTCTGTGTCATTATTTATCTAATACAAACAAGGCCAAAACAAAGAAGCAGTGTGTGAAAAACTAAGTACACTCTTTCTGGTTCGATAGGATGAAAAAAGGTAAGTAGGAGCCAAATGCTGCAAATCAAATGAATTTGATTCATTTGGTCATTGAAGAGCGTTTTCGCCTCTATAAAAGCTGAATTTTTGTCAATTTGCTTATCTGGAGCTTTCAGATGTGTGTTAACACAATGTCAAGGACGAAAGACATTTGAAATTATATTAGAAATGCAATTTTTGATGCCTATCAGTCCTTGAAGAATTATAAAACCATTTCCAAACAATGTTGAGTCTGTCATTCTGCAGTGAGACAGATCACAAGTAGAAAAACATTCAAGACATTTATCAATCTCCTCTGAAGTGGATATCCCCGCAAGTTCATCATGAGGGCAGACCATGATATACAACAACATGCAAACAAAAAAATCTTTGATACACAGGATCATACTTGATGAAACTAAACACAGCACATTAACACCTCATACCAGCTGTCAAGCACGGTAGTGGAGGGTTGATCATTTGGACTTGCTTTGCAACAACAGGACCTGAGCACGTTGCTGTCACTGAGTCAATCACGAACAACTCCGTATACCATTGTATTAAAAAAATTGAGGCCATCTATTTAACAGCCAAAACTTGGCTGAAACTGAGTCCTGCAACACAAAAACAATCCCAAACGCTTCAGAAAATCTGCTGCAGAATGGGCACAAAAGTGTTGTAATGATTCAAAGTCCAGTGTCCTATGGTGAAACCCTATAAAAGCTCTGCATAAATAAATGCTACAAACCTCAATTAACTGAAGCAACATTGTAAGAGAAAATGATTATTTCTAAGTTATTGCTACAAAATGTCCGTCTACAGCCTGTGAAATATGGAGACACACCTTATCACTCACTGCCTCACCATTTTGTTTGACTCTTGTTGAATAAAAGCTTAAATAGTGTAATATTTCATATATTTTTGTGCATTTGAAGTTTAATTCCCCTAATCTTGAGGCTTTCTAAGGATCAGATGACTTGCATTACATTGTCCTGATAAAAGATGGTCTACATCTATAAGATAGGCACTATATATTATGCAGGAAAAAAGGCTGGACTTGTTTTCTGTGATTGACTAACACTGAGTATTGCTTTTGTAGTGGTTTGATTTATGGCATCAGCACCAATTCTGACTGTAGGGAGCTTCTATTTCTGTTTCTAGATTTCTTTTAGAGTACTGACTTGATATTCTGGCATAAAACAGCAGGGAAATGTAACTCCAGGAGTCCTCCATGCAGGATCTTTAGTAGCAGAAAATACTGGAGCCCTTTTCAAGCCTCCAACTCGATACCATTGTCACCCTGTAATAAACATCTGTTGATGAAATGAGCTTTGTGAAGGAGCAGCTCCTCATTTCATCAGTCTCCATGGAGTGGGAAGTGGAGCCACCGTGTGGCAAAATGCCCAAATGACATCAGTGGGAGTAGCACTGTTTACAAATGCAATAAAATTAAGTGGATAAACTTCCACCGCTACTGGCACATTACTTCAATACCAGTTTCATCGTAAAATATGACACAGGATACGATTTAAATCTTAAATGGAACGTTAATCCTTTCAAAGAAATGTCAGCAGTGCAAAAGGGCATTGTTGGAATGCCGATCATTTTTTTCACCTCCACAACCAATAAACACCGCTGAGAGAGAGAGAGAGGAAAAAAAAGAACTAACCATGCAAAAGCAAAACACCCGTGATCATGAGTGAAATATATCAAAGGAAGAATCCCTGAAGAACAGGCCTTTGTTCTTGCAAACTATCTGAAGGCACAGGTTGGGAT
Organism: Leptatherina wallacei; assembly: GCA_028567055.1. Taxonomy (NCBI): domain Eukaryota; kingdom Metazoa; phylum Chordata; class Actinopteri; order Atheriniformes; family Atherinidae; genus Leptatherina; species Leptatherina wallacei. Next base: position 23,742,821 of record JAOXYM010000006.1, on the reverse strand, counting down.
AGAAGATAGCAAAGAAATATAGTTATTGTTTCCATTCTTCCCAGTTTGCACAGAGATTCAAAAATAGCAGCAACATTTCTTCAGGCCTGATCGAGCTGTGTGCTATTTCAGGTCTTCCTGTCTCAGGAAACTCCCCTCACCCCCCCATATCTGTGTGTGAATATGTTTTTTTCTCCTCTCTTTTCATGTTAGCTACACAAAATATGTTTCCTTTAATTCACTAATGCTGTTTATGGTTTGACAGCCAGTTATTGTAAAGAGCGTCGTAATCAAAGGACTGCGCTGAGCTTCTTTTCTAGTCCTAAACCAAGTGAAAGGAACACAGTATCTTCACCAAGGACACGCTGGCGTCTGCTTTCTGTAAATGCATTTGGGGGTTATTATATCTGATAAGACTATTAGATATGTTAGAGTGTATTAGAAATACTCAATATTGATAAAGTATATTGATTTAAAAAAAAACTGAACTTAAACTTAAAAAAGAGCAATTCAGCATTTACCCAAAGGATAATCTTGTCAAGGGGAAGAGACCTCTATCCCTCCGTCCATTACCCTTTCTTGTTACCTTTCTTCCTTGCCCCCCGTTCCCCTCCCTCCCTTCCACCCTCCCTGTGCTGACTCTTTCCTTATCTCTGAGGTTACCTCTTGTGACACTTCCACTGTCACTCATCCACTCTTCTTACCACTGAGACAGCCAGGCTGCCTGATGTCTGAGGGGTTGGTTATTTATAGTGTCACCTCCCAATGGAGTGGGGGTGCATTCAGTGGGGAAAGGCACACTCAGAGGACACTCCCAAATAATCTGATGTAACAACGCTCCTTCAGGGGGGATGCAAAACATATAAACTGGCAACAAAATTGGTCTTTTTTTTTAAGTGATATTTTTCGTTTACAGTTACAAACTTTAAGTCAAATGACAGGAGCTGGTTAGTGACTGAATAATGAAATGATCAGCTTGGTTAGCAGAGCTTATCAGTTTGCCACCCTGCCTGCCTGCTCACACGGCCCTGCTCTGGGGAGGGGGAGATTCACCTTGGCAGAGTCTGAGCTGTTAGTGTTGGCTGGTGTTGCCAACAGGAAGCCAAATGAAAAACAGATGGTATGTTAGTGGTGTTGTTGTGAAAGCAAGGAAGCGTTGTGGGGAGCAGAAAATGTGCAACTCACTCTATAGTAAAAAAAAAAAGGAAAACACAAACAATGTAACCAATATGTAAGTAGGGGGGGGGGGAAGAAAATAAGAAAGAGCATAATACTAAAATAAAACAATGCAAATAAAGATCAATAAAGAAGCTGTGAGTAATATATTGAGATATCTACATCTATAAGTGGTATTTCTATTTGTCACAGATATTAATCCTTTTTTTCTTTATTATCTTCTGGGAAATCTGACACATGAGAAATAGGTTTTCATGTGGTTTGGGATTGAGCTTTCATAGATAGGGCATTAACGCCACCCTGTGGAGAGTTTAAAGAGCTGCACCTCCGTCAGTTACCATAAGCTAAACATACAAAATCTGCACATGCATTAATAGATAGATAAATAAACAATTAAATATACAATATTTACTGTATAAATTGTATACTGTATAAGTTTAATTAATAAGTATAATCCAACTCAATGCATTTGTCTGATGTAATTGTGTAGTTGTTCAATACGTAATATAAAGATAATCAATAATTAGAGATAACATCATCTTATTTATCTTATATATACGTTTTTCTTTTAATTAAAAAGATTCTATTCATTCAATGATCATCTATCAGCTGAGTTTAAATTACTTATATTTTTTGTTATGATTATTTATATGTATAATTACAAAAGAACATCTACTAGAACATTATGATTAAATATTTTTGGATTTTTTAAAAATTATTTGGATTGAGTTGATTTCAATTTGTCGTTTGAACACAATCTATACAGAAGTGCTATTTTTCACAGTCTCTATGTCATGGGATACTGTAAGGTAGGATACAGCTTGTTAGAGGTATGGTAGAGATAGAAGAAACAGGAATATGGGACAATACTGCCACCTGGTGGTTGTGCTCTAAAACAACATGAATCCTGTAGAGTGGGCTGAAGTTTTAACCTTTTGTGTTGTCCCTCTTTTTTCCTTACAGATGTGAAGCCATACATCTGCAGCCTGTGTGATTTTGCCTCCACAGAGTCCCAGGCCTACCTGACTCATGTTCGTGTCCAACACCCATCTGCCTCCAAAGATAGACCCAGCCCCATTCCCAGCCCCAGCCCCAGCTTGGACAGAGCCACCCCTAGTGGTTATCCAAAACTTAAGAAAGCTTTCATGCAGAACAACACTGTATCCCCTCATGCTAATCGCGCCGCTCGTTCCTCTCCTCGTGATCCCACCATGATCCCTATTGATCTGTGTGTGAGGGCTGAGGGCATCAGGGGTGTATCCTCTCCAGCTCTGGATAGAAAATGCCTCCCTAGCCACAAATGCTCCTTCTGCTCTCATTCCACCCGCTACCCTGAGGTGCTCTGGATGCACCAGACTGTGGCTCACCGCATCAATGGCAGTAGCTCCAATCTGGCTCCTAAATGGGCTCCTAAAAACAGCACAAAGGGCCCCAAAGACAGTTTATTGTCCTCCAGGAGACGTACTGGACCGCCACCTGTCCTGGAAGGAAGGGAGTGTCAGCCGCTGCCTCCGCTGATGCGCACCCAACGTACGCAGCCTCCAACCTGCTCCAGCGAGGCTATGAAAAAGAGCAGGCCAGCCAGTCATGCAGCCACTGCATCATCATCTTCATCTTCGACCCCAAGCACCTCTTCTTCTAGGGGTTCCTCATCCACATCCGGCAACCAAACTGGGAGAGTCCCTGCATGGCCAGTCAGCAGCTCCAGCAGCAGCATCATCAAACACACAGAGGACCAGACTCATCGCTTCAGACCCAAAGTGGATATGTACCCTCGGGGTAGCTCCCTGACACCTTCAAACTCCTTGGAGAAGAGCACTGAAAGCATCATGCGTCCTTCGGCTCCAACCCCCAGCCCCGCTTCAGCTTCCAGGCTGGCTGACCGCTACTTGATGCCTCAGGAGGGTCTGGGCTTCATGCTGTCCAGCAAACACGGCCTCGCAGAGTACAGCCGAGCTCGGGGCTCGTCTCATCAGCCGCTCCCCAACTCCCACACCCACGGCCGGGCTAACGCTTCCAGGCCCAGTGCCATCACCCACAGCTCGACCACAGCGCACATCTTCGGTACCTCCCAGACTCAGGGAGTCACTCTGCAGAATTCCCCCTCCCCTTCCTCCTCCTCTTCTTCTTCTTCAATACCTTTAGAAGGCCGCGGGGATGTGAAACAGGAGCCAATCGCGGAAACACCGGAGATGCCAACTGACATCCTCAGCTTTCTTAAAAACTACAGCCCGCACGAGTTAGCGGCCCTCTACCACCGCTGGGGCGCAGCCAACACCCTGTTGGACCCCACAGGTAGGGAGAAGTTTTCATTCAAGGTTTTAAAGCGTATATTATTTGTTTGTAATACCAAAGATTTCAAAAAGCTCCCCTCATCATCAAGATGCTCAGAGCATCCCAGGAAAACTCCAGGTGTGAGGAGTCGTAAAGATGTGTCTTCCAGTGAATTGGATTAACACGGATAGTACAGGCCAAGTTAAAGAATGAAAATATATTAGTAGTCACTTAGATCAACACTTAATGTTTGATGCATGCATGAGCCAACGTGTGCCCTCTTTGCACGCTTTAACTCACCATCTGGCGGACGGTGATTGACACATACTTATAGCTCTCCATACTGATGAGGGTTTTAATAATTAAGAGGAGATCTGATGAATGAACATGCGTCTGCTTTCATGTTTCTGAGGTTATGTCCGGGGTGGTGTGTCTGTCCATATGTGCTTGAGTTTTTGCAAAAAGAAGTGTGTGTGTGTGTGTGTGTGTGTACATGCTTATTTATTTCTTTACCGTGAAAGACGTGAGAGAACCTTTGCTGCTCTTAGGTCTGCGAGGCATGCCTTGGTCTCCAGTTCCACTCTCCCAGAAAGCTGTCACAAACTGTTTAGGTCATGGCTCTGCCTGACGAGAGACTCGCACAGATGCGAACGGAGGAAGGCGAAACAGAGAGAAACTGAGAGATGGAGGGAGGGAAAGGAGAAGGCAAAGAGAGAGATGAGACAGAATAATTACCCCACCAGCTGCTTTGGAAATGGTCATTACCGAACATCCGTATTATTTGCCCATTTTCTAGTCGTGTCTCTGAGGTCAAGTGGGGCTGTATGGAGCCAGGGGTCAAAGACAACAGCCCCAGAGCAGACGCATGACATCGCTGTCACCCGTCCAGGCGCATATCGTCACAATCTGCCTTAGCCCTTTGAGTCACATGCTATAAAGTGACCTTTTTTGAGCAACTGAGTCTTTCTCCCGTTTCCCCTCCGTAAATATGTGTGCGAGTGTGTGTTGGTCTGCTTGTGTTTTCCATCCAGCTCTGTCTTGTCTTTCATTAGTGCATCAGTGAGAAGGGCTGGCGGCCCAGAGTGGAAGTAGAGTAACCAGAGGCCAGCAGTCGGGCTGCCAGAGACACTCTCTGTCACCTCTTCCGCCTCCCTTGTCCTCCTGTTTCCTGCTGTGCAGCCCAACCCCCCCCCCCCCTTCCCCTTCTCCTCCCCCTCCCTGCCCAAACACACACACACGTGTACACAAACAACTCACAGACACCGCCCAGGTATATGCCAGCCTTTATGCGTAGAGTGTTCATGTGTCTGCTGGGGTTTTGGGCAATAACTCCCCTCCGGCATGTTATCTGTCAGCATATGAGGTCAGAGGAGTGCATGTGTGTGTTAGTGTGCAGGAGTGTGTGTCTGTAATAGTCAGAATGTCATTAAATGGATCCAGTCAGCTTGAAATGCCGTGTCCTTGTGCTGCTTCTGTACATGTGAAAAAAAAAAACCTCCAATCTAACGTGAGTGACATGTTGCAGGGTTTTCTGAATTCTGTTTTACATTCCTGCAAACAACAGGTTGCTTTGTGCCGAGCTCTCTGGATGCTCTTGCATCCACTTGGTCTGCATTTATCTCTCACGTCTTTTCCTGATTCCTTTGTTCGTTACATGTTTGGAGCAAGAAGTACGAATGTGAATTTAACATAAATAAATGAATAAATTCAGCTGCGTTAACTAAGACATGCATGAACAACTTTGTTTTCTTTTGGTTCATCCTGCGGATCAAGACAGACCGAGGTGTCTTGTTAATATTTTCAGCCGTTTTTATAAAGAAGTGACTTTGGAGTTAAACAGGATTTCCATTTTAGTTTTCTTTCTTGCCATTTAAGGTCATTAACATTTAAAGGTTCATGCAGCGCCGGTCAGTGTGTTTTTGGCTTTTTCTATGAGTGTGTGTGTTTGTCTAAAAGTGTGCCGCGCTTTCCTCCCTCAGACTTAGCGCGCACACATATATTCATTTCCCTGTAACGCATACGCATGCCGACACACACACCTGACATGTGACACACGGGCAGCGGAGCGGGCACATCACAGCCGGGGCGTTTTAATTGCTTGTAATTTATGCAGTGTGTGTGTGTGCTGTGTGTGTCTTGCTGTCAGCCTCTGAGATGATGCTGTGTGACAGCTGCAGTCCAGCCCCCGGAGCGAGCCGCTCATAATGACACATTAGACATACTAATGATGCCTGCGCGAGTCCACTGCTGATGCTACCTAGCTCCACCGCTCCAGCCAAGCTCTGTGCTTACGTACACACACACACACACACACACACACACACACACACACACACACACACACACACACACACACGTGCACCCACAATTTCTGTCCATTACTGACCTTTATGTTTTCATTCAGTCTCTGCAAACACTGCCATGAGAAGACGTCTTCTTACTTCATGCTGATGTCAAAGAAAAAAAGAAAGGAGTATGTAGAAGCTCACATAAGAAATCAAAGCACGTTGGATTTATACGTAAATATGCATGTTGTTAAAGATTTCATTTTCAAAAGCGTTGCAAAAAAGTTCATTCACATATGTGTGCCCTAAAAGTGTCTTAAGTTGAACTTTCTTTGAAGCGATATCGTAGTTCAACAACTGCAGCTTACAACAGCACCCAACTGCTTATTAACACCAAATTTTGGCAAACTGCAACGTAAAACTGCTGAAAATTGCATAACTGTTATTGAATGAGTATATCTCTCCAACCACATAGTCTGTTTGAATACTTTTTGAAAAAGGAAAGGAAACTCATGTGAGATTTGTCAGGACTAGTAGATATCAGTATTGGTGTTACAGGTGAAGAATAAACAAAAATGGCACATAGCACAAATGAACAAAGTTTTAGGCTTGCCTTAAAAAGAAAAAAGAAAAAACAAACGCTTTCAGGATGAATATGAGTATCTCTTTTGAGTGATGCATCTGTAGCTCACAACACAATAAGTGAAGCAGAACCGGTAAATTAGAGGTTTTATACAGACGGTTCAGGCGAGGCCTCCAAAATGGCCATTTTTGGCACACTTTGACACCATCTGTTCTCAAAGTTCCCTACCTGGGAGACCTCATGTTTTAAAGGTTAACTTGTTTTACATGAGGTGGTATTGATAATATGTCTTGTTGGGCCTCCTTTAGCTCAGGACCTGTTGATTTAAACTAAATTAGTCAACCCAAGCTTAATCCCTATAATGTGTCTGATCAACATCTGACATCGGTTTTGACCTCTAGATTATAAAAACACAGAATTTTGGGAAGATTTCCTCTTTTTTTAATTGTTTTTTGTCCTTCATTCCTGTGTGTGTCTGTGTGTGATCAGGGATGTTGAGGTCTGTCATGCGGCAGGGCCAGTATTTCTGCCAGGAGTGTGGGAAGAGTTTCAGTCAGCCCAGCCACCTGCGAACTCACATGAGATCCCATACAGGTAAATACAGCCGGTACATGCACCCACACCAAAAATGAAGTCAAAGAAATACAAATTACACACATTTGTCCACTTTTTATTCAACCTGACATGCAAAAAACAAACAAAAAAAACCTAACAAGATGGGTTACACGATACAGACAGCAGTGCACCAAATATTCTTATCGTGTAATGTTATAAAAACATGAGTCCAAAAAAAAAAAACTGTCCAGAAAACAAAAAAATCTGGACCGTATTCTTATAAATCGATTACATATGATTAAATATTTTTACATTGGACAACAGGTCTTTTGCAGTCAAAGAGATGTATAGTTTAGTATCCAACACAATGAAAATACTTCTTTTTGTCATATTACAAGTAATAAGTCATTTTATGAGTTAGGGCATTATGATGAAAGTTCATTTTAATGCAAATAATTACATTCATGATGATTAGAAATATGTACGAGGAGCTTCCCATCTAAGTGAGTTCAGATCCAGAAATGTTCCAGAACAGTGTCCCAGAAAGTTTGCCTTGCTAATCGTCGTGCTAGGAAAGTTTTTCTCTTGTAAAGGTAACAAAACGTTTTAGTTGCTAATTTAAGTTCCTCGTAATATTTTCAGAAAGTTTTTTGTTGTTTGAAAAACTTCCGATTTGGTCGCATTAAGGCTTCCCTCACATTTACGTTGCGATCAACCTGTGAAGAAAATAGATAAGATATATCTCCCAGTGTTTGGAATTTACATGCTGCTCTCACAGCCTGTGCAGTCAGACGGATTCTAATATAATTAATGTTCAACTCTGAAACTGCTCAACCTCTGTGTAACTCTCAATGAACATTTTCTTATAGCTTTTGTTACAAATACCAAAATACAACCAATTAGGAACGTTACGTTTAGAGCACGGTGCCAGATGAAGACAATCTTTTTTAGTTCCCTAAATGTTTAGGGAATGATCTTGTTTTTGCACAACCTTGTGCAAACTTCTCTAAACACTAATTTATGGTTTTTGTCAATCTGATCTTATGAGAAGTTGAATAGTCTGCGCTTGTTCAATAAGTTTACTTTTATTTATTGACTGAATAAGACAGGCCTGGATCTCCAGGAACCCAATTATGAACATTTAAATTAAAGGAAATTCTGGTTTCAAATCTCCTAAAATGAGTTTTTGAAGTCATACTCAGCAACTATGTGAAGTTTTTGGAGGATAAATGGTTTTAAAAACTCAATGAAATTGTAAAAAATTTGGAGAAAAGAAAGATTTATGAGTAGACTGAACATACATTAATGTTAAATGTTAGAAGTCCTGCTTTAGAATAATTAGCTGCTTATTATTCATGTACTCTTAGAAGTTCCCGGCTTTTTGACCGACTTCAGCAATGACTTGTATGTGTGCACACACACACATCACCATCCTCCCAGCTCTATCCACCCACCAACAATGACATGAGATATAGAGAATATATGCACGGAGATTCACATTCACAACAATTTGTCATCGTCTGACTCCGCACACGACTGCTATTACGTCCCTGCTTTCTGCAAAATAAATCAAAACCCATCTTTCTTTCTTTTTTTTGTTCAGTTGAGTGTGACAGCCGATCTGTGAGTCCTGCCTGCCCTGGGCTGGGCAGCTGTCTCTATTTTTTAAACTGAGACATGATTTGCTGCAGATACTGACCTGTGACAAATCGTATACATTATTAATCGCATGTCAATTAGAGAGATGGAATTGTGCATTCTAATGAACCGGAACAGCATTTGTCCATGCCAACCTCGCGAATCCATTTGCATGCATCTGAGTGCCACTCACTAAACAGCTTGATCCAGACACACCGGCTTTTTCTCCACCTTCTCTCTTTTTCCCTTTTCTTTTGAATGTTTCCTCTCCTTTTCCTTACTTGTATCCTGATATTTTCCTTCTGTTCTTCTTTTCCTCCCCTTTTCCTTGTTTCCTCTTTCTTGTCTTTCCTTTTATCTCTTTTTTTTTACCCCTCTACAAGATGTTTCCTCAAGTTCTCCCCTCTCTCTTGTCTTTTGATCCCACTCTTCCTTTCTTTCCATCCTCCTCTACTCCTCTGTTGCTTTCTTTTGTTTCCTTCGATTTCTTTTCACTCCTCGTCTTGTTTCCATTTTTCTCTCCTGATGCTCTCTTCTTTTCTCTGTCCACATTCCCCCTTTTGTTCTCTCTCCTCTCCTCCCCACCCCTCGGATGCCTGTTTTCCTACCTCTTCGTGTCTCCCAGCTTCCTCCTCCTCTCCTCCACTCTCCTGTCCTGTCATGTCCATCACCCGGGCTGGCAGTGATCGCAGTAGACACCGAGATAAGTAGCTTCTTTATAGAGAGTGTGAATGATATGTGGCACAGCCAGTGATTCTAAGTGACAGAGGCCAAATGGTAAGTGATGCAGTGCTCAGCTTCCCCCCAAGCCTTATTGTAAACACACACTCTGCATCAACACACACACTCGCACTTGGCCATGTGTAGGGTCTGTAAACACTCGCAGAGGCTGTAATTAATGTTGTCACCCTCACTTGTCTTTGGCATGGACGTACGCACACAGAAAAGGCCAGCCACCCCGAGGCCTCCATTAACATGCGTCATATTAAATCACTGACTTGCCTCCACCAGGTTCCATCACCATCATCACCACCATCCTCACCATCATCATCACTGCCAGCGCCCCTCTATTAAAGAGGGCGCTGGTGGCAAACGCTATTGTGTGCGGGTGGTGGTGGAAGAGAGACGGAAAATGCTTGTGTGGATCTGGTAGAGCGTTTAACCAAATGCCCTCCTCCTCCCCCTTCCTCCTCCTCCTCCCCCTTCCTCCTCCTCCTCTTCCTCCTCCTTCTCCCCCCACAGTTGGGTTTGATTATAACGGACTCCACAGAGGCACTGACGCTCACACCACCGCTTCTGAAGCTCCCAAACAAGTATGTGGCACAATGGCTGATAACTGGGCTCCCTCGTTGCTTCTGCATGTGTCTTTATTATTGCCGTCTCACCTCTGCATGTGCATGTGCGTGTGCGTGTGTGTGTGTGTGTGTGTGTGTGTGTGTGTGTGTGTGCGTGCGTGCGTGCGTGTGTGCCTCCCATCCTGTGCAAGCTTTCTTCTTTGTTCATGTGTGACAGTCGCACACACACATGTGGCGGCGCCCTCCACACCTGGCATTAACACCTGGCATTCTCACAGTGCAGCTGGATCACACCTGACATCGGTGTGTGTGTATCCAGTCTACGCATGACAAGTGTCTCATCGAACGGTTTTCGACTTCGCTAGGAAAGAGTCCGCGCTTGCAAACCTCACGTGCTGATTGCACTTGCGGGATTTCTGGTGTTTAAATTAACACGACAGAGCTTTAATTTAAACATATTGACATGTCAGAAATCTGATTTACCCATGTCTCACCAACGAGAACAAAGGCTTTATATACTCTGAATGAACCCATTCAAAGTGTTCACAGTTAAATCCGCACTCATGTTTGTAATGTTGGTGGCTCTGTGTTGCATTTCAGCAACATCCATCTCTGATAGATTTGCTTCAGGCATCAAAAATTGACAGAATTAAGCAGAAATTAAATCAGCAAGTAACGATTATAGCTAAGCAGACTAGAGTTCATTACTTTATGCTCCTCATTCATTCTTAAACGAACATCCTAGATGAGTACAGCCCCCCCCCTCTTTAGATTTTTGAGTTTCACATATCAGAGCGTTTTTTTTTTCTCTCCAAAAAATTGATCTTCACCAGGTTTTTAAATTTGGTTAAAACAACCTCATGTGAACAACAAAACATAACATATTATATTATTTGGCTATAACTAAGCCAATACATAAAAACACTAAAGGCTCGACTGTGCTATACTCAAAGAAACTGAAAACAGTCCAAGAGCTTCATGACAGATTCCACAGGTCTCGGTTAGCATGTTTAATGTTGAAGTTCATGACTGTACAATTAGAAAAAGACTCAACAAGTTCTGTATGTCTTGTTTGAAAAGCTCTCCTCTCTAAAAATAAAGACATTGCTGCGGAGTTTTTGTTTTGCAAAGGTGCATCCGAACAAACATCAGGACTTCTGAATCAGCGTCCTTTGGAGAGAGAGTGGAGATGTTTGGCTATAATGAAAAGGAAAATGCAGCATCTTGCTTGAGAAAACCAACCACAGTTATATCGGCACGTAACTCACACCAGCACGGTGGTGGAGGAATGATGATCTGGGTATTATGTTTGTTTTTTTAGTTTTTTTTTTAAAGTCATTGATTCGATCGTGAACTCCTCTATATACCAAAATATTGTTGATTAGACAATAACCAACAATTGATTAAATATTATTGAGTTAAAGGTGAAGCCATCTGAGAAAGAAATTGGGTCAATTGACACAAACACAGCAGCAAATCTACAACAGAATGCCTGAAAAAGAGAAGAATCAAGATGTTGGAAGAAGAACATAAAAACCCAGACCTCGCACCAATAAAATGAAGCACTGTTGTAAAAAGAGTGGATCAGAATTCCTCCACAACACTGTGAGAGAGACTGATAGCATCAGAGAGAGAAGGGTCTCTTCTTGGTTTTGCTGCTATTCAGTTCAGCTTTATTTGTATTGCGCCAATTCACGACAATGTCATCTCAGGTCACTTCCCAGACATTCAGTTTGAGCAAATCTGTTGTCATCAGTCAGTATTCAGACAAGCTAAGTCATAACAAATAGCTGTTGAATCCCTGGGTGCACTGGTTTTTACTGAATAAAAATGTGTTTTCAATTGTGAATTTCTCTGAGGTTGTATGTACCTCATTTTTGAACCTGGTAAAGACTAGATTTGTCTTTTTGTCTTTTTTTCTTTATTATATTTTCCATCCATCCATTTTCTGTACCGCTTAATCCATGCAGGGTCGCGGGTGGGCTGGAGCCTATCCCAGCAAGTATCAGGCGAGAGGCAGGGTACACCCTGGACAGGTCGCCAGTCTGTCGCAGGGCTTTATTATATTTTGACACATTAAAATATTAGTATTAAAAGAGATGTGCTCTCTTTGATCACACAAGTGTAGAATAAGTTTTCTCTTGTTCCTCCAATGGAAATGATATATGTACCTCAAATTTATTAGAAACTTCACCCCTGGTGCAAACTCTGTTAAATGAGCCCACATGTGAACGCAGCAGGTAGTTCTCCAGAGAAGTTTTGAGACTTGATAACACAAGAAAGTGCGGCAAATTTCTCCACAGAGATCAATAAAGTATCTATCTATCTAAATTTTGCAGATTGTTTTCTGAATTTATTTCCACAGTTTTTTTGGGTGGGTGCAGTCACACAGACAGGGATGCGGCGCAGAGGGAACAGAGGACTAAATCTGCTCTGCTTTGACATTCGTAAGGAGCCATGTTCTAAACTCTGCGCCTCCATCATAATTAATCACACGCACAGACCAGCACAGTCTCAGATTTACCGTACTCTATGAGTGATGGGAGCAGGAGCAGCAGAGGGGTCCAATTAGATGTAGTGTTGACGCTGCTTTACGGTGACGATAACCTTTAGTATAATGTAGTGCAGCGGTCCCGTCAGCGATGTTTCCTCACAGGACGATGTCGTGGAGGTTCTCGCTTTCCTCTCACGTCTCTGCCTTGCCATCTCTCCAGCTGCTTCTTCGTTTTTTTTTTTAATCTGTGTGATTTTTCTGTGATTAATTACACCTTTTTTTGTTTTTGGCTCCCCCCCCCCCGCCCGCCCTTCTCTCTCATCTATTTCTTTTCTTTCTGTTGCGTTTCTGATGATGTATGATAACAGCTATATTTCCCTGTTTCTTCTTCTGGGAGAAAGGTGTGGGAGGGGCAGGGGGAGTCATTTGTTTTCCTGCTTTGATATTCTTCCATTTATCAAAATGATAATTAGGTGCAATTAAATGGCACTCTCATTTGTTTTGTTCACGTGTGTCGCCTGTTTTTTTCTTTCTTTCTTTTAGTTTTTTTTTTCACCTCGCAGAGGTGTCTGTGCCATTGTAGGTCACTCTAATTAGAAGAGAGGATATCGGGTGTGTGTGTATGTGTGTGTGTGTGTGTGTGTGTGTGGGGGGGGGGGGGGGGCGGGGGGGCCCAGGGGTT
>JAOXYM010000006.1:23672494-23687436 GCA_028567055.1 Leptatherina wallacei | reverse complement strand
TAACTGAGGATATTGTGTTTTTGGGGGGAGAAAAAAACAAATAAAAGTTGATTCTGTGAGAGAAATGGACTCTTTTTCTTTTTGACTGGGAGTCTGTTGATTCCAGTGATAATGCACCCTAAGGCACTACTGCATTGGCTTCATGTTTCAAACCTGGTGGCTAAATTAACTTTAATGTCTATTTCCCAACACTGACATGTTCTCACATTAGTTATAGTGGTAGCTTATTTACACATGAAGTAGCTTGGGTACTATATCATCTATTATTTGGGATCATGTTTATATCCCACAGGGCGACTGTAAATTTTGTCTTTTTTTTGTAACCCTCCAAAGACTTAACTCATAGTCATATACAGTTTTTGACTAAAAACAGGTGTCTGTTGCTACTGGGAACAGATTAAATAAAAGTAGTGTAACTGCACAAAGACAAAAGGATGAGGAGGAAGGAGGACGGTAGAATGGTCCCAAGTGAAAAGTTGACTTTTCTGTGGATCAGTCCCCTAGTCATTATAAGTGTCCTCTTTCATTACACTAATTATAAAATAGGAATGAGTGCAACTATATGAATGATAATTATCTTTGATTGTTAATAATGTTCTTTATGTCTCTGTAAGCTGTACAAATATTTAAGCACTAGAAACTACACGTAATGTTGCTCCATTGGTAAATAATAGCAACAACTATTTGAAGATTTATTAACATATTAAATAATGACAACTCAAAGTCTCATGTCAGAGTGTAAATCTGGCTGGACAGTAAGCTGTCACAGTCGTCTGGTTAGCAGTAGACCCCCACCTCCACACCCATGTGCGATTACAGGTTTTAATCAGCCACAAAGCCTGAGACCAATTAATCATAGAATAAATTAGCCAGTTTAGCCCAGACCTCGTCAGTCAACAATGAACGAACGGCTGGGGGAGGGGGGGGGGGGGGGGGGGGGGACCAGGGAGTGTTGATGTGGGATGGGGTTGGGCTTCATTTTGAGTCAGAGCCAAAGGGTTAAAGCTCAGAAGGCTTCAGAAGGTTAAGAAGAATGGTTTGTTGCTGCTGGCTCAGTTGATTCATAATCTGTAATTTAAGACACTGTAAATTTTAGTACATTCAAAGCAGAAAAAAAAATCAACACTCGTGGAAATCAATAGTTATGGCAATCAATAGTGAATCAAGGGGGAGATGTTGATTCCTGATTTTCCAATCTGCCATTTTTATCATCCAGATGTCACTTTTTATGACACCGTTTCACACGATCTGTAATCTTCTAATCTTGTTATTTGAGTTAAAAAAACAAACAAACAAGCAAATGAAGTAGAATTAAGTTGAAGTGAAAAAACATTCCTCTTTCTCTAAAGTTTTTTTTCCACACTTTATCAGTTCCCCAGTTCAGAAATTTTCTGACATCAGCATTCAGGTATACCATTAGAATTTCTACCATTTACCTGGGGTATCCAACCAATCAGCCGCTCTGTGGCCTCAGAGGTGGGGGTTGTGAAGGGGTAGAAAGGGCCTCTAGGGTTTATCTGTGGAACATTCGAGGGATCTTCACGGAGGCAGGCATGGTTTGATGGGCGAGGCACACTTTAGTGCACGGTGAAGGCAGTATGACTAATGTGTGGAATGGGACATTTACATAGGAGAGGCAGGCTGTGCTTGCAGCCTCCCAGAGGTATGTATGGCTGGCCCAGCGCTGTGTCTGCTGCCTGTCCTCAGGGCTCCCTCTGCCACTTCATTTCCATGCTCCATTTTAGATCAAGGCTTCTCTAATATTTCCACATTATCCAAGGAGGCAATCTAAGATTGGAATTTGATCCACTTTGAAGGGATGTGTCGTCACACGTCCCTTTTCTCTGCTTTTTAAGTTTTTTCTTTCCGACTGTACCTATGTCGACATTCACTCCTGTAATTTTTGCTCACTCTCAATACTCAATAAATATAGTGCACCAAAAAACATTTACCACTTAAGCATGAACACATAATAAAAATGCATGGACATCCTTCTCTTCTCAGTTCTACGTGTGACAAATTTCCCAAAGAAAGCAACCAGGCGAGAATCCCATTGCACTGGGAATTAAAAACCGGGTAGAACAACAGCAGGTATTCATACACATCTTGTGACTACTATAACTCATTCTGCAGGAAGTAATTATTACCGACAAACCTTCTCAGCTTGAGCATTATTAGTGCGCATTAACAAGCACTCCCCTTTGTAATTGTACATGGCAAAAGCAGCAGGTTGGAGGGCAAATTACATGGGGAGCGGCAGAAATGAGTGGAAAGTAAATCTCAAACAGAAGATGGAGAATCGGAGGGTAAAGGCAACAAGAGGAAGGAGCGTGGGGGGAACAATGGATGTGAATATGATAAACAACAACATGCAGAACACTACACGTTCTGCAGGCTGTCTCCCTTTGGACCTGCTCTCTTCTCCATACAATTTTGCTTTTATTTTAATTAGGAGGGTGAGGAGTGTTTGTGTATCGTTTTACTATAAGACCTCTTTATAAGACCATGTGTGTTTTTATGACAGATATTTTTCAGCAGAGATGAATGAGGAGAGGGATGTAATGAGCGCTGCACAGCTAATGTAAGGACTCGGCCTGTTGCCTGCAAACCTTCATCCTGTTTCCACTCAGGCTCTTTGTTGCTTTATGTCCTGTGAGTGTTAAAGAATTATCTAACAGAGGGAGAAGGAAATGTTCTCTGAAGAAAGTTTTCTGCTTTTTTAGGATTTACAAATAAATGTCATGTAAATGAGGTTGGTGCAATTTCAATTGTCCCCGGGGCTTGGATTGTGTTAAAAAATTGCAAGTGAAATAAAGAAAAAAAAAAGGAAGAAAGAAAGCGATAAGTCCTTTCACAGACAAATTCAAAGCAACTAGTCAGTTGTGACAGAGGGCCAAAGAGAGTAACACACTGTTTGCATTCACCTTTATATTTTTTCCCATATCCTATGTTTTGTGAAAGTGGGTTGTTTATTTATCATAGAATATCTTTTCTTTCAGTATCCCAGCATCTTGTGCAATGACATAGACACATTGAGGGACAAGACCTAATGGTATGTCAGTGGGGACACAATTTCCAACTTTGACCCCCATTTGAGGAGCCAGTAAACAATTCTTGCTGGAAAGTCAGGTAAACTGTACCCAGATTAATTCACTTTATCATAAAATATGACCCATAGAGAATAGACAACAGTTAAAAATGAGAGAAGTATCGTCTAACTCTTTATTTTTGGCCCTGATATTGGTCTGAGATATTGATTGAAGATTAAGTATCTGCTGATACAGAAACTTGCAATTTTCTTTATTGCACAAATGTAAACTACACACCATTAATAGATGTTACTGAAAAAAATAACCATGCAACTTTTTACAGAAAGCTTTTGACAATTTTACAAACAAACATAATTAATAACAGTAGCAACATCATCATGACTGTCATGATCATGTGACACAATGCCATTGAAAACAAATAGCATGTTTTTATCAGCAGAGTGGGATCTCTATATTCAAAAAAGTATTGATTCCGATACTTTGACTGGCTGGTATTGAAGTATCGACTCTAAAGTATCGATATGCCCATCCGTAGTTCATGGTAGGCCTACATAAAAGCAAGTTATGGAGCTGCATCAGATCCAAGCGGTCTTTGGTTGATCATATTTCTAGCAAAACCTTGTCTGAATTCTTCCACATCTGGCCGCGTGACATTTCTCCCGCCCGAGACGCTTATCATCCCGCACGTACATGTGTTTTGGTTGTACTTACCCCTGAAGCGGTGCGATGAACCCACAATGCACTTTGTTTTGTAGTCCACTTCCCATACTTGAAGCGTACTGAGAGCGGACTGAATCCGCTTGTTTGATACAAATCAGAATTTGTTTGTGCATTCACAATTCCACAAACGGAGCGGACTTAGTGTAACATCACAGAAGTACAATTGGCCATTTTAAAACAAAACTAAAACTAACATCCCTTTCCCCCAAACACACAAAACAACTCTCCTGCTTTAGTGTAGTGTTTTCCTGTCTCTTGTTTTCCATTATTTTCATTAGTTTCTGGCTAATTCAGCAAAATTGGGGAGTTGGAACTATTTTGTTCAAGCGAGGAGATACATTTCTGTGTATATTATCAAAAAATACTCAGAGATAGCTTTTTCTATTGGCTACGCTAGATACTGACTAAAAACAACAGTGTTCAGAAGTCAAGACAGTTACACTTAAAAAAAGTTTGTATATTTATTTGTTGAAACTTCACCCTAGTAGCCTTATCAAACTAGTCTGTAGTATATACAGGAATGATAGATTTTTGTCTTTTTCTAGCAAACTTAGTGAATGATCAAACCTAATTTCCTGATACTATGTTTGCAAGGCAAAAGATGTGGCGTTTTCTCTCAGCTCTGATTCAAATGTGTGAGAAATAAGTAAGACTGAAGTTCTAAAGCTTCAATAACCATTTTTTGAGTGCCAAACAATAACATAATCTGGGAGAAAACAAAAAATAAAATGATAACCCCCCTCTCCCCCCCCAAAAAAAGGGCAAGTCCTGCACAGAGCTACTCATGATCCTTTCAACATGTTCCTCTTCACTTGTACTCAATCAAATTTCTTAAGTTTGACAGAAATTCTTCATCATAAAGCCTAAGCACATAGAAAGGGGAGTGTTAGAGTGCTGTCTTGTTGAGCAATCAGCAATCTTTAGCTTAATATTGTCCAGATGGTGGAGGTGAGGATTGACATCCACAAGCTCCCACAGACTCAAATGGCACTGTGAAAACAGTGAAGTCATTCAAGTTCCTCTGGGACCACCATCTGCAGCACCATTAAACAGGACGCAAACATCTCCAATGTAATTAACGAGGCCCAACACAGGATGTTCTTCCTACATCTACTTTGGCCAACATGTCACTGCTGAGTGTAATTTTACTACATCAACTGTAATGCCTCTGCCTTTTCTCAGTACTGCAGGATGTCATTTGAGGAGTTGAGAAGTTAATGTGCTTTGGCCCATCCTCCATCAAAGACCTGTTGGATGGCAAAGAAAAGAAAAGGGCAATGAAAAACTGACCAGACAAGCATCTATTTGACATCTTACCTGCTGGAAGACAACTCTGGTGTCACCATCCTCAAGCTGACCTTCTCATCCATACAAACACACTCCTGACACACTTACTTTCACAATTACACACACGCATAGTGATTAACCCAGCTGTCTCACCAAGTAAATAGGGCTTAATTTCATATGCACCTTCTCATCTTTTTCAAGCAACTACACAGAGGCCTTGACATAAGGGAAGAGTATCTCTCTCATAAAAGATTGTTCAATACGTGTCTAGATTTGTGGGGCCACACATCAGTTCAGGGCAGATTAATTTGACAGCAAACAATTTGGTTCAATTCAATGTGATTTGATTCAAGATTTGATGCATTTTGATTAAGTTCTGAATGATAATTTTTTTCATTAAAAACAAGCGGTTTTTATCAATGTGGCAAAGGTTAGCTATTTCCAGTTAGATACAATAGATTTAGGGCCCTGTGATTTCTAAGATGCGGTAAACGGATTTGGAAGGAAATGCAGAATTTAAATGAAACTGAATTAATTGTAAAACATGCAATATTGTGGAAATGGCTCATATGTTGATTTGACCTGTTATTTCCACCAGTTCAAGAGTTTTTTTTACAGCCCGTCTGAGCCAAATGAACAAAAAATGAGAGATGAGAGTTAAATGTATTTTGACCGCTGGAGACCCTGCAATATAACTTTATATATATATAAACATATATATGAAACAACACAACAATACAACAATACATGTATCTGTTTTGAATTGTTCAATACAGGTGCGTACCGAACCATGAGCACTGTATCGAACAATACCATTTTTTTTATTAACTTGTCCTCTGATGATGCGCTCAATGTTGAAAGCTCAGTAGGTGTTCGACAATTCCGCCTAGGCTGCATCATCAAGCACAGAGCCAAGAAATGTATTTATTTATTATCATTTTGTAGTTTTGGCAACATTTAATTAAAAAACTGTTCTTTTGATTTTAAACAAATATTTGTAATTAATTTCAATAAAACTACAAGTAAAAAAAGGCATTAAAATGTATTTTTTGTATGAAAAAAAAGTTGAACCGGGACACTTAAGTATCGAACCGAACCATCAATTTTGTGAATCGTGTGTGTGTGTTGAGTGTGTGTGTGTGTTAGCATATATACACAACTGAAAGGTTGTCTGTGTTGCTTCCATCCAGAATCAGCTTCTCTGACTGAGATAATGCCAAATTCAGATTTTTTTCATTCACTGTTGGATTGGATTCACCTGTAAACTATTTAGCAGCTTATTAAATCTCACATTAGCAGCTAACATTAAGACTATGGGCTCTGCCATTTTCAACAAAAAGAATGTTTGGAAAATCAAATCAAGTTTGATTAATAAAGCGCTTTTCATGCCAAGGCAACACAAAGTGCTTTACATATTGAAAACTATTTATGCATAATAGAGAATTTAAGAAGCTTTCACACACCATGTATAGCAGCAATTTAAAAAGACACACCTCATTATATCTTTCACACACAGTCATTTCACCCACCCACTCCATAATAGGAAGTGACGTCACCACGCATGTAACGACTCTGAAATAAATCTGATAATGAACATGTGTTCTAAGTGTTTCCCCAACCATTATAACAAGACCCACCGCATCCTCTACAAGGTCAAGTTCATTTATTTTGATCTTGTTTTCTATACATCGCCACAACAGAAGTCATTTAAAGTCTCATTTCCCCTCGAACATGTTTACACTTTGTCCTTTTGTAAAAGAAACAAAAACAAACTAAGCAGTCTGATGTTATTTATCCGATTTACATGACAGCATGTCACAGCTGCTCTGTGTGTCCACGCCGGAGTTCCGCCCTGATGCCACACACACAGACACAAGCCTGCACACACAGGAGATCCCACTTCCATCAGTGGACCGAGAGTGGGAAAGCATGTCAACCAGCTGAAAATCCAGCTGAGGATTTTTTTTCTAATTCACCAGCTCTCACTCCAGTGAGGAGCAGCCGGAGTATTTCTTCTGCTCCTGTGTGACGCTGAGAGTATCTTGTCCATGGCAGGAACGTTTAGATCTGAATATCCTGTCATTTTAGTAATTTCTCAGCCATATTACAGCTTTAAATGGATCCAATATTCTTTGTAAGTTTTATTAATGTCAACACGTTATCTGAGATCTGGGGTTTAAGGATATTTAGAGCGACATTGAATGGTAAATGACGACAACGATCTTTGGAATATTGTATTTAATAAGTGCGTCAGAAGACATTATTACAGCAATCAGATTACTCCCAGATTTCTGATGTTGATGGTCATACAAATGGGCTCAGTGCTTTATGAAAATAGATATCTGAGAACTCAAAATTCAAGAAAAATTGGTGTTAATATCTGTAGATGAATTGCTATCAAATTGAATCAGGCTGTTTTGAAATAAATATATATATATATATGAACGTTTAAAAAGATTTTCTTATAAAACAAAACAAACAAATGATGAAATGTTACTGAAATGAAATGTTACATCATGAAATGATGTTTATGGCTGGTTGGATAGCCATGAAGAGAGAACTGCCTTTCATTTCCCGAAGTTCAAGTCCAAGTAAATAATTCTCCTGAAAAAGAATGGATTAATCTTTATGTGGTGGAGGAAATTTTCTGAAGCAGCACAGCCTCATGATCAATTTCAAAGGTTGAAATGTTTAGTTTCATTCAGTTTAGTGTATCTAGCACTTGTTGTTTGTTTTTTTAAAAATAATGCTTTGATTTAACTTAACAGTCCTGCCTCAAATAAAGATAAACATTTTCCCTTAGTTTTTTCATGTTCAAAATTATTTGAATAACCATCAATGTACAGTATGTGAGCAATGTAAAAAAAATGTGCGAAAATGTGGTGCTTGCAGCAATGCTGTGAAAGTTTGGGTGCACCTTAACTTTTTGCTGGGGCACCCACATTAAAAAGTTACACCCACCAGTGCAACCAATGCAAAAAGATAGTCACACACTTACCTTCTTATTTTCCTACAGTTCTCACTATAATAGAAGAGCACCTAAATTCTGAGAGTGAAGACAGTATATACCTTTATAGGAAAAAAAAAGACCCAGAAAACAAACACTGAAATCAAATATTTATCATTGTACATTACCTAAATTTAACCAGAAAAAAATATTGTTTTCCCCTCATCCAAGAAGTTTAGGACATACTTATAGAATGTGAACTGTATGTACAATTTCTAACTCATTAGTCTGTGTTTGTATTGTGACTGTTTTTATGATGCCATCCTGACTGATCAAAGTGATTGATTGTAATTTGAATAGGGACTCAAATTTAGAAAGCCCTGGCTATTATCAAGAGGAAAAAAAGGGGGATGGGAAATAAATGTTTCTGTGCTTCATTTTACTTACAAAGGGGTCATGAGAAAATGTGACCACATCCTCTTGTTTGCTTGCTTTCCCAGGGTGGATATCTTTCTTTTCATCTTAGTCCTCTTCCTCAGTCATGTCTCTTCTATACAGTCGCAGGCTTTATTCTCAGCATTGCCATGTTACACAGCATGTAGCAGTCAGGGACAACAGGTTAATTTAGCACAATGGAGAAGTAGAGGCTTTCTGTCTCAAGGCAATAAATACTGCAGTTACTGTAATGAATTCTGGCTCAGAAAACCCACACAGATGGAGTTGTTTGACTACTGTAATCCCCCTTTGTACTGTAAAATACACACATTACCATTATTTTAGTCAAAACATAAAGCTTTTGACAATTCTTTCAATTTTTTGGCGCATTTGTCTTCATCCCCTGAAATTCAGTGAAATTAGCATTAGCATGTGCAAATTTCTGTAAGGATAAGTGACATTTTTCTCCAAGAGAATAATGTAGATTTTAGATCTGTTCTAACTTGAGATCTTACTGAATAACACACCAATTCAGTCTGAAGGAAGTAGTCTTTAACGCATCACTGTAAATGAGACGAAAGGCAGGGGGAAGTAACCTCTTCGAAACGTTACATTTACAGCTTGAGTGGCTGAAAGAGCGCCGCTTGTCGAGGCTTGCTGTTGGGTGACACAGGGCAGTGCTTGGCAGATAGAGAATGGGGAGTGAGGGTGAAGCCTCCTTGACCTTAAAAAACGCAGTGGGTGTGGGTGGTTGGGGGCGGGGGTGGCCTTTCTGGGGCACTAAGTGCTCTGCTTGTCCAGCCCTGGCAGGTGAACTGGCAGGGGCTTCACCTTGAGGTTGGAGGGCTCAGCACTGAACACTGGCACAGGGTAGGGCTTCTGGGATACATCCTGACTTAGACTGTGAGTGTGTGTTTGTTTTTGTGAGTGTGTTTATTTGCTGCTACAAGAGCATGTACATAAGAACACATGCTCATATGTTCCTTCTTTGTGTGTACGGCTGCACCTCTCGGTGTTTCGCCCCTAAATGATGAACACCCTGGTAGTACCAGTTGGCAGATGGGGACCCCCCGGCCCTTTCGTAGAGTGGGGTAACATGCTGACGAGTGTTTCAGAGGAGGCTCGACAGTCTCTACACCGCCGCATCTCAGGGGCCCTCTAACCTCTCTGTCGTTTCTGAGGGGCCCTACCTAGTCTCCGTGGTGGCCTTTTCCAGTCGAAGGGGCGCTCAGTCTCTGCCCCTGAGACCCTGCTTCTCTACCTGGCATGAGGGTGACAAATAGGGCAGGAGGAGTCAGTGGATACGAGGGTTCACTTGGACAGGACAGAAAGAAGAAACACGCCGAGTTACATCGCCCAGCTTCCCAAGCTG
Source organism: Leptatherina wallacei (assembly GCA_028567055.1). NCBI lineage: Eukaryota > Metazoa > Chordata > Actinopteri > Atheriniformes > Atherinidae > Leptatherina > Leptatherina wallacei. The sequence continues at coordinate 23,677,625 of JAOXYM010000006.1, read as the reverse complement.
ACATGATAAGAGCTGTTCTCGAGAGCCACTTTGACCCGTTTTCGCTTCACGAGAATGAGATAATCCGTGCCTACTGCAACACGTTTGATGCTGAAGTGTGTAACACCTTCTGCGCCACATTACAAGTGAATCCTGTCATTGCACCGCTACAGATGAGCAATTTCTCCTTGCTTTGATTTCATCTTTTTCTGCATTTTATTTTTTATTTTGCTCAAAGTCTTACACTTTTATGCATCCACCTCACCATAAACACATGTATGACAAGTTTATAATTGTAGCTCCAAATCGGCGTGTTGGAGTGTGCTGCATGGAGGAAGAGGAGGCCGTAATTGGCATTCCTACCTCTGAGTGCCAGCCGGCTCTCTCTCCTCTCGTCTGAGTGAGAGTTGACAAAGAAAGCGCCAAGCGTTTCCAATCCCACATCCCTCACTTTTTTTTTCTTTGCGGCCTGTGACGAGAAGAAGGCGAGATATGTGTGTGTGTGTGTGAGTGTGTGTGTGTTTTGGATTAGTGTCTTGGTTCACAATAAATCTTTGTTAAACAAATGCAAAGCAGATGGCACGGTGGTGTCTCCATCGTGAGGAGAGAAAGAAAAAGAGAAGGAGAGAGTGAAAAAGAAAGGAAAAAAAAGGGGGGAAAAAACACACGCCTACTGCTTATTCTCATCCTCCACAGACACACTGATCATGCACATTACACAGACGGTGACTGTTTTGAGCTGCAAAACACTTAATCCTGGAGTGGAAGCGAAAGGTGGCGTCTGAATACTGACGGACACCCAAACACATTCTGTTCACAAGAGAGAACATTTTGTTTTTCTGACAGCGTGCCTGTGGATTTTAATGATCTAGCTGACATTTTTTGCTCCAACAGATGAAGAAAACATAACCGCATTAGAGAAAGGTAAGGGGAGGTATAGGGCTCTGTTATGCCTCTACCTTTTCATGTAGAAGTGGCCTTTTCCGCATGAGGCCGGCCACGTTCAGCCCAGGCTGTCACTGATAGTTATGGATCCTTTTCAAGAGCTTGCGTGTTCCCTGACACAAAAGAACGAGAAGGCCCCTGGGCAATGTTGTGCACAGGAGCAGCATTGCAAGATGGCCAGAGACGGTAGCGTGGTGAGACTGATTTGCTCGTCAGGAAGCGACACAGAGGAATCCAGTGACCATTGGCCGGATCAGACAAGTCTCACAGACAGCGGGAGGGCCGTTCTTGGATTCAGGGCAAATACAAAAATTTCACTGTTTATACTTCTCAATGAGTTATTTATTTTTGGCTCATTATAATATTCAACCTGACATCATGTCCAGTCGGGCCTTCGGTAACCTCTGTGAGGAATCATGGGATACACGTTTAAAAATAAGAGCAACACTGAGCGCAGTTGTAATTATGATGATAGGTGACAGTGTTACTGAGCCACACATCATTGCAAATGACAGTGGCCTGTGTGTTTATATTTGTGTGCAGCTGCATAATACTGCACAAAGTAGAGATGTGCTTCTTTGAATTACCACAACTATGATACAATACCCAGATATGAGACTGATTTTAACCATTCGTCTTTGTACATCCAGAGTATTTTACCTTTACTGACTGTGGAATGAGATTAATGGACTTATTATGCAGCATACACTAGGGACATGATTATTTACATATATTCAGGAAGTAGCCAGTCTAATGGAAAGCGCCACTACCCATGCAGATGATCCTAACATCAAGGTGCGCTTCTCTTCCTCTCAATAAGCCAAGACTCATGCATGGCATATATTTTTAGACTTGATGTCTGACTGGGGGGGTGGGGGGGGCATGTATTTCACCACTGCAATCTTTACTCCTTTCATCTTGCCTGGAAATGGAGGGAAAGCATTACTTAACATTGCAGCTTACCACACAATTACCTGAGTACCTGTTCTCAGAGCAATTACAAGTCCAAGACAAATAATTAGTCTGACAAATGACTGCTGGGCACATCGCCCTTGTGGTTGAGCCATGTAATTTGGAGGCCCGGCTCCGAATGCTGGCAGTGTGGCGGTAATTAGCAGTAGGTGATGCAACTTTACACCCGCGGAGAGTGTGTGTGCATGGTGGTACGCGCTACTGTGAGTTTACATGTCACCACGGCATCAGTTGCAGTCATGAGCTTCAGAACCTGGAGTCTGGGTTGTGGGGATCTCTGCATGTCAGGTCTGATCTCCCAGTCAGTGACACAGACAGCAGCAGCCCACCTGCCAGCCTGTCACGTCTCCCCAGCAAGGGGGCTGACACCATATTGTCAATGCTACAGATTGAACGGTGATCTTTTTTACAATCCCCTCTTCACTCCATCTGCCATCATCTGTGGTCTCTCTGCACATTGCCATGTGTGCGTACATCGCCTCTTTCCTATACCTCCCTTCCTTCATTCAGTCAGTCCCGGTTGTCACAGCTGACAGTGGCTTGTCAAATGTTCCTGCAGCTGCAGGTTCATCCATCATTAAACGGCTGAGGAGAATTGAAATCATCTCTATCAGAGCCCTCAGGTAGTGCTGGCTCCTTTGGAGACGTGGGTCTGTCGAATACAAGGCCTCGCTTGTAGAAGGCATCATTACTTCCACATCTGTCAAATTTGAGTAAAAGGTTACATTGTTAGAGGGAAAAAAGACGAGCACTGGCAAATTCTGGATGATGGAGTAAAGTCATAAAAGTAATTTGAACTGTCTGATGCAATATGTCAAATCTTCCTTTTTTTCTCCCCACAAAAATATCATTTCTTCATATAACATGCATGTGCATCCAAATATGGCTCATACCTTTTATTATAAATGCATACACAAACACCAACAATTCCCTTATGTACACATGTTTTTTGGTTCCCACAGGCCTCTTTAAGAACATTGGTGCTCAGAAGTAAATGGATTGCAGGTGTTCTCTTCTTCATGAGGGAGGAGATTGTGCAGGAATGGAGACTTGACCCCTACATGGGGGATTAAGTGCAGGTAAATGCATGGTGTGTTCCCTGTCTTGTCCTGCATGCCAACCTGGGAGGCCACGTCTGATTCCCCTCAGTGAGTCACGTTGAGCCCTGGAGCCGCAGGCACACACCAAACAGGCGGACCTTCCACCCTGGAGGGCAGCACACAACCACACGGTAACTACTAATACACACTCAATCACACATGCAGACTGCAGCACAGGTGTGGAGCCAAGCAAAACAAAAATATTCTTAATTAGGTTATTTTATAATCTACGGAGGCAAGGAGCCTAATTACTACAAGGTGTAAATACAGACGTTTCCATATTTACCACTCATGAAATAACAGAATGCTAAGAAAAAACAAAAGGGGAGGATCAGGGAAATGTTAAACACAACACAGGAAAAAAAAAAAAAGAAGGAAAAAAAAACTCCAATGAGAATTAACAAACAAAGCCCTCTGTTATTCTTATCATGCTATCTGATCAATCTATTTTTGTTCCTCCGCAGCTCTAATCTCTCTCCCACTCCCTCCCGTGTTGCGCCTAGAAACATTTTTGCACTTCAGAGATAAAAATCACAGTCTTCTCATCCACTCCTCTTCTTTTGTCTCCATTTCACACAACAAAGAGATAACACACCCACATGTGACAAGTCCACCCACATCCATCAAACTTCGCTCAAATCAGCCAGTAATAGGAAAAAAGGATGACTCTTTCATCAGAGACCGGGCCAGAGAGCATCGATCACTCTCAGCGGCTAAACAGCGAGAGATTGAGTGCTAAGGAATGGAACAGTACAGTCCTGTTATGCATCATAGATTACTTTAAAGCACTTATTTGCACCACTTGTAGCTGTTGTTTTACATTACATGAAACATTTCACAACTGAATAAGATATGGGCTGTTTTTTGGCTGCTTTCTTTGTCCTCATTTATAAGATAAATGACTTTGCACTTCAAAGACACTTCAATCAAGCAGTGTGGCCTTTGTCTGATACTGTGATATCTGCTCTCTCTCTCTCTCTCTCTCTCTCTTTTCTCTTCATGGATAAAGTTAGTGTTTTTGTAGTTGCAGTTCTTTTTTTTATTATCTGATCAGTCACATCTGCTGTAGCTTCGCACCAAGCACTTCTTCTATCCTCTTCTATAACAAACCTCTGTTGATATTGCTGTAAATGTAAACCAGAACACCCCCCGTGCACTTGAAAGAACTTTTCCAGGGAAATGCTTAAGTGACAGCAGGGATTTATCACAAGAAATGTAAAAGCTTTCACAAATTGGACATGCAATGAGCAATTATTTGATGGTGGTATAGCTATTTCCATTTATAGCCATTTAAGTGGCACTGGTTCTTAGAAAATAAATTACAATATTCTGTGTATTTTATGTAAAAGATGGACTTGTGCACTGATTCTTCTTCTTTTTTGGATAGTTTAACGAAAAGAGAATTAATCTCACAAAGCTTCTGTTTCTATTTTGTTTCTGATTAGAAAAGTGGTATACACCAAGTATCTACCACCAAGAAACATTTTGTCTTGATTTTGTAGTTTGGCCTCATACAAGATGCATCTAAAGTTCATTGTCCATATTTGTCACTAAATGTTCTCATATTAAGCTGAATTACTAAGTAAATCCATGTTTAAATTAGTTTAGATAAACAGCATTAATAAGTATTTAACTCCATTTAGGTATGACAGCTCACTGATCAAGCACTTCATGTTGAGGTTAACAGTTAATTTAGCTATCTTTTGAGATGCCATCACAAATAATCTCCAGGTTTCCTGATTATTCTTGTTAGCAAAAGATTTCAATGTGCCAAGTAGGGAATAGTGATATAAGATTAGCCTTTTTTTTTTTTTTACTTGAGATAAGGGACAGATACAACGAAAGCATCTAATCAAACTTTGGAAAGCTTCTTCTTTGATTGATCAGAATGCATTGGGATATTTTGAATGTATGTCCGCATATTCAGATGGAAAAACAATTATTTACCATAATGCTAAATTGATTCAAGTAAATCACACCATCTGGGGTTAAAATAACCATCAGCAGTCTGAATCAAATAAGATCATTTTAAGATACCTTTAAAAAAAACTAATCATTTAGTTATCCTTTTTTAATAGTTTTTCCCTTTGAAAATAGTCACATAAGCCTTCATAAAGTTAAACGACATGAACATG
>JAOXYM010000006.1:23661414-23671791 GCA_028567055.1 Leptatherina wallacei | reverse complement strand
TAGTTATCCTTTTTTAATAGTTTTTCCCTTTGAAAATAGTCACATAAGCCTTCATAAAGTTAAACGACATGAACATGAAATTAGATTGTTGTCTTGATTTTTCAGATTTCCAAACAATTTGTTGATCATCGAAGTTGAAATCATCCCCAAAACAGACTAAAGTTACAGACTAAACTAGGATTAAATGTCACTGATACTATATCAGTCAAATGAGTCAGTTTAAGACTAAATAAAATAAATACTGCCTAATTATCCTTGATGAAAGCCAGTCCATTTCACTTTAGGGAACTTGCAAACAAACCAATCAAAGCCCAAAGACCTTGCAAAACTAAACTCTTCAATCACCAAAGTAGCAGTGAAATATTAGTATTTGATCCTTGTAGTTCCTCGAAGATTCAACTTGGGTCAGTGTAATTCAGCTCACTTTTCCCCATAGCTGCTATTTTGGAAGAAAAAACCCCAGCTATTTTACCAATTGCAACAAATATTTAGCTACATGCTTCTTGTGGTTTTATATGCTGGCAAATTGCCACTGGAAAACAGTTGTGTTAGACACACAAGAGTGAGAATGGGTGGATAAATAGATAAAAAAAAGATGACCGTTAAATAAAATGATGTTAGCATTAAAAAAGGCCTGTGTTTCTGTCATAAGGCTTTGATTAAATCACAATCAGGTGCCAAAATAATGCTGTCTGTGAAGATAAATCTGAAGTGGGAAGAGATTTGTTTTGGTAAAGCTTTATAGTGTTAAAGGGTTTCCACCAGAATTTGTTTCTGTAAAAACATTTAACTGTAATATTTCACTGATTCCTACTTTAACGTCAGTTATCAGACTATTTCCAAACCTACTCAAATTGAACTAAACCCATCTGCTTAGATCAATACCAATAAAGGTTGGTGAGAAAATATGGCTGTTTGTACTGTAACTCAGGTAGACAAAGCTGATAATACTTGCTTAAAGCGGGAATCGCTGTAAAACACTACAACAACAACAAAAAAACATATAGACTAAATGACTATAAATCCTCTCATACTTTTGATTTCAATAGATGAGTAATGCCATACTGGTGTGGAGTCAAACAAAGACAATGACCACAACAGATGAGCTACCAGAAATGTGATACAACAGAAGAGAAGAAGGAAAAAGGTCAAGGTAAACCGGACCGGAGATTTAAAATGTTCATCACAATCACAGCTTGCCATCAGCTATTAAGCGTCCGGCAGCGGACAGCCACACAAATCCAGGCCTGACTGCCTCTCACAAAACCTTCTTATCTCACCTGTCCACCTGTCCCACTCACTCGTCCATCTTCCACCCGCCGACCGCCGTGATTGCATCTTTAGTGTTACTACCCAAGCGACAGCTCTGCTGCAAAAGCAACATAAAGTCAGCCATTAAAAGAAAGTGTATTTATTATTTCTGAAACACAAGGAGACAGCACAGAGGATTGCCTCTGCCTTTGGCCACGTAAGGGTGCAGTGATAGAGATGATGGTCAAATCCAGAGTTCATTAGGGGCCTGGCATTGAGACATGGCAGGAAGAGGCCTTGAATTGGAGTTTTACACATGTTGTATACAGCATAAATCATGTGTTCTGATATTTTTATCATATAGAAATAAGTGAAGTCAAAAAAGAAAATAGACATTTATGCTTGTTAATGTCTCCTTAGGTACATATTAATTTCACTGTAAAATGTCATCATTGGGATGCTGAATGTGTTCAGTGCATCTTCACTTATATTCTAGTTCATGACTGTTAATATCTCCTCATATTGTGGGTACTTTAAAGCTGTTTTCAAACCTGGGTTCGGGACCCCAATGGGGTTTGTGAGATCATTTCAGGGGGTTGCCAAATGACTGCTAAAATACCGTAAAGAGCCTACATTTATCATGAAAATGTGGGATTTGTGGCTGTCAAAATTAAACCATTAACGTATAGATGCATTTGTGAAATTAGCACCTTAATATTTTCGAACACATTAATGCATAAACAACAAAGTTAGCATGTCACATTAAGAATCTGAGATTGGTTTTATCCCAGTGAGAAAAGCTGACTTTGGGAATGTAGGTGCTTTGTCTCAGCAGTGAACCTAACCCACCAAAAACCACTTTATCCTCCTTATTTATGAACATTCTGATAGTTTTAATGCCTTACATTTAGAAGATGGCTGCAGGATGACCCATCTAATATATCACACAATTTGGGGGAGGGGGGTCGTAAACAGCAGCGTATGTTATCTTGGGGGTTGTCGCGCAAAAAGTTTGGGAACCACTGCTTTAAACTATAACGGTACAGTGTGTTCTAAACACAGAGGATGGGATTTTTGATGTAACATGTCAGGCTGATAAACTACAAAGTGTTCACATGAAAGGATAAGAGTGGGACAGAAGTGTAAAGTAGCATTAACCATCCATTAAAACTGAAATAAGGAATTTGAGTGAACTTGATCACTTTCACACATAATACACATGAGGAGTTCATGATATGTCATTTAAGTTAATGAACAGGATGCTAATGGTCAGTATGGGAGTTTTTGCTCTTTCTTGAACACAGTAATAGTTCAGTGCGCTTAAGCCCAACAATTTTTTTCCCCTTGCTAAAATTGACTGAATCTATGTTGTCTTGTTTGGTGCCGGGGGCGTAAAGGGCTTTAAAGTCAACGGGTGTCGTGCTACTTCCACCAGGCAGCCACCCGTCTTTGAAGCCAACATGCGTCACACTTATTGACGGAGGAAGTTCCACTTGTTTCTGCAGACAGCCCTGTCTGCCCGCGCCTCCCCCTTCACCACGCTGAGATCCATCCCTACAGAACGAGGTCAAGCCTGCATAATGACCCTAACGAGTCAAGATTCGCTGGATTAGATTATTTCAAACAGTTTGCAGAGCTACCGTTTTGACAACAAATATCCCCGAGCCAGATAGTGATGGTCATTCCCTGGCTGCTTCTGACATCGCAAAAACAATGTGTTGATTTGGATTTCACGTTCAGCCGCTCGTCGCGTCCACACGGCTTATGCGGAGAGATATGTCATTCCGGGGGTTAAGCTAATTTCAGCCAGGCCAGTTTAGATGATGTCAGCGGGCGCAGGAGAAAATGGAGCTGACCCCTCATGCCCTGCGCTGCTATGCTGCGTTAGTCTTTCCGTTTACCAAATTTGGTAAATCTGCTGCATTATATCTCCCACTGTCCTCTTCATTACGGTGCATCTCATATTTCCAATGCACCACCCCATGACAGATAGCCAACCTCTGCCAGCGGAACAACACCATCTTGCTTCTGTAATGCAAAGAGATGGGAGGCAATGTGAGGTTGAAGAATAAAACACGTTGCTCCCTCCGTCTGTCTCGTCCTGATGAAACATTTGGTGAAAACATCACCCTAATCTGCCTTGTCTCTGGTTGTAATTATCAACCCTATACTATAACCAAGCCTCTGCCTCTCTCCTTTTACATTGTGTCTCTTTTGTGTTTTGCTTTTCTCATCGGTTTTTTTGTTCCCCTTTCTGTCTTTTGATTCCAGCGGATTGAAGAAGAACAGGCCTGATTGTCTTGCCTGAGGTAAGATTTCATAGGTTTACATATCAAAGTCTATAAATAGATAAGAGCTTTTGAAAGGGAAAGTGAGCAGAGAGAGAAAGTGTGTGTGTGTGCGTGCTGATTCGTGCCTGCGAGTTTGTTTGTATGTCTTTATGTGTATGCACGTGTGTGTGTGTATAAAGACGGAGAGGCTTTCCCACTTGCATACACAGCGAAAAGAGCTTCCACCAAAACAAAAGGGATTATGGCGTTTCAAGGGTGTTGTGTTTGCTGTGTTTATTCACATAGCTCATGGGGCTGCGCAGGACCGGCAATGAATGTCAATGTCAGTGAGCGAAAAACGCTGCAACACAAGATAAATATGATGAACAATAAACACAGATTAAGGCTGAATATGTCACACTGCATCATACACAGATCCCAACTCTCCTGACATTAAGTAACCCTTGAAAGTGTTGACACGATCATGTTAAATTAAAAAAAACGATGATGGCTGTTTGCCTCCGGTGCACTGCCACAGATAAGACCTTATTCATATGGATAGTCCAGCAAACTCAGGTGTCACACCTGTTTAATCCAGTCGGGATAAAAGCGAGGGTGGACCATATAGGCGATGATCACTCTGGATTGGAGAAAAAAAAAGAAATGAATGCATCAAGTGCTGTAAATGATGAAGGTTCTTTGAATTAGCTAATTAGGCTGGAGTGTGTGTTGTGCAGCAGGTGCAGTCTGTATTGCAGGTGCAGCAGAACTCACCCACTAATGCACAGGAAGTACAACATCTATGTAAACAAAACGATGCCTCAGCAAACGCACTGTACATGTTTCCATTGTAGAAAAAAAGTTGGACAGGAAGTGTTGTGTGAAAGGTAAAGCCTAATGTGCACAATATTGTGACGCTTTAGTTAACAACTATAGCCTTAACTTTAAGTTAACCAATTGCTTTTCCTTTTCCCCCTTTTTTCATGTATTTCCACATCTAATTACACTTTCATTCATCAATGTTGATTAATAGGTCCTGTGGCACGCCTGCCTCATTTTACTCTCAATTAAGCTGGTTGATGCATGTTCTCATCAAGCAAGATGCATTGGCCTGGTTTACTTGAGGCGCTATTAGTGGACACTGTAATTAGTATCCCAGCACATAGAGCTTCCCCCACCTCCTGAGCTCCTCTCCCCAAGCCGCCATCTCTGGCCTCTTTTAAAGCCTTCCAAATAATGAAGATAACAGAATAGATGAGGGACGAGCGGTCCGGCTCACGTTAATCATCTTCCACTGTGCACCCTTTTTTTAGTGGGAGAATTATGGCTTGTAAAATCACCAAACTCCCGATGTCTTGACAGACCTCTTTTGTGTGCAAACCGCTCCAGCTCCTCCCCGCATTTTCCTTATCAGTGGGGAGATGTATGTCTTTATCACATTTCACACTCAAAAGGGAACAGCCGGCTTGATGTATTTGCCAGTTACTAAATGTGGGGCTTTATCGAAAATATCAGTCTAAGTTGTGCACATTAGCCCTCATGCTCTTTGAGAAGCCACTTTAAAAGAGGGCTGATTACACGCTTGTTGCTGTCGTGATACCAGCTTCAGCGCTGGAGCCCCTTTTTCTCGCTCAGCCAGCTTTCCCCGAGTGCTCATCTGCCTCTGATTCCCTGCACTTCAAGGGATCTCTCTGAGGAGGGCTCTTGGGGCCTCAGTAAAGAGCCCGGCTGGGCAGGCAGAGACTACTAAAGGATGGGTGAAAGATGGAAAGAGATGGGGAGAGAGAGAGAGAGAGAGAGAGAGGCAGCAGGGGTAATAAAGCCAAGAGAACCAGACAGAAAGAAGAGCGGCCACACTGTTGCCGTGTGGCCGCTCTCCTCTTTGTGCTTCAGACGATGCAGCGGTGGCCTTGTCTCGTCCCCATGTCTGCGCAGACAGCTCCCATGGGCCCCTACGCAGAGCTTGTAAGTGCTAATTGGGCCTGTTAGGGTCAGCAATTAGCCGGCTGCTATTGAAGGATCGTGACAGCCAGGCCTTTCACAGACCCGTCATTCTTTTGGGGCAGAGAGAGAAAGAGCAGAACATAACATGGACAAGGCTGATGTTCAGACAACCAGCAGACAACCAGCAGAGGAAGATAAACCAACAGGATATCCCACAATGCAGTGTGCTAAGGGTTTAGGGGGAAGGGGCAGTGTGAGGCAACATGGCTCGTATTGACTTCAGTCAGAAGTGGAAGGACTGATGCAACTCTTTCTTGCAAGAAATAACCCATCAAGAAGCACTGTTCTCTTCCCGAATCAAATGAAGGGAGTTTGGATCTGAAATTCTCTTAAAGTTTGACTTGCTGTGAGTTCTGGTGGTGTCTGACATTGTACCAGTAACTCAGCGGCTGTTTTCTTTGTTTGCCTTCCTGTGCGGTGCAGTAAAGGATGCTTACCAAACTGTTGCAGGTTACGCAAGGACAAAATCTTGAAAAAAAAAAAGTATCCATTTATCTATTAGTTTTTCTTTTGTTCTTTTCTGAGTTGAACATTTCATATTGGATGTAAAAACATGGGAAGAAATTGTCTCCTGATTTTTAAATGCAAGTGAGGATAAAGGAAAATAATGCATCTTGGAATATGAGCACCTGTGAGAACCAGCACAGGTGTGGGTAGCTGTCAGATGTTCACGACAGGCTCTAAACCGCCTGACAGCTACTGAAGCCATGCAGACACTGCCAAGGACCCCTAATGAATATGACAGGGGGTCATTAGCAGATCTGGCCTCTCGTGACCACAGCTGTCTCTTAAATAATCAGGCCCTCTGGTTTCGATGAGCCGTCGGCTCATAACTGACCATGCAAGTCATGGATGTTTCATTTTCTTTATTTTTTTCATTCAGCTCATCTCGCTGAGCATCTCTATAAACATGTCAGCATTAGACATTCGGTTAATTATCAGCTGCAGCGCTTTGACAACATGTTAAAAATCCAATAAAGTGGCAGGTTAAGAGAAAGTCATGCAGGACAATATGACAGGAATGCCAAAGGCTGCATGCTCAGAAAGTATACAGAAACTGAAAAGACAGTCAATGAACAAATATACGACAAACTAAGAACACAAGGATGAGCCACGCAGAACAATAATAAAATATGTCGGATGAGGGAAAATGTTTATTCTTGTCCTGACACGGCAAACAAATTCATTAGAAATCATGTTTTACATGCAAACTCTACTATTTATTTATTCCTACAGGAGTCAATTGAATTCCCGTTTTGCATTTAGATTCAAACTGGATTCTTTTCAGAGAAGATAATATAACGAGAGAATTTTAAGGCAACAAATGTACGATCAAACTGCAGTCATATCTTGCACAGCAGACGCAGAGTTTGTCTTTTTCATAAGAATCCAATAAAGTCATACAAATGAATCAGGTCAATCCTGTCATGGACTACACCACTAAAGAATAACATTGGAATAATGTCATTTTACAAACGCAATAAGCCACTCAATGCAGTGCTTCACGGCGATTTTAGAGCAGCTTCCAGGCTTTGATGCTGCTTCGCATCATGCCTAACAGCACCTCTTAGCATCTCTAAATTCACTGTAAAGTGCTGCCTCTCGTCCTTATAGCTTACATAAAATAAGACCTTTACGGAAAATGGCATACGAGGAGCGTGAAGTGGTAGGTATATCAAAAAAGTGGTACAGTTACAGAGTGTGTGTTTCACAAGTGCCCCTCAACTCATATCGTACATGTTCAGAGGTTTGTTTGATTACATATTTAAAGAGCAGGTAAAAAAAAAAAAAAACGACAAAAAGGTATGGCTTCAGCCTGAAGTTGTCATAGCAACAGTGTCACTGTTTTTAAGCCTTTCATTTTATATTATCCTGGAGTGAGGAGAAGTTACCTCCTGTGTGCGTATGTGACGGGCTGGGACTTGTTGTGCTGCGAGAGAGTGATGGGTTAGGCAAGATGACAGGCTGGCACAAGGGGCAAGCAAGATGGCGACGGAACATGCTTGGATCTGGGGAGAGGTGTCAGTCCTGCAGCCAGCCAAGCAGAAACACACAGGAACATTTAGGAAAAAAGGTGATTCAAAGAGGAAACAAACAGAGGCTCTGCTTTAGATATTCCTGTGAACCTGGAGGAAGTGAACAGAAAAAGAGAAGAGGTTTTCTTTCACTGCAACACAATAAGATAGGATGTCATTTCTTTTCTTTTGCATACATGAATGAATTTGATATGATTTTCTCACCAAAAATGACCACAGCCGAAAGTGTAACGGTAAGCGTGATGACGATGATGGCATCCAGATTGTTCTTGCATTTCTTTGATGTTTAGCCTCCATTATAATGACAGAACAAGGCCACTGTTGTTGAAAAGTAAAAAGGAAGACATACCAGCTGTTCATTTTCATAGGTGATGAATTGTGCTGCAAGCTTTCCAGACATCATTTTTCAATGGGGGAAAAAAAAAAAAATCCTCAGAGTCACAGTCCATTTTATACATAAAACAGCATGAGGATTTTTTTTTGGGACTGAGAGACGTTCTACTTGTAGTCTCTCTTAGTCATGGCTAAAGAGCGATTTTGCTTCAGCTCCATCCTTTACGTGGAGCAAGGCGGGAAATTAATCAAAGCTGAAGAGTGATTTTTTTTCACGTAGCTCCCTCAGAGAATAAACATCCATAAACATTACTTAATACCCTACAACACAACCCCGCGGGGTCCCATTTAATTTTGCTGGTGGAGAACGCCTAAAGTGCTGCTGTTTTACACCAAATTACATACTCTGAAAGTTTGAAGAGGCAGCTAGTTTTCCCGCCCTTGAGAAAGAAATTAAATTAGCTCAAATCAAACTGTTGGGTGGGGGAAGAAATGGCACACAGTACAGTAAATGCAGCTATTTGTCTTTAAAGACTCAGTTTGACACCCAGGTTTTTCTGCTAGTCTCAATTGTTGTATTCTTTCTTCAAAGACCTGAGAAAATCCTAATTAGTAGAAAAATTGAGTAACAGAATCCATCAAGCCATGACACGCACAACTTGGCTTTCCTCTTTTCCCATTTTTCCAGCAGCTGCTCACCGTTCACATAATTTTGAGTTGTCGCCTTCGCCTCCCACGAGCAGAGAGCCATCACAACTCTTCACACAGTCCTTTTCACAACACATTTTTAAGGAAACCACATGGACTGTAAATGAATCACTCTTATTACCTGATGTCTAGACGGTGTGATCTCGGCTTTAAAACACGCTTTCAGAAATGACTGATGTGAAGATGTGAGGTGGCCTGCTGTCCTTTTGCATTTTTCCTTTTTCGTAGTCTGCGCACACACACACTCGCACACATGCTTCCAGTTAAACCCAGTGGCCGTAGGCTGGAGAACACTGTCAGCACATCATGCGCATGTCGGGACTTCATACGATAGGCATTTGGCAGGCAAGTTTTCAACCAGGTGTTGTCAGCTTTCTGTGTTTAACACAGCTTGACCTCATGTCGAACAGAAAATAGGATTGTCATATTTCATCATGCTTCTCCAAGATGTTCTGAAGAACTCTGCCGACATTTCAGCATGTTGGCTTATCTGGTCTGATCAAATGCCGACTTTTTAGATTTTCTATCCGTGTGGGAAAATCTGTCAATCACAGCTGTCGCAAGTTCTTGTCTGCTTTATCTTAGCATGGCTCTCTCCCTTTCATGATTCATTCACTCTTATTAAAGACATTTGCTTTGATATGTCGGGAATATTTCATAACGGATTTCATCTATAATTTTGATTATAAGAGGCCTGGAAAAACAAAGTTTAAAAAGTGAGCTGCATGACCTCATCACTGTAACATCTTCACTTCACGAGAAATATTATGGATATGAGCTGGTCACATAGTGCCAGCTGCAAATTACATCCGATTTACAGCATTGCCAGAGTCCCTGCAGAGCCCCTCAAAGTTTATACCCCCCAAAAAAGCCTCATTATAACAGCAGACTTCAGCTGAGTAAAATACAGGAATACCGGCCACAAACGCTGTGCAACACAATGAAAATAAATGGTCAGCTAATGCCAGAACTCATCCCTGCTGTGGAGGCACACTTCAATTGTAAAATAAATACAAAAAAAAAAACTGAGAGAATGATAAAAGAGCATTTTCATCCAGTTTCACTAATGAGCTGTAGGGACCTGTATTCGAAGGCTAGATCCTGACAGGATTGGAGTTGTGAGCACCTGATTGCTGTCCATCCCTCCATTCATCCTTACATCGTTTTCCAGGATCCACACAGTGAGAAAGGAAGGAAGGGAACCCTGTGATGAACATGTACTGGCAAATACCAACGACAGTGATACCTGATCCGTCTCACTCCTCTCAGCTCATGCAAGAGGATGTAAAAGAATTATATATATAATATGAATCACATATATATATATATATATATATGTGTGTGTGTGTATGTATGTATACACATGTATGTCAGCTCCCAGCCCCCAAAACAAAAAGACAGAGAAGAAATGAGAGTTGAGATTCCTGTCGCCTCCACTCCTCCCCATTCTCCACCTCCTCTTATTTTGATTTAAGAGTTGAGCCACTTTATGAGAGATATGTGGAGGGAAAGCTGGGAGAAAATAACAAGGCCCACCAAGAGATTAAGCCTTTATCCTTGTGACTGTTATAGGCGAAGATACACTATGATCATATCCAGTAAAACACATTCTAAAAGTTTTAACATAATCCTGTAGCTGCTTACTCTCTCCAGCACGTTACAGCCGGTCTTTCAGATTTTCCATCTGAGGATGAAGAGATACATACTTACATACAAACATACATACATACATATACATATATATATATATATATATATATATATATATATATATA
>JAOXYM010000006.1:23641579-23652309 GCA_028567055.1 Leptatherina wallacei | reverse complement strand
GTGGGAGGTATGTGAGCGGGGATTAGTGTGTGAGAGACTGAGCTGCAACTCTGTGAGCAAAACCCCCTCGGTCTCCGACACCTATCCCACCCCCTCCCTACAAAGAATGGTACGGTCCTGTGTATGCGCGTGTGAGTTTGTAGCTCTGCCCTGTCAAGCTTTTGGTAGGGTCTGGCCCAGGAGGAATGCTAACTCACAGAGCTAGTGCCTGTCACAGCGTCTCCACTCTCAACCTGGAATCTCACACACACACACACACACTTACACGCACATACACACATTGTGCTTGTCACGGCTCCTCCACACCAGACTGGTAATTAAACTCCTACTGATTTATTGAGTGACACCAACAAATCCCAACCCGGCTTTTTTATGACAACCATACCTCCTCGGGCAACAGTCACCATCTTTTTTTCTTTTTTCCCCCCTTTTTCTTTGTATGTGTTTTTTTTAATCCTGTGTTTGAATGAGGCCTGGGGGCAAGGAAATACTTCAGCCATCTTTCTTGAAAGCACATAAATTACAAGCGAAAGAGCTTCAGCTCACATGTAAAAATATCCTTAAACTGTATTTGTACCATATTGTGCTCTTTCTTCACTCTTGCCCCTCAGCTCCAAGTCACAAGATTGAAATGTGGATGTCCACGTTATAAATGAAGCCTATTATGAAGCTCTGCATGCCCAGGCACCCCGCCCCAAACATCTATTGTAAGAACTATAATTAGCCATTCCCTGTGACAGGAAGCCTTGTGGCTGTCCTGCTGACCACTCTTGATGACACTGTGGGATGCTTCACCTTTGTAATTACAACAGAAGAACAGACTGACAGCAACGTCAAAGTCTCCACCATCATCAAAAAACAATAATCGGGAACTGATACTAGTATTTTTGTTCTCTAAATCTGGTTTATAAAGTTCTCATCACCAAACCACAAGCAAGGCTTGTTTGTCAGCATGCGCTGTCATTTACCCTTCTTCGGTCAGGCAGAATTAACAGGAGTGAAAGGAGATGAGGGACTATCGGTGTATCTGATTCCTCTGTAGCAGTTCTAAGATGATGCGGGTGGGTGCACCAATGGGATAAGAGCCTCAGCTCCTTGGCAGCTGCCAATCAAGTAGCGCTCTGAAGTGCAATCAATATCATCAAGCTCCTCGTCAACCCGATCCACCTCAGAACAAAGGATGTCTCAGTTTATTTGGCGAGAAGAAAAGAAGATTTCCATCATGAAACGTGAACCAAATGTCAAAACGTATCCGTCACTCAAACGGCTCTTGTGTTGTATCATTTATTTGATGCAGGTCTGTCTTCATGAAAGTGCAACAAGAAATGTTTTGTTGAAAAGTTTTGTTGCTGGAGTGTTGGCTGGAGATCAGCACATGGGTGGAGGCTGGAGGCTCCCAGACTGCGGGACTAAAGGTGTGTCACAGGGGTGGTGAAAGGGGCGGGGGTGGTGGCGGATTTGAGCTGACAGCTCGACACATGGAGAGCTGCCTGTTCCCTCATGACAGAGAGAACGGCATACTAAATGCCTACCTGAGGTGCTACAGATGGAGAAGTCAAAGACAGAGGATCCTTTACAAGGCATTTTGGAAGGCAACATTAATATTTAATCAAACTTCGTTTACACACGCAAACAAACAAAAAAGGAAGCATGTCGCCTTAATCCACCCTGCAGTCTCTCACTCACTCACGCTCACATATGCTCTGTTCTGTACTTCTGATCCCCTCTTCACTCACTCTTTTCTTTTTATTGCCTCACCCACAAGCCCTACGCCAAGCTTTACATTTTGTTCTCTTACTTTTTGTTTCACCGACTGCTAAAGCAAATAGGTTAAACCATATTTAGCAGTGACATTCTTAACAGTTAGTTGCATCCACTTGTTTGGTGTTGTTGTATTCTCCATTTTTTATGATTCCACAGCAGGAGGCTAGAATAATTCTTATTTTGCTTTAGCTTCAATTTGGCTTCTTATCGTCCATCCCTGATTATGGCAGTGACATCCCCAGAACAGAAGAACTACAAGGCCAATTTTTTTTTTTATCTTGTCTTTTCTTTTATCTTTTTTTTGTCCACTGACTTGACTGCTGCTGTACAGCCAGACTTTATAACTGCATCAAAGGTCACCACTGTCTTTTTATTTTTAACTCTTTTGTTAACATGCCATTGAATCTGACAAATGATTTTACATTGTAAGTAATTCAGCCAGTCTATGAGCAGAATATCCATACTGACAAAAGTTAAAACGTTTATTTCTATATGAGCAATGCTAAGCAGCTTTGAACACGCTTAGATGGGTCTTTGGTAACTTGGTGACTGTTAAGAGGATAAGTATTTGTTAAGGCGTTTGCCCTGGTTTTTCAGTATTAAGCCACTAAACTTAATTTTTTGTCATAAAAGCTTCTCTATGGACAATGGTTCTGTTGGATATGTGTAAGTGCTGGGACAGGAATTCAGATCCTTTATTTAAGAAAAGGCACAAAAGACATTCATGAAAAATTGCTATACGAGTAAAAGGATCTATTGGCTGTAAAGCTAGTAACCTAACTAAATCTGTCAACTAAATGAAGGGTATTGTAATACAGTACCTCCTAAAGTAAACTGGATGTATGAAGAAGTATAAAACAGAGAGGAAGGCAAAAGCATCCTAAAATGATACTTAAGCATAGCACTTAAGACATTTTAACCGCTAGTAATATGAAATGTGTCATTGTTCGAGGCAATAATTAGGACTGGACGATATACAAGCTTTTTCAATTTTCCTACAATATTTTTCAAAGAAGGTATGAAATCAGATAATATTGTTTATACTGATTTAATCTATGTCATCAAGTATGTGCATGCTCTTTTCCTCACTCACTGAAAAGTTTTAGCCCTCAGGCAGGATTCACACAAACACAAGGCTTTAACACTTGACGGTCTGATGCTCAGAATTGTAGCGACCAGCAATCATGAGGTCAGACACACTGTTATTTAGGTGATTTGATTGGCTGCCACTTGAAAAAGTTTAGCTTTCCACCACAAGCTACGCTAGTTAAGCGAAGCAACAAAGGCAGAATTCAATTTGGCAACCCCAAGACATCACTCCAGTATAGTGAAAGAAAAGCAAGACTGGTGGGAAAGGGTTTAATTGCATAATCTGAATATTTGACCCAATATGTAAAAAAATACCAGTATTTATTATTGGTTGCCATTCATGATAGAAATGGCAGGAAATTGGTTTTAGTTCATGAATCAGTGACTCATTAGTTTAATTCAGCTCTATGAAAGCCAGCCAGTTGCGTTGGTCTTGTTAATGTTTTATAACATAAACTTGTGTAACTTATTTTAGTGGGAAATGTCTTTGCACATTTAACAGGTTGGTGACTGATATAGCGTTAGGAAAAATGTAAACATGTAAGTTATATATCTTAGGTGGGCAGAAGCACGACAGTTGTAGAGATAAAAATGTATGCAATTGTTGCTCCATGTGTGCTACATTAGCATGTGTAGGAAGCAGGTGCACTAAGCACAGTATTAGAGGCTCAGTCCTCCACCCCACTGGTGGCAAATTTGCCTTGTCTAAAATGGTAAACTTCCTACAAACATTTCATGCTTTAAGTGTCCACACGGCTAAATGCTTTTTTCAGCTAGTGGGAGGATTGACTAAGGCTGTGTCCAAATGTGCACCCTATTCCCTAAATAGTGCCCTATATATTTTGTTGGGGTGTCCAAATGTCCAGAGAGAAAAAAGTAGTGCACTCAAAATTACCCACAATGCATCTTGATTAATAAATGATTCTATTGCAATTCTAGCTAATTCTACTATTTTTTTCTTTCTTATCTGTAATGCTTTTAATGTTTTATGTTAAGCACTTTGAATTGTCTTGAACCTGAAAATGTGCTATGCAAATAAACTTGCCTTGCCTTGAAAAGTAGTGAGCATCGATGGTCCCTAGACGGGTCAATATAGACCACAATGCTTTGCTGGCAGGAGTTAACATGATGTCTTGTTAATGTAACAAGCTGCATTCTCCCCATACGTCTTCTTATATGCCGTCTTTTTCTTATTTTTATGATTATTAGTCCAATTTGTGTCGGTAAGAAGATGCTAAAATTTAAAACTGGCACTATTTCTTCAACGGAATGTACTGCATCAGGTGACGAGTCCCACTAACATCAAAATAGATTAAAATAAACTCTAAGACCATTAATTTGATAAACACAATTTTAAGGATATAATATATTTTCTCAGAATAGTTTAGATTTGATTTGGAACGGCATATTCATGGCGTCCTGGGTTGCCGTGGTGACAGCTGGTAGTTACGTGATCTGCGGTAGGGAGGAATGTAGTGCAGCCCTATAGTGAATTAGGGGTTAGGGTGGACATTTGGACACAGCCATAGTCTTACAATGCTAGATACATTTTGTCAGGCATGTGTTGTCTTGGTGTTCACAGTATGCTTGTGAAATTGCTGTCCAATATTCACACTTGATTAATTTGGTAATAAAATTTTTAGATGACAGCAAAATGCCCAAAGTTGTGCCACTTTCACATTAATTCAAATAGAAAAGAGTAGTAAATAGTCACGTCTATGTAATTGTTGAGTAAACTTTAAGCTAAATTTAAAATGTAAACAAATCTAACATACACTCATGAACTAGTTTTAGTTCTGAATTGTCCATATCTGTATTAGAGAAAAAAAAACTTGATGGAAACACGGCTTTGGTTTGCCTTAACTCTTCACATACTTTGTTACATTAAGTTCAAGATGTTGGGTAACCCTACAATAACAATTCCATCTGTATACATGTTTCCTTTTAAATCAAGAGACGTGTCTCAAACTACTGACAAATCAATTTTATCTTCTTTTTGCCTAAGTGTTTAACTGTCTTTATTTAATAAAACCTGACCAGTGCACATGAGCAGAAAATCGGAGTAATATTCAATCAGCCTTTTAACCCTGTTACTTCTTTAACTGCACATAAATCAATTCTTCTTCTCTAATCAGAGTGTGCTTCACTCATACATTGTGTAGCACTCTTGGATTGTTGGCCAATGTGATCTGAAGCCATCAAAGGTATTTATGGAAGCTGTCAGTAACCACAGGCATCAAGAGAGCAGCAGGGTGGTGCTGCTTTGCCGTGTTAACGAAAGGCATCAACTGTTTACGTTAGAGATTCTGGGAAGGCTGGGAATCTGTATTGCATGTTCAGTCGCTGTAAAATCTAGAGTAAATATTGCAGTTGAATGAGGAACGATTGCTCTGATCCATTTAATCCAAACACTCAGTGGTTTTACTTGACTTTATTTGCACAGAACAGAGTAAGAGACTCTCCCTATAATACTGTAAAGCAAAACCTTTCAGAACTCAGGAAAGGTAAAGGCACATAAAGAATAATGCCAATACTCACACACACACACACACACCCTCTCACTCACTCACACACACTGGAGTAACACATGGCACAGTGGTAGATCAACATGTGACGGTGAGAGATAGCAGCAGCTTGCCGTCTTTGCCGGGAGCAGCCATTAAATAAACATGTCAAGTTGTGTGCGTTTTAATGATGATCAGCCGAGCCCTGTGAAGCGCCAGCCAAAAAGGATCGACACAGTGCAACTCCCCAGACCTCCTCTCTCTGTCTCTCTTTCTCCGATCCTGCCTCTCATGCACTTCCCTCACACTGACAGAGATGGAAAGAAAGAAAAGAACAAGAGGCAAGGCCTCTTTTGAATCAGGTTTGGGGGTGAGTGGGGAAGGAGGGGGGGTGTTTGTGTGATGATTTTTCATTTGAAAAGAAAGCCAAACATCAGTCAAATGTGTGCTTTTGTGAGGGCTTTAACGCCGCTCTATCCCCCGTAGTGCACGTGTTAGTTAGTTCTGAGTGCTATGTGTTTGACATGAGAGTGAGTAACGGGCCGGCTGGTAAACGCTCTGTTTGTGTGTTTACGGTGTTGCACGCCCTCAGGTGAGGCGTCTCTCTCTCTCTCTCTCGCTCTCTCTCTCTCGCACGCTCTTTCTTACTTCCGCCTCGACTTTGAAGAGCAGGGACTCGGCGTCGGATTAAAGTTTGTTTGTTTTACGTTTAGCGAGCGAGAGCTGCCATTTTTCCCCTCCTTTCTCCTCATCTTCTCCCACTCGAAGAATGAACACTCACACTACCGGCACGCACATGAACAGTAAATCTCACAAATACTTCCTCACACACATACACCACACATCAGAAGTAGTGTGGAGTGCTGAGGCTGCATATGTAAATGCTGAGAGATTGTCAAGTGTCTGGGTGTGCATACATCAGGGTAATCAAGCCAGCGCTGATGGGGAGCGCTCGCTCCAGGAGCAGATCCGCAGTACTGGCAGTCACACAGCCGTCACTGAACTGCTGCCAATAATGGGTTTGAGAGGTGCTGGAGGAGGGGGTAGAGAGAAAGAGTGTGCGTGTGTGTGTGTGTATATATATGTGTATGTGTTTATCAGCACACAAACATGCCCATCTGCAAGTTACCATCTATTTTGTATGGCTTGTGTGCATGCATGTATGTTAATGTGACACCTCTACGATAGAAAAGCTGATTGAGAGTGTGAAGGTGAAGCCAATCTGCCCGCAGTGGCGTTGGAGTTGCAGTTGGAGTGCTGCTGAGCTCCAATCTGATAGAAAAATGCCTGTAGATGAACTGGCCTTGCTTCACCTTTCTTTGCAAAGCTACCGAGCCCAGTGCAGTAATAACCTTTTACCTCCATCCAGCCAAATCATATCATAGGCTGCTGTTTTTGTATCTTTGCAACACCAAAGATGATGCAGTATCTGACTGTCAAACAGCCAGTTCATCCTACTGAATCCTATCCCACATCCTATGAAATGCCCCCTTACTTTGTTGTTTCATAGTTCACACACATACAAATGTGAAATGAATACATCAGAGCACTTTTAACTCTGGCGTTAAAAAAGAAAGGGAAAAAAAATCTGCCACCAATTTCACCCATGACTCTGGGAAGCAGGGGGGTGAGCAATCTTTAGAAACTATAGACTCGAATGTTTGTTGAACATTTCAGCTGCAGACATGTGGGTGTATTCTTTATAAGGGGTTGAGGATGCACTCACATTCAAAGACTAGCAGCACTGCAGCATAAAATTGCTCAATTTAAAGCTAAATGAAGGCTAATACATACTTATATATTCTTTTTTTGCCACAAACATGTCACTGAGTGACATAAATGTTATACAAAAATTATACGAACTGCATAAACAGTGATCTGAAATGCACAAGAGATTTGAAAGTAAGTCTGCTTTGATGTGCAGCAAACAGTAAATTTGAGTATTTGATGGGAATGAGAGAGGAATAGTAATACTTACAAATGAACTAATATGGAAACATTTTACTTCTTACTTTCAGGTAAAGTAATCCAGAATATATCATATTTTGTCTGCTCAGTAGAATTTTTGCATCTACTTTTCTAAAAGAAAGTACACCCTCTTGCAGTTCTAAGGGAGAATTAGTTGCAACCTCAGAGTTAAAACCTCAGATGAGCAACAAAAAATGTCATTTTACAGTTATCATTTATTGAACAAAAATAAAAACAAAATGTAGAAGTAATGTGTGAGCATGACCTTGTGAGTCCTTATTGTTTTGGAGGAATTCAAACCAACTCTTCTAGACAGCTTTGTTTCAGTTCATTGAGGTTTGTGGGCGTTTATTTCTACACAGCTGTCTTGAGGTCCAACCACAACACTTACGTCAAGTTGAAAACAGGGTCACTGCAACAAATTGATTCCTGTAGTTTTCCTGTTATGTTTAGGACCATCATTCTGTTACATGACCTATTTTCTGCCAAGCTTTATCAGACAGATGGCCTCACATTTGATACTAAAGTACTTTGGTAAACAGAGGAGTTCATGGTTGACTCAATGTCTGCAAGGTGCTCATTAACATACTATGCTAAGTAGCCCGTAGAGTCTGAGATGGAGTTCTTGGGTGTTTTGCAATTTCTTGGAGGATTGTACTATCTGACCTTGGATGAATTAATTGGGACATCTACTCCTAGGAAGATCAGCAACTGTCTTAGATGTTTTCCAGTGAATCATATTTTCCTTTGTAGAACAATGGACTCGACTGGAAATGGTCTTATAACCCATCCTAGGTTGATGTGCAGCATCATCTGCTTCACTGAGATGATTGCTCTTCTAAACTGTTTCAAAGACTGCCATACAGTTTTAACCAAACTGTAGACAGTCTTATACCATACTATCAACTGGACAACCTCATCCATGCTAACTCAATACCCTGCTCTCCTCTATTCTCACGCTAATCCATACCAAAGAACATTCTATGTTACGCTGTCTTGTCCTTTGTCTGCTGTGTTATTCACGGTTTGCCTTAAAGTGCTATTCCACTCAGCAGAATCCTTTATCTCATCCTGGTCTGTCACACCCTGCCTCCTTATTGTATCCTATGTTATTCTGCTCTCTTGCCTGGCAAGAGCATTGGCACGTCTGATCAGCTAAACAGATCCCCCAGCAGGCCTTACTCTTCCCTGTGGAGAGCCTGGGATGGGGAGGAATGTTAACGTTGCATTACAGAACGTTGCCACGTACACAATGTCCTCAATGATCGACGCAGCTTTATCTGTCTCTCATGGGATCTCAGCTATGCCTTCTTCCTTCATCCTCTCTATTCCTATGATATTCTCACTGCCCCTTTCTCTCACCTCCCCCTCCCTATTCTGTGCACACATGTGCGATAGAAAGAATATCAGGATTACAGTATGAGCTGACATGGTGACACGGTGTTAATCGTTAGAGTCGTGTTTGTTTCCGCCCAGAAACTGTCAGCCTCTAATAACGAGCCCCCAAAACCCAACACAATTGGCGCTGGAATGGCAGGAGTGGCACAATAGGCACAAAAACCCGGCAATCTTGTCAACATATACAAATGGAAGACGTGGAAGGAAGCCACACACATCCTCTTTTCTCTTGTTGTCATAGAACACACATGCGTTGCCTTCATGTCTTCTTCCTGAGTCGTGTCAAAGGAGGTCTGCAATTAATTTGTGTAATTGCTCCCTCAATACACACAAATGTAGACACACACACACACATACACACATATATTCAGTTCAAACCCACGTACCCCTCCATCCTATCCTTTCAACCTCTTTTGAGTTTGGCAGCGCAGTCCTCTTGTTTTCTCCCAACACACGCCAGTCAGCCACAAGCTTATACACAAAATGTGTATCACACTGACACAGAGGCCAGCAAATAACACAAAACAGAAAAGTAACAGACAGGTTTTCATTAGCTACAGCTTTATAACCAAAGTTTTATAAGGCTATCAAAAGGATCATAACAGAAAATAAAGGCTTCACGCCCTGCTCATGAAAGAAGAATTGATGATTGTTTTTCTTTCCTTGCATAATGTAATATTTGAAACTGCTGTCCTACAGCGGTATTAAGTTTTCAGCCTGTGACGGGCTGACAACGTGTCCAGAGTGTACTCTGACTCTTGCCTGAAGATAGCGAGAATGAGCTCCAGTTGGGGTCAGACACTAAAACCACTTGGTTAACTTGTGGGAGGGTATTTCTTTGGAAGATTTATTTCTAAAAAATCATGGTTTGGCAAAAAAAAATTGGTTCATAAACTCTTTCATTCTAATCCTGTAGATTTAGAAAGAAAACATAAAGAGACTCCGATGAGACAATGAAGAATGTATCGACCATCTCGCTGGACCTATCAACTCATATGGACACATCCTCAGGATCCCTTGGTGGTAGATTTTATTGCACACATGACGCTTTACAGTCAGTTTTAAACGCAGCAGAAAGTCAAATGAAGTTCCTCAAATTGAGGTTGACATGAGACGACACCTAAAAAGGTCTCTACTGGTGAGTTGGAAAATTTTGCATTTTCTCTCAAATCTTGATGTTTTTTAAAGCTAGAAGTTTTCTGCCTAAACCTAACCTGACACTGACTGAAAAAAAGAAGAACAAACTGAAAGCTAAATAGAAACATAACATCAACACAGGCTTTGATTAAAATCACTGGACTAAAAACTGTTTTTCTTGTCTGAAGATCTGTGACTTTTACACACCATCCCTCCAGCCTCAAACATGGATTTTGTCAACCAATATAAGTCCTATCTAAGATGCAGCTGTGTATAAGTACCCTGCATTTAAAGAAAATGCAGCTGAAGTCTGTTAAGATTTAATGCAAATGACCCTTGACAAAGCACAATGTTATAAGTTGAGCGTGAGAATGTTGTCCTCACAAAACAGTATTATGCAAAGAGCTGGGAGCGATGCAAGGCAAGTTTATTTTTATAGCACATTTCATGTACAAGACAATTCAAAGTGTTTTACATAAAACATTAAAAGCATTACAGCGGGGTGCAGAGGTAATTTAAAATCAAAAACAAGAGAAAAGGAGAAAGAAAGAACATTAGATCAAACACAGTATTAAAAACATGATGAAGTTTTAAAATTCAAGCTTAAAAGAAACAGTGCAGATTTGGACTTTTAAATAAAAACTATTCAAATGTAGCAGAGAACAGGAAGGTATTTAACCTGGATTACAATAAACTGAGTGTTTCAGCTGATCTGAGACTTTTTGGGAGTTTGTTCCAGACATGTGGAGCATAGACGCTGAATGCAGCTTCTCCATGTCTGGTTCTAAGTCTTGGAACTGATAAGAGACCAGATCCAGATGACCTGAGGGGTCTGCTGGGTTCATACTGGGTCAAGAGGTCACTGATGTA
>JAOXYM010000006.1:23622585-23640189 GCA_028567055.1 Leptatherina wallacei | reverse complement strand
TTTCCCCTCCCTCTCGCTCTCTAACCCCTCTCCTCCTTTAATTCTCTCCTTCTCTCCCCAACCCTTTTATTGTCGCCCCTCCTTTGGCGCTTTGCTCTTGCTCCTTTATGCTTGGGCTCCTATTCCCCAGGCCCATCTTCAACACCTAGTGGGCTATCTTTATGTTTCTCTCTCTCTCTGCTCTCCTTTTCACTCTTCTGGTATCTGCCTATCTGCCATCCTGGTGTATTTGTCTCTTCCTATCTGAGGTGTGAGAGACAAGGGTAAGAGGTCCCTGTCAAACAAACCAACAGTACTCACTCACAGCTATTCCCCCGTGGATCTGACTGTGTATCTGGATCTTTACAGCGCTCTCTGTTTCCACAACCACTGATACACTGGGCATACATGCACACACACACACATATGGCAGCTTTCACCACAGCGGGGGAACATGTGATCTGCAATACAAGCAAAAGCATTACATCAAAGGGAAGTAAACATTCATTATGCTTGGAAACTGGTTGTGTGAGGATAAATAAACCCTTATGCAGTTTAATTACCTCATCTGAAGAGTGTAGCAGCATAATTTGATTACTGCCTATTAAAGTAATACCTTGTGAAAATAGTAGTAGTCATTTTATAAAGCTTGAGAAAGAATATTAAAACCCAGACCAATTGCCAAAATGGGAAAAAATATATGGAAATAGTGAATGATTTTTATTAAGGCATGAGCTAATTATGAAATATTCCAATAATTCTATCCATCCATCCATGGTTAGATAGACTGAATGCCAGACGTTTGCAGGGCTGAAACAGACATGTAAGCACGCACACTTGAGCTTATTTGGAATCACTTGTTGACCTAGCATACAAGTCTTTGGACTGAGAGGGAACACCTGAGCCCTACAATAACCAGCAGGGTCTTATGTGACTCATAGGATCTTAATAACTAGTATGAGGCTGATGTTTTTTTATGGATGTGGCTGCTTTGAAAATTTCCTCCAGTAAGGGGATGAATAACCTTTGATAAACCCTGAAAAGTTTTGATGAGGATTTTTCTGAGTATGAGTGGTTGTGAATATTTGCAAAGTATTAACAAGTATATTCCTAAATGTTTACTCTCTGACTATTTTGCATGGGCAGTGTTGCTGAATCTTGGTTTAGCACTGCCCAGGATGATTATGATTGGTTTACAAAAATACAAACAACCCAGAGTGCTTTTTTCCATTTTACATAAAGTTAAGGCAGTACAGTTAGACTTTTCTCTACTGCTGACACAGCGCTGCAGAAATACAGAGGTTGTGTCTGTACGCTGCAGAAATGCCGTGACAAATTTAAGGAGTATGTTCTATAATCACGCTCGTTGCTCAGAACAAACAAACAAACTGACAGTTCAATAAGTTAATTTTAGATCTTACTTATTTTTTTTCATTAAAGCACATAAAGTCTTTGAATAGGCTCAAAAACACAAATTGAACAAATTTAGTTAATTCTACATGAAGAATCATGCGTCTTGTATCTGATTGAAAATAACTCAGATAAAAACATAATTACCTTATCAAGAAAAATACATTTCTGTTTGACTTGAAGGAAGTTAAAGAATCTGCTGAAAACATTTCCACAAGCGGCACCAACGAGACCTTTTTGTCAAATTACAAGATTATTACACTTGGATGGAAGCGCAGCTTCTAAAGTGTTTCAGATTTATCAGATTAAAAACCAAAACCCTCACTAAGGCAACATTATTAACCACTACACCACAATCAACACTTTTTTATAATCCCTATGTTTGAAAAAAATAAAAGAAAGAAAAGAAAACACCACTACATCTACCAATTCAGGGCCACTTATGAGCTCTGAAGTGGTCATGCTATGTTCTGGTCCCTCTTGCTGTAATGTTGTATTCTAGTTATATTGGAAGGCTATTGTCAGGAGATTTTATCATTGCTTTGAAATAATATGATCCAAAAACCCTGAATAGAACTGTGTTAATTCAAGGACGAGTTACACATCTGAATATGCCTTTCCACAAAGAAGGACATGACATTTTAAAGGTCACTTTTGTCCTCTGAAGACAAACCTCCTCGTAGAAAAAAGCTTTTAACTGTTTTCTACGAAAAGCTTGGAGAAATTATTTGGTAATGACAGAGTTTAATGATAATACTCATATTTTTTTAACTGCAACAAGATCCACCCTGATAGATCAAACCAAAAGGTCAGTTGTTGTAACAATTTGTTGAAAGTGTAGTTTGTTGATGTTGTTTACTGTCTTTGAGATTGGTAGTAAAGTAATGTTATAATACACCATATAAATTTCAACAGCATACTATCTGATAGCCCACAATGCAAATTAAAACATCAAAATCCTTCAGCTCCAATCGATGATAATTATCCTGCAACAAAGTTTAAATGGTGAGCGAACACGTCAGACCTCTAGATCTGAAACCTTTTCTAACTCACTCTGTAAACATACATTCATGGTGGATATATTGTAGTAGGCTCCAAGGTACTTTTCTTTTTAAGATTCTATTAAATTGATTTTTTTTTCGAGTATCATTATGTGACATACTTATGAGTGGTCAGTGTCTACCTGACCAGTTAGTAGGCACCTTACCGAGTGCTCGCAGGGGGGGGGGGGGGGGGGGGCTTTTGAAACAGAAAAGTTATTCCATTAATTTGACTACTGGGTTGTATTAACAGAAAAAATATATATTGCAGCTGCACATCTGGCAGACCTCCAGCAAATATTCTACTCACGTAAGGAGCCTGGAGCAGAGTAGCGATTAGGCTGCGGACTCCTCCGGGCAAAGATATAGGTCTGTCCTATGATCTGTCACTTTTATTGGTCTTTCCAATACAGACATTAGAGTTTGTGCCATTGTGATGTCTCTCACTGAAATGTTGAAAATGGATTGCCTCTTCTGGATACAAGCAGAAGCACATGTCCGACATCATTTATTAGTAAGTGTCGGCACCAATAGAGGTATTGATCAGATCAGTGGCACATGATTCCGATGCTTAGGAAAATTTGGAGTGGAACCAGTTTTCGATTCCCAACACTATTGGTAAGTTTATATCATAATAGTATGGTAGTGTTAAAAATGGTGTACTTGACTTAATAATTCGTATAAACCTTGAGATTCCCTTTCTCCAACATGCTAATTGTCATCACTCCCAAATAAGTTTCCAAGTTTAAAATTTCAAGGCAACAACAAAACCAACAGTGTCCACTGTGCAATATTAATGTTATTGAATCTATAAATCTCTTATTGCTGTACTAGCTTCTGCATAAGATTGCTACGACTACTTTTAATAGTTCAACTTAACTAGCAAAATTGCAATCCGGTCTCTGACTGAATTTATCCCGAACTAATAAACAGGGTTAGAAAATATCTCCATGTAGTTGACGTCAGCATTTTAAAAAAAGTATAAGGTTGATGAAAGTAGAAATCAAATAAGATTGAAATATAAAAATTTTACTAACTTGTTGAAAAAAACCGTCATATAAACACAGCACCATTTAAAAAATGTTCACTTTAGTCACCATTTACAGAAGGTTTTACGTAGGGAAAGGTGGACGAGGACAGACAAGAATTGGGTGTTAATCTCATGTTGTTTTGTGATGGTTGATGTCCACTGCATGGCAGAGACATGAAATGGACATCCCTGTTTTGTGGTGCCAGACACATCTGAATGTCACTGTTCATCCTTTCTTCATCTCTTTCTCTCCACACGCACACACACACACATGCAGACACACACGTTTGTTCAGTTCCGCTCTATTTTCCATCTCCTCCATGAGGGTTAATCTGTGGATGTGTTCCAGTGCCCTCCTCTCTTTCTCCCTCTCTTTGCCTCCTCCTTCTCATCCTTTTCTTTTCCCTCTCATCCCTCCATCCCCTGGGCCTGTAGACAGCCTGTTTCCCTGCATTTCAACATTGAAGGGGAGAAGCTAAGAGGCCGCCGAGCTGCTCGGCCGGCCGGCTGGCATGGAATTGAAAGATGTTTACTAAATAGCCCCCATGTCCCTGTGCCTGGCATTTAGTAGTCAAGACTCTGCTTGCTGGTTACAGCAAAATATGAAAGGGAAATGATTCATAGCATGCTTTGGTGGCATGAAACATGCACAGTGGGCTCTATCTGGGCCTGGTGTTCCCAGTTTTTAAACATTTCAATGAGTCATTTTAATTACAGTCTTGAAATGTAGTTTCATCAAGAGCAACACTACCCATAATACCCCCCTCCACATTCACTGGGACAAAAATTCACACCGGATGTTGCTCAGAGAAAAAAAAAAAGAAATAATCATCACCTTCTAGTTGCCGATGAGGAACAAAGTTATTCTGCTTACTCATTTTTTACACTTTTGAAAAGAAGTTGGTGAATACTATAATAACAAGCTGGCAAACTGTACAGTTTTCTGTGGTAATACTGTTGGTGCAGCCTATGAGAAAGCTTATAATCTCTCTCTGACTTTCTTACACACACACACACATGCAATAACACACGTGTGCAACTTCAGACTTCTCCGTCTCCCCAGCTGTGAGAGAGACAAACCAGGTTCATCATAAATCAAGATGATAAATCCTGATCATAAGTCAGCCAGGCTCCCATCAGAGCTAGCAAGCAGAGACATGCCCCCTGGACGACAGGGACACCGGTGACACCCGTCACCTTCACATGTCACCCAGCTGAGACACACAGATTTGTCTGTCCACCACCGCTCGCTGTCCTGTCCTTCACATATCATGCTGAGGACATGCCCTCCCTGTCCAAAAACGAAATAAATAAACCCCCTTATACACAAACACACAGGACTTTTTCTGCTCAAAGATATTAGCTGCACAAGTGAACGCGTCCACATTGACTCCTTTCCAAAACAATTTGCTGCTATTAGCCTGGGCCGACCTTCATTAAGAGATTACCATTGATTCCTCCCAGCGAGCTGTTTACCCAGTTAAAACCCACAACTTCTGTTATAATAAATGTCTATTAAAATATCAGTACGCCGCGTGTAGTCAGAGGCGAAGACTGCAGGTTATTCTTCCACCAGTCTTTGTGGGGAAGACACCGAGTTAAATCACACTCAGAGAAGCGAGTGTTTGACAGACCTGGTCCTTGTGCCGCTTGTCACGCACATTTGATATTTTGATAGCTTCCCGTCTCTTCCCATTAGCCCCTGGGGTCCCAAAACCATTTTAGATGTTTATCGGCAAAGCGCTGGGGGTTAATTTCGTGTCTCGTCAGGAGCTACTGTGAAAAAAAAAAGAAAGAAAAAGAAAACGGTATCGTGCTGTCACCCATCGCGGCCAATCACCGCAAACGGCCAGCTTATCAGTGAGAGTTGTGTTACACTGACTGACACATGACAATGACCCTGGTGACTCTCAGTGGGCTGATAGCATCTGGGTTTTTCTTTACGCTACCCCCCCACCCCCCTATCTTTCTCTCTTACTGCAGGCGATGGAGAAATTGGGACTTTGTCTCTGGGGAAGTGAAAAGAGTAGGAGAGAGAGTGTGTAGAGTCTTTGAAGGAGTGCATTACTCACACACATACACAGATAGGATACGTGAAGAAAGCCCTGGTGTGTCCCGTGCACACACACACACACATACATACAGTTGCTCTGATTGTGCTGAAGGCGTGTGCATGTCTGATAATATGCATGCCTATCTGTGGCCATCCAGTTTTATCAGTTACAAAAAGGTATTGGTTTCACTGTTTGGTGTGGAACAGCATGCAGCCACAGGGCATGCTGGCTCAATAATCTGCTAACACACACACAGACAGGTTCATAGACTCAAACCAGTACACATAAGCATGCTGAACACATGTTAAGGATCAGATGTAAGTAAACAAATCAACACAATGTAGACTCTGTCCATCAGGATACCTGTTCATGTTCAGCTACTTGTGAATTGAAGCTAGAAACTAATCCACATGACAAGTGACTGAATTTATTTGTAACATTTTGTGCCTGAATGATGATGCACATATTTTGGTTGTGAAATAAATAAATCACACTGCTGTGACCACCGCTAAAATTTTGATTTAAAATTTAAAGAAGCATCACTGAACCTTGGCAGATTCTCTCAGTAATCTGCACCCCAATGACAGCTAATTCAGCATCCATCTTGCATCCTAATTCGACTCTGAGCTCTCTCCAGCGACTGAAAGTCAGTCTGTTGACTCTTGTCATATCTCGTATTCTGTCCTTTTCTCTCTTTCTGTTCCTCTCTTCTTCATATAATGTCCTCTTGTGTTTATTTGATGAATCTGCCAGTGTGTGATCAAAACAGCCAGTGTGTTGATAACCAGTTGCTGGTGTGTGACGCGGTTCATAAAACAAAACTCAGAAGTTTTTTCCTGTAGAAAAAAGTTGTGAAATGCTATTTCTCTGCCTCAGAATGCTGCTGGGCAATGAACGTACATGATGAATGTCACTGTGTTATCAAAAAGCATTTTTTTAAGGTCTGAAACTGGAGAGGTCTCCAGTCCAGCACAACATGGAGTTTGCAATTCCACATACATGTAATTTAACCACATTTTTCCTTTTTTCTCATTATCAGTTGTTTGCATTTTTGTAAGGCAAGGCAAGTTTATTTCTATAGCACATTTCAGGTAAACCATTCAGAGCTTTATAGACCAGCAACAGAACTTTAAAGTCTACCCGCTGATGGACAGGTAGCCAGAGTAAAGACCTGAAAGCTGGACTGATGTGGTCTACTTTCTTGGTCTTAATGAGGACTCGAGCAGCAGAGTTCTGAATAAGCTGCAGCTGTCCAATTGATTTTTTTTGGTAGACCTGTAAAGATGCTGTTACAATAATCAAGCCAACAAAAGATGAAAGCATGGACTAGTTTTTCCAGGTCCTGCTGAGACATCAGATATTTCAACCTTGATATATTCTTAAGGTGATAGTTGTCGGACTTTGTGATTCCCTTAATTTGTTTTTCAAAATGTAGGTCAGATTCCATCACTACACCCAGATTTCTGGTCTGGTTAGTGGTTTAGGTGTATAGACTGGAGCTCAGTGGTGACCTTTAATCATTTCTCTTTGGCTCAGAGGACAATCACCTCAGTTTGTTTTTGTTTAACTGAAGAAAATTTAGGTCCATCCAGTCATTAATCTCCCCAACACATTCACCAAGAGCCTTTTCTGTGTCTCGGTCTCCTGGTGACATTGTAATATTATTCTGCGTCTCGTCTGCATGGTTATGGTAACTCATTTTTTCATTCGTCGCGAACTGTGCCAGTGGGAGCATGTAGATGGTAAACAAATTAAAAAAATTTGGATAGAGGAGAAAGTTAATATTGTGCCAAGGATATGAAAAAAAGAGAAATATTTACCTATTTACCCAGGGACAATAAAGGTTTACCAACCTGAACAGGTAAGATTGCACCGCCCAGACAACTGGGTTGATGCATCCCGAGTTCAACCCCCAGATAAAAGAGATCAGCCCCTTTTTGTCAGGGAGCACCACAAGGAGGCGATTGATTTTACTTCCAACTTGGTAAGGATGGTGATGATGACTAAGCATCACTCTGTGACTGGTATGGAGTGTTGTCAGAGGATAGGGAGCAGCTACATATAAGCTGCTATAAGGATCTGCAGCTAATGTTTTGGAGCCAGAGCACAGCACACCTTCAGAGGTCTTGCAGAGTTCAGGCCCTGCAGGTCTGAGCATTTTTGGCTGCACGCAGAGGACCAACAGCAGCGGTGGTGTCACAATGTTTTGTGTCATCAATACGCTATTAATTGACTGATTTTAATAAAAGTAAATTCAGTAACTCACACTTAGTCCTATCCTTTTCATCCAGGACTGTAGCAATACTGAACGGGTTACTCACAGTCACAAGATGATGCATCTGTGGATGTTTGCTCAAGTGAAGAAAGAAAAAGGGGAGTGCGTGTGTGCTCATGTGTGTGTGTAATTCTTTGGGCGCCAGCCATGTCAATCAGCCCCCTGCAGCGCAACTGCCCTTCACACTTCTGTTTATCTACTGCTGCTGAGGACTGGCAAGACTGATAAGAGTACATCACTCCCTGTCTTCCTCTCTCCCTGTCTGTCTCTCTTGCGCACATTAGTACACAAACACACAGATCGCTAGCCGTCCTTTTAGCTGTCTTCATCAGGAGTCAAGTTCAGGCAGAGCATGTGTCATTAAGTGCATCATGTAGTTTGAAGAAAGACAATGTTAATATTCACTCCCACCTGATCTCCACACCCTGTTTTCTGCTAAATCAGAGGTTTAATCTGTACACATTGAGGATTTACTACTTCCCGTGGTGTCATGTTTAATCCTCACACGATGAAGAAATGATCACAATGATGCATCTGTCGGTCAAGGAGAGACAATTCTCTTGCTTTTCAATTTGCTTGTTCAATCTTCATGTGTGTTCGAGCTGCTTCAGGTTGTTCCTTATATTATAATCAAGGATCAGAATTCATTTTCCCATCAAAGCACTTGCCGGCGGCAATGTTGATTAGCACGAGCCCCCAAAATGTTTTTCTCCTCCTTTGTTCTCACTGCTACCTGAAATGGTCTCAATTCACGTCGGAGGGCTGGTGACTGCAAGGATACACATTTCCCTGGAGACTGTCTATTGTTACCATGGTCTCCGGACATTATTGGCAGCCACTGTGCCACCCATGTACACTTGTCACTCATGGCTGGAGAGGCCACTCTGAGGACACACACACAGGCTGTTGGGATGAATGTGTGTATGTAGATGTTTTTCAGGAGTCAATGCGTGTATGTGAAGTAGCTTGGGTTTACATGACTGTGTGTGTGTGTGTGTGTGTGTGTGTGCTGGAGTGAATATGTGCACACAAAAATGTCTGTGTGTGTCCTCACTCAGTCAGCCAGCTGAGTCTGCAGTCAGTTTACGTTTGACTGCAGGGCAAAAGCTCGAGCAAGAAATGAATTCTGACTTGTCGAGCGCCTCACATAAATTCCCTTTCTCATATTCCAACACAAAAGACAACATATCTGCATTGCATTAGCCCTGGGACTCCTTTCTCATTCTGATGATGATTTAGGGATGTTGAGATCTCCCCATGAACGTCAGAGAGAAACAGAAAGACAGAGATAAAGAGAAAAGAGACGCTAAGAAATAATTGTGGGTGAAGAAAAAGGCTGCCAAAGAAGGCTGGAATTATATTTGGGTGTAGCCAGAAATTTTTGATTGCCAACATTTTCGGGTGGATAGGGTTAAAAAAAATGCATCTTTTGTTTGATGATTGAAACAAAGACCCGTCTTTTAGGCTTATTTTGATAACACTGTTTATTCACATGGTGCATCTTATGTGGTATGTGGACCTCTTAAAGCCTGATTGTTGTTTTGTACAGGTTTCCTTTACAGATTGTCATGTACTGATCTTTTCGACATACACAAGCACATTCCAGCCACTTTTTAATGTAAATAAAGCTGACAAAACAGGCCTTGATTCAAATGAGGTATGTCCTTTTTTTTCTCTTACACACTATTGTACAAAGACACATATCGGACTATACCAACTTTATTTATGAAGCACTTTAAAACAAGTAGAGCTGAACAAAATG
Source organism: Leptatherina wallacei (assembly GCA_028567055.1). NCBI lineage: Eukaryota > Metazoa > Chordata > Actinopteri > Atheriniformes > Atherinidae > Leptatherina > Leptatherina wallacei. Next base: position 23,630,639 of record JAOXYM010000006.1, on the reverse strand, counting down.
CTGCACACAAGTAAAATAATTGAACAAATAAAAACAAATAGAAAAATAAAAACAAATATGCTGCATAATGCTTTCTTTTTTATAAAGCAACAGTTTTTGAAAGCCATTTGGTCCATGTGATACCACAAGCTCAATATGAAAATGTTAAGGTGGACGCAAATGTTTTTGGGTTTTTTTCAACTTTTGTGTTTTACCCACATGGAACACCTGACGTTTGTGTGGCATAAATATGTCATATAGGGAGTAATATACACAGTCTGGCCCAAAAGAAAGTCAGTATCAAAATAAAATTTGCTCTGGCATTGTTTCGATAAGCTTCTGCAATGTCACAAGATTTATTAATTTTTCACTAAGATCTTGTATTGATGATGGGAGAGTCCGACCACTGTGCAAAGCCTTCTCCAGCTCATCCCAAAGATTCTCAATGGGATTAAGGTCTAGACTGTGGTGGCCCATCCATGTGTGAAAAGGATGTCTCATGCTCCCTGAACCACTCTTTCACAATCTGAGAATGATAAATTCTGGCATTGTCATCTTGGAATATGGCCGTGCCATCAGGAAGAAAAAAATCCATTGCATAATGTTGCTGAACCTAAACCTGAATCTAGACCTGACAAACTGCAGAAAACCCAGATCATAGACTGGCCCAACAGGCTTTTACAGTAGGCCATTACTCTGGAACAGAGTCAATCTAGACTCATCAGACCACATGAACTTCTTCCATTTCTCCAGAGTCCAATCTTTATGCTCCCTAGCAAATTGAAGCTTTTTTCTCTGGTTAGCCTCACTGATAATGGTTTTTGGATGAGAGGGTGTATGGTGTGAGGGAGGATGGGTGGGGGGAGCAGGGTGTATGTGTGGAGGGAGGACATGAGTGTGTGTGTGTGTGGGGGGGGTACGTGTTGAGAGGGTGTGTGGGAGCGAGGGAGGAGGTTGTGTGGGTGTGTATGGATGGGTGGTGAGTGGGTAGGTGTGTTTGTGTGTGTGGGGGGGGGGGGGATTGAGAGGGGGTGGGGGTGTGGGGGGGGGGGTGGGGGTGCATGGGGATGGATGGTGGGAGGGCAGGAGGGTGGGGTGTGTGGGGGGTACACGTGTTATGGGTGTGTTGGTGTATGTTGATGGGTGGTGGGAGGACATGAGTACGTATTGTGTGGGGGGTATATGTGTTGAGGGTGTGTGGGGGCAAAGGAGGAGGTTGTGTGTGTGGATGGGTGGTGAGTGGGCAGGAGTGCATGTGTGGGTTGTATGTGTTGAGAGGGTGTGTGGGAGTTGGGGGAGGAGGGTGTGTGTTCATGGGTGGAATGGGTTCTTGGGGTGCGCGGCTGGAGCACTGAGGTGCGGACTGGCCGCTGTTGGGACCTGCACCCCCCAGACGGTGTGGGCCCTCTGCCTGTGGGGGTGGGGGGCGTCCCCGGGCTCTCGGCCGGTGCTCGGCTGGGCTGGCGGCTGCTGGTCTCGGCCTCCTGGGGCCGGTGCCCTGCTACTGCGGGGGGGCTCTGGCTGGGGCCGGTCTCTGCCTCCTTCCTGGGCAGGCGTGTGGTCTTTTCCGTGATGAGGGGGCTGGGGTCTGTGGTCCGGGGCAGCTGCCGATTGCCCGGGTCTTGCCTCTGACCTTTATGCAGGCGTGGTGGCATCTGCAGGACCACTGCTTGATCACTCTTCTCTGAATGTCTCCACTCTGTATATCCGGTGTGCTGTCTCAGTCACTGTGTTGTCATTTAGCTGTATCTACCAATGGATACTCTCAGCTAGTTTTCTATGTGTGTGTTCTTACTGTTTTTACTGTTTTGGTATCGATTGAGATATATTGTTTCTTTTCAGCTAGTCTTTTTCGATTTTTTCTTTTTCTTTTTCTTTCTTAATTATTATTATTATTATTGTTATTATTACTATTAATATTGTTAATTCTTTTATTTCTATTTTTTTTGCCTCACTGCAAAAAACGTGGGATATTCTCTGTTGTGTGTCTTTATTTGCATAGTGTGTTGTTTGTAGTCCAGTTAGATTGCATTGTTTTCTGTATGTTTTTTTTTTCTGTATGAGATTTTATACATATAAAGCTCTACTTGACAAAGTACATTTTCACGGCACAAAACAGCAGCCAGACAATCATTCTGCTTGCTACAATGCTGGACAAGATAAGTGGAAAAAAAAAAAAAAGAAGTTTTCTCTGCTTGATGCATGCCAATGATTTGACCTTTCTTAAACAGACTAACATCTTTTCCACAACCATAGGATGTGTCTTTCTACATGGTTAAGAAATGAGAAGCTACTTATTGCATCAGCTCGGGTTGATAATCACCTATGCAGTAATTATCCTATTTGCTCAGTCAAATCCAGGTGGCAACTTTTTTTATTTTTTTGGGCAAGGCAGTGTATTATATGTGCTCAGCATAGCAAAATAATCAAGGAAATACTTTCTAGTCCTACTGATCGGGAAATGCCATCTATTTATTTGTATGTTTACCAATATTTGAAACATCAGGTTTATCTTGATAATGGCTCAAGTGATGGAGTGTGCTCAAACTGTGTTAAAATTTAACTTTGAGAGGGTGGAAGTGGAGAGAGGATCTAAAAACAGTTTTATACCTTTACAAAGGTGTTTGGGGCATTTCTCAGCCACAGCAGAAGGCCCTTTGTCAATGCAGATGGCCAGATGTGCACTCCTTCAAAAGGTTAACAATACATACAGTTCTGGGATGATGCTACATGTTGATCAAATGATGTCTGGTTCAAAGTTAGCTTGGACAAAGAGAAGCTGAACACAGTCTTTATAACAAAAGAATGGAGCGCCACAAAGGTTATAGCAATCTCAAATCATGAAAAAAGTCTGTGTCTAATTTGCATTATTTCTTTTCCACAGCAGAATAAAGCTAAAGGACCAACCACAGCACTAGGGGTGGGAATCTTGAGGCTATCACAATTTGATTTGATTACAATTCAAATGGCTGCAATGCAATTAGTAAACAATTATTGATGCATGCCTGTGTGACGACTCAACTATTACTACTACTAACCAAGTGGAAATGTGTAACATGGTTTCTCATGTTTCTCGTGATAAACGATCGTCCGACACATTCGTATGTTTTTGTTGGGTTTACCCACAAGGCCCTTTGCATTGCAGTCTGCTTCCTGCATTTGGTTCACTTGAAGCAAACAGAGAGCTATGTTTGAGTTCGGTCCCGGTGCTGCACTTCTGCAATTTTACGTTCTTCAACATTGTGTTATTATTCGTGTTGAATGAATGCAGAACTGTATTCCAGCTGAACTGTATTCAATGACTCATGTGTCTTTTTGCCATAATAGATGTATTCCTATCAATGTTTTGGCCTCAAATTCTGAAGTATTGCATTGAAGATGTGAATGCAAAATAAAAAACCTTTTTTAATTCATGTTTTCACTATTGCTACACATGGACTGTTAATTTCAAATCCTTTTCATGATCACATACAAATAATTCACTAGTTATTTCAGGTTGGTACGAGCATGTATCGTATATGTTCATTTGCATGTCATTTGAAAAAAACTATGAACGCACTGATCCCAAATGTAAACACTGCAAAGTTAACATTTTCATCATTAGAACTTCATGTATTCTCTGGCCCTGTGGTTGGGTTGCGTCAGTCAAAGGATTTCAAGCAGCATCTGTATCCTCTTTTGAAACTTTGACCTTTCCACACTTAAATCAACATACTTAGAGGTGCAAACGGCAACTCACCATCATTCCTGCGTCCTTACATGTTGCCTTGTTGTTATTGTCATGTCTCAGGTAAAGTGGAAGACTTGTAATCGAGAAAGGTTTTAACCTTCATTTGGTGCTTCAGGGATAGAGGTCTGGTTCACAGGAGGGTGGGGGTTGTGTGTGCGTGTGTGCGTGTGGTGAGGGGAGAGGGTGTTTGGGAGGCGGGGGGGTGTCTCTTGGTATCAGAAAGGAAAGGGTAAGATGCAGCTGTGAACCTCTCATTATCGAGTGGCATGTGTCCTGTCACTCATTTATTGTTACTGGCCATGTTCACATCTGAGCTCTTTCACATTACTCATCCTCTGTTTGCCCCACCTGACCTCCCTCTCTGGCACACACACACACACACACACACATGCGCACACACACACACACACACACGTGAGCACACAGCTGAGCATTCAGGCAGACACAGCTTCTTTGCACTACAATATTTATACATCTCAGTGGAGCGTATAGTCAACTTAGAAAAGGGGAAATTGTTCCACAAAATACTGCTCATGTATTATTTAATCTTCTTTTACTATTTTCACATACCATTTTTATTGTAACCTCACTTTATGAATATGTCAATAAAGGAATTCCTTTTATATTAGATTGTCTGAAAGAGAACTGATAGTTAAAATCAATTAAAACATCACATCAGGCAGTTTCAAAGGGTTTCTATAGTCGCTCAGATTGTCACAGCGGTCTGTAGGCTGCACCGCGTAAGTTATACTTACGATTCATTAAAAGATGATCACAAATTAGTTGTTACTATAAGAAAAATCATTTAAGATCCCATAACATAATTGAAATTTAGAAATATGACATCATGACATAATTAGAAAAAAAAGATTAATCTGTAATTCTAGGAAAGAATTCAGAACCTTTGCAAATAAAAGATTTTACTTCATGCATTGTAGTTCCTGAAAACTCCTTTCTTATTCAGGCCATGTGGCAAAATGTTTGCCTCTTGCAGTTTAGGGTGAAAAGTTGTCCTCTCTACATACTTAAGCTATGAATTTAGGTGGAAGGGGGTTGGGTGGTAGTGTGTGATGATGATGGTGTTGGTGTGGACAGTACATCGGGCTGTGTTGTACGCATCATTTCATGGGTGACAGAAAATGGAGAGTCCCCAGTGGGTGCCTCCTTCTGCTCAGAGAAGCCAGAAGACAGAAAGACTTTAGGGACTGAGAGAGTTAAAAAATGGAGTTGGGAGGGGGGTGAGGGGGGGGGACTGCCATCACATGGGATGGATCAAACCGCAGCTGGCTGATTTCATTTGTCCCCCCCCACACACACACACACTCTTCACATCTGACCCTTTGCTTCATTCAGACTTCATTTCCCTGTCCTCTGTCAGAGATGCCGTGGAACACACAGGATCTCAAGGTTTTAAGTGTTCAGCCTGTTGATCATGTCCAATGAAAGTTTTAAGAATATGACTATTGTATTTAAACTCCTGTGAAGAAACTATCCATGTACAAATCTTTGTTGTGTGAAGTGAAGACTTCCTCTTAACATAGAAATTCTAACATAATGACTCAGGAGCACAGGATTATTATAGATAACTTCTCTTTCTTTTGTTGTCACCATGGTTATCTCGTAGGTTTTAATCTAGGATTGTTGTGTCAAAAACCCAGAAAAATGAACTGTGCTGCTGGGATGCTCTTTCTGTGTATTCTCTTACTCTTTATCTTCTCTACATTAACAATAGAAAAAGTTTGCACAGCAGTGCTCCAGACTAATTGCTAATACCAGCATGCTAACATGCCTTCATCTCAGTTGACCTTCTTAATCTGTTAATATTTGGTTATAAAAATGAGCGACATATTCTCATTCCCAATATGCCACATGATGTCACTTAGTCAACAGGCCTTTACATCTGTTCTAACACAGTGTTCTTTTACTGGCTCGTTACAATGCAGAGGGAACGGTTGTGAAGCTATAATGTACCAGTTTTCCTTCTGTTTTGTAAATCATGCACCAGCTTTACCAACAGCAAGCAGCGACAGGAAAACATCATTATATAGTGTTTGCTTTTTAACAGATAGCACAAAATTGAAATGGAGAATGGGGATAGATGCCCAACTCCGAGTTAAAGTCCAACCTTTTTAATGATGTTTTTCAACATATTTCATGGTGCTCTTTACCAAACTCTTTCCACCATCACCAGCTTGGGCCTGTCATCAAAATTCAAAACCTACTGTACATTTGTAAGTGTTCAGGAGGGAGAGAGAATGGGTTGAACAGATTAAAATGTCACCAGTTTAGCAAATATTAAACAAATTGCTGATTGATGTAAATTAGACTGAACTATAGCAGACCAGTCGATGAAAATTCAGGATCTCTGTTGCTGCAAGCAATCTGGAGAGGAATAATGATTGGAAGTTAGTTTTATTAACTAGATGCATCCTTTGCATCTGCAAAAATAATTAACTGTATCAAAGAATTTTGTGGGGGGAAAAAAACTGTTCTTATTTTTTACTAAAGCCTTAAACTGACTTGTTGACCTGAACTGCTATCACTAAAACTGGTTGATTCTGCATATCATGATTTAACTTATAACATCATACAAGTATACATTCAAAGTAGTCCTATCTTCCCCACAAGTCCAGCGTTTATTTGCTGGATGCATTAAGAAAGGATTTAATTTGCATTCAGTCCCAAGTCAAATGACTGTGCAGTCGTCGTATGTATTTTTCAGGTTCTAGCTCCAACAATAACATCCAGTAGCACACACTAATTTTCAATAAGCAGGGCTGTTCTCAGGACCAAAAAAGTGAACACAGATCACTTTGTCTTTGCAGTAACTCACATGCACCGACTACCTCCCAGGGAAGATCTGAAACTGACAGCAACAACTCACATACAAAAAAAGATGAGATGAATCAATTTAACCTGACTGCAGTGTGATCCAACACAGCCTGTAGGACGCAGTGTAATACCATCCCTGGATGGTCTTGTAGCTAAGGGGCATGTCTCGTGGGAGAAAGTGGTAGTTTCAGGACTGATTCTAAATACGGTGTAACCCCCAGAGCATCAAGGATAAACACACACCTACTGACAACGAGAAGCAAAATGTACTTGGCTTGTTTTAGCAGGTCAGCCAATGTTTAAAAAGCTATTAAAATGTGCTTAAAAACACTATGAGTGATATGTATCTGCGACGTTACAGCCTGCAACCAACTGCGTACCCCTTGCATCACCCTCGCTTTCCAAGCATGCGAGAGAAATTACAGTGGTCGCTAGAAGTGCCAGAGTTGGACTTTTTTCTTCTCTGGGCTAGCATAGAAATTACTGTGTGCAAAAAAAACACTCCATCTGCAGAAGAAAATACATATCCCAAGGTAATAAAAACAGAGCCGCTTTTACTTCACAAAAACCTGTACAGACGAAAACTCACTTATATTACCTTGCATTTCTACCGATCACTCTAAATCCCACACAGTGATACTGAAAGAGCATCATTATAAATTTACTCAGTGTTTCTTTTTTTCCTGTAGTAAATTTATGACTTAACTATTTTTAATTACATAAGCTTTCTGAGACTACTGCCAGTGACAAGGGTTAAATTTATCTGATGCAGTATCAATCGCCTCCTTCTAAACTGTAAGTACAGATTACCTAACTCAAGGCCAGAAAACTCCACATGACCACCAGCCCATGGCTATATTTCAATCAGCACTGTTACCCCCACCTCCTACGCTTCCTGCTCTGTGCTCTCCTTTTTTTTCCATGCAGAGAAGGCGGAGGACGGAGAGAGAGAGAGACAGAGAGAGAGAGATCAGACCACACATACAGATCCAGGCCTCCACCCCCAGCCTCCAGTTCCCCTGCCATCTGTGCACGTCCCTCTGCCTGCAACTCCACAACAACAAGGCCCTGAACCTCTGCCGAGGAGTCAATCCATCACTGGAGTGAGAGATTGAACGAGACGGAAAAAGGAAGTAAAAGTAAAGAACGGATGGGTGGGTGGGGGTAAGGGGGGGAGATGGAGGAAAAAGGAGTAGTGAGGAAAAGCGAAAGTGAGATGCCATGAAACTTAATCATAGAAAGGGTCGTGTCGGGCAGAGGAGGGGAACAGATTAAATTAGCATAGCATTAGATATGGAAAATGATCTCTGTCAAAATCATCCGCTGCACAATTATAATATGTTAATTACTTATTTCATTAAGGAAGTTTATTATGGCCTCGCAGATGAAATCATGCAGGCCAAAGACACCTGGAGGAAAAGCACTGATGCCTGAATATCTCTCTTCCTCTCTCTCCCGTCACTCCTCAGTCTCATCTGCCTCCATCCACCCCCCCCCCCCCCCCCCCCCCACC
>JAOXYM010000006.1:23596809-23622573 GCA_028567055.1 Leptatherina wallacei | reverse complement strand
CTCTGGCATTTGAGACAGTTTCTATGTCAAAATTAAACTTAATATGGATACATATCCAAATTCAGTAGTCAGCTGCAGTTGGGTTATGCAGACGACCACCAGAGAAGAGACTTGATATTTACTTCACTGGTGTGGTGTCTGGCTTGTGGTCCATCAAGCTGAAGCGTGCATATAAATAGTCTGCGTGTGTAAACATAAAGACAAACACACACATGAAGACACTGCACAATTATATACACAGGTAAATGCTTTTTTTTTTTTTTTGTTTAAAAGTTGAATGACCTTGATAAATCTCAGTTCTAGGAGTTTATGATTTTTTATTCAAGCCTACATTGCTGCAAATGCTTCATGTTTTACACTTTTAAGCCTCTGCAAGTTGTTCTTTGATCAGATGGACCTGCATGTGCAGGGGAAAACGTGACGTCACATGCAATAAGCTGTGTTTACGGAGGTAAATATGGATATTGAAAGGAATACTGTTTTGTCCATTATTTACATTTGCTATGGCCGCATCCTGCCTCCTTTTTTGCGGAATTATGTCTGTCTCAATTCAATGATGTATAATTCAGATGACATGACTGTTCAGACTGAGGTTGCCTCGAAGAACATCAGATATGTATCTGATTTAGTACCACATATGAAAGTGGCCTTGGTCCGATATGAAAAAGTTGAATTTGTGCTGTTCAAACTATCAGAAAAAGATCAGATATGGGTCACATATGGGAAAAAGTTTTGGATTTGAGCTACTTTTGCCTGCAGTGTGAATGTAGCCTCAGAGGAGCAGAAAACAACTGCTGCACACCTATTTTTGTGAGATGGTGTCAAGAAATCTTAATAGCCCTGTTTTCAGATTTGTCCATCGTATTTCATGAAGTTATTTTTCATTTTGCAACAACTAATGTATTTCAAAGCATTCTGATTGTATTTTCATTTTCACACATTTTGAAAGTTTTGTCCTGTATTTGACCATATGCAGGAGCAGACAAAAAAATCTTAGGTCAAACATAATCGTCTTGCACATCTAGCAGTTTTGACTTTATTAAAAGATGGTTAGAAAAGAATGCAAAGATGTCCTTGTTAGGTTTAGGAACTTTGCTGTTTTGACAGAAAAACACAAGTTATTCATATTAAACTTGCGACTGAGAACTGCAGCTTCACAAACCGAAAACTTTGGCTTCTAAGTTTCACTATATTGACTGGGCTGTGTTTTACATTCTAGTATCTAGAAATTACTTTTCTTTCACATAAATGTTGAAAGGTGAATAGCATTATCTATCCCCACAACATTTTAATTACTAAGTAGATGGTGATTGCCTTTTTTCCTTCATGAGGGTAATGTATTAACTCCCGAACCATGTGATGAAAACACAACAAATTCTTGTTTTGTTTTTGTTACATATTGACATTTTGCATAATAATAGCTTAACAGTTGCATCTGAACATGGGGCATAGGGCAATTTGCATTCGTTTCAACAGTCCTGCTGTCTGGCTCGCTGCCTTTCTGGCTCGTCCACGCCTGTCGGACAGACAGACGATGATGGTGATGACAGTCATCAGGGATGTAGCAGCCGTCCACCTGTCCATTTGACCGTGGGAGTGAACGAAGCAGGTGCAGAAAATGGAGGACTTAAAGGAGAGAGTAAATGGAGAAAAAAAAGGCCTTTCTTCATTCCTGGCAGTTATGTTTTTGAGATAATATTGGATTAAAATCAAGGTCAGAGACATGCATAGTCAAAAAGGGTCTATTCAATCCAATCTTCAACTTGAAAATAATCAGTAATACATTTTTCAAAAGTGAGATCTTAGTATTCACAGAAAACACTTCAAACTTATCAAACACTCCCCTCTTTAGCATTAAAATGGGAGGTCTGAATAAAGAAAGATTGTAACAGCCTGGAGTCTTACATACACAGTCTAGATTTAAGAATTTTTTATGCTGTAGACATTTAAAATGTTGACGTAAAACCAAGGTCACTTTTTTTCTTTCTTAATCTGCCCAAACCACACATTTACACATCAGTAGTACACCAAAGTAAACAACTATTTTCCTCTGGAGCAGCATGAGTATCGAAGTGAAAAATGTATCTTTAAATCAGGTCTTAAGTGGTTGACCAGTTGACTGAGAGACAGACGGTTTGATTCAGGAGCTTCTTGCCTAAAAAGTTCTGTTCCAAGTTGAGACAATGTCCGGCATTTTATATTATCTAGGGCCTCTATGGGCAGGCGAGATGAGATCTCATGAGTCACTGTATGTTTTGGTGATTCCCACTTCTTTCTAGAAGCAGGCGGAAGGGAAGCACACAGAGTAGACAGAAAAGCAGACTACAAATATTGTCTAAAACATGCATTCATCATGCAAAAACTGTGGGTTTTAGCCACAAATTCTTGAAGCCCAAGTGGAAAAATCTAATGCTGGAGACTTTTTCCAGCACAAGATTTATATAAATGTATTGTTCATTTGTATATCTGAATGTTCAAAAGAGATCCCTCAACTCCAAATTTTAAGGGAAAAGTCAGGGCTCATACCTGATAGAATTGAATTGGACTTTGAAGGGTTTGAACTCTGGCGAGATTTTTAAAAATAATCAAGTTAACTATTAAAATGATGCACATCAGGAAAGGCATACATGCATCTTCAGCTTCATTTCATTAAAAGTCCAAGTAAGGGCAGTTTTGGTTTTCAGCAGACGTCATTCACACAATTCATACCTGATGGAAATATAATATATCAAGGTAAAGACATAAAAACATTTATTCAAAAAAACCATAAAACCATATAAAAACACAGGGCATTAGCAGCATAATACACGTTTACATAATACATAATTACATATTAAAGTGTATAAAGTAGTGACATAAATACATAAATAAAACCAAATATGTATCAAACTATATAGCAGCCACAGTGTGTTATCTCTGCCTTTCTGCATCTCATAATTACTCTTAAAAGTAGAGGAAAAAATTGTGAGCAGGAAAGCAGGTTAAAACAAAATCATTTTCAGGGTCAGAATTCGTACTCTAACTGTGCTCTAACTTGAACATCTTTAAAAAAAAATCACAAAATTCCTTTAAAAAAAATCACAAAATTCAAACTGATTATGTTGAAACCATAAAAGTTTCAAAAATACAAATTCAGTCAACGCAAATCCAACTCCCTGTGATCCATTTAAACATTGAATGATGTTTGTGTTACATCTAAGCTTCAACCCTTTATCAGGCTAAAGAACATATTTGGTCATTTCATTATATGTATTCCTCATAGAACCACAGATTATTCCTACCAATCATCAATGATCAGGCTTTGTCTCAGATACTTCATCATGATTGGCTTTCAACATAAAAATGAGAAGAAACTTTTAACTCTCTTCTTTATGGTTCTTTATGGTACAATTTCCAAGTTTTTCCAGGTTTTTCTGCAAATCCCATTGTTTTTATGGGGATGTTTTTCCTTTTTTTTCTTCCCCTTTCAAATATTGTATGAACAGTGTGATGAATAACACACTATTTCCAATTGAGCCACACATTTTGATTTCTTACATGTTTTCTCTAACGCATGTTTTTTTTTAGCAGAATAGATTTAAGTGTGCTCAGGGCTTTCGCACCTTTGATTAAACCATGTCATTATTTGTTTAACAAAACCTTAACCCAAATCCAGATGTCTGTGCACTATTATTTATCCACTGTAGACAATCTCAAGAATACCACAAGTTGAGAGTTTGGTATGGCTATCACTAAAAGAGCTGTACATGCCAAATAGGACAAATATCACAGAGATAGAAGCTTTTGGAAAGAAGAAAGGAACTATAAAAGATGGAAATAAAAGAGTAATTTTTCAATCTTTTCCAACAGAAGTCAACATGAGAAGGCCTGAGAGACACGTGTTTATGTTATTTACACTTATTCCACATATTAAGGTCCTTATTTGCTTCCCACTCAGCACCTGCTGGATACTCTCCAGCCTCCCTGCATTGTAAGAAGCGGTTATAGAAAATGGATGGATGGATGTTCCTTTTTTTTTAATATCTGATTTTATTCACTTAGTTTAAGACAGAAGTAAGTGCTATGCTCGTGTTATATTCAGTAACATGCTGAATGTCAAACCTCAACTGGTTTTCAAGCATCAAGTAGATATCATTAACGTCAAAGCTTTTTGTTCCTTAAGAATACAGTCATTCAGACAAAAAGGATATGCACTTGATAATGCCTTCAGACACAAAGTGGGGACTTTACAAGAACCAAACTTTTTATATTCTAAAAAGTAACTAGGTCTCTGCAGAAATCAAGCAAAATCTTATATGTAGTAAGAAGTTGTTGGGTTCTGGTTTTAAATGAAGCATGCTGATATCAAAGTAAATTTCTAAATACATAAATATGCATATCACATGTTCATTTGGTAATGATAACTGCTACATCCCAGATTTAGCGATTCACTAATGGATTCAAATGCAAGAATCGAAAATATTATATAAAAAGCCACAGAAAGATCAAAGATAGCTGATAAAAAGCTATAACGTCTGATGCGTGTACAGTAAGCAGCTGGGAGCTTGGAAAAACAAATTCAGACGTTTAACATCTCTCCAATGATCCCAAATTTTCAAAACATCTTCGCTGTTAAACATGTTTAGCATTCTAACTTCAAAAATCCCAACGCGCCTCTCATATTGGCTTCGGAGCTTCAAGCGAAAGCTGTATTGATCGCAAAGTGAGAGGACTCGCTGAAGATAAATAAAAGGGAAAAAGAAAAGGAGATGAGAGAGGAGAATCAGGAGATATTTATATATATATATATAAACATGGCAAAAGAAAGAGAGGAAAAGAGAGACAGAGACAGGCCAAATAAACCAGGGGCAATCTTTAGTATCTGGGGCTCTGTTCTGCAAGAAACACTAGCAGGAGGGAGGAGAGGAGAGGAGAAAAGTGGAGAAGAGAAAAAACATCTTAGGGAGCGCGTACAAAGAGAATGAAAACACACACACACACACACACCCAAAGGCTGGGGTCACAGTCAGAATGCTGGAGAGGTGCAGAAGACCCGGCGGCTACACAAGAGCACCTCGCTCTGCCTTTAATATCGCCTGCCCACCGCACAGATTTCAAAACAGACAGTCAAAAACAAAAATCAACGCCCCCAAACACGCACACATGCCTCTCTCAAACAGCCTCTGCCGTGTACATACACTCTGCAGCCCCCATGCAGATGTACTGTAGTCTTGTTAGGTCGAGCTCAGAGGGTGGGAACGGGTGAATTCGACAACAATGGCTGCCTCTGGGGAATCGCGGAGTAGTCTCACACATACACTAAACTCTCCCTCTCTCCACATCACACTCTCCTTATCTTGATCTCTCATATACACACACAGGGGGAGAGGAGAAATGAAAGGTAAGCTTTTCTTACAGTTTCATGCATAATTCTGCCTTATGGTGCCAAACACTGTGATAAATTTTCACCGAGTGGATTTTCTTTTTCCTCGTTTTGTTTTGTTTTGCTTTCTCTCTTTCTTTCTTTCCTTTGGTTGTGTATCTTTAGTCCCACAAGGTACTTCGATGACAAGATAGTTAAGTTGGTTTGGGCAACATCTTGTTTTCAATCAGGACATTTATGAGGAGTTGAATCATTTATGCACCCTGCGTCCTGGGCGTATGACAGATCCCTTGGAAACACAAATTATCATGTTGACTTGCAACAAACACAGTGTAATTACATCATGGCCTGTCAAGAGGCATTAAGGAATCTTCTCCCTATCTCCAAAGTAATGAGACGCTAATGCTGCTACATATGACACAGTCATTGGAATTTATAAGATTCACCCAAATACACTGCCGCTGAATAATTTCTAAACATCACAGTTTTATAGGTGATGAAATTAGGGAGTCTCCGGCATGTCGGTTCAATTTCAATAAAGTATTCGGTAATAGATTCACTATCAGGGACAAATGTCTCTGGCATGTTACATCTGGTATATCCCCTGTGTATCAGACCTGCCTTTGATTTCATTTGTACATTTCTATTCTTGGTGCTGCTCTGACTTTAAGTCCCATTTGAAATCCAATGCTAAGGAGCTGGAAATGGGACCGTCCCTCTGCATGTGTTAGCACTCCGCTTGATCCATCAGGCATCTATCTATTCACAGAGGTCTCTTTAGGAGCACACCGCTCAGGGCTGTTTGCCTTCGCAATGTAAGTGTGAGAGAAATTGGGAGGGCCGTAGCCCTTAATGGTGTTGCCCCTCCCCACCCACCCCCTACCTCCTATCCTTAAATCTGCAGGGAATAAAGAGTGCTGTTAAACCAAACTGGAAGACAAATGGTTTTGTTCAATGGGAAGCCGCCTCCATAAATCCCCACTTAATGCGGCGGAGGAAGAGTGAAGCAGAAACAGGTGAATTCGCTGCAGAGAGGGAAGCCATTCATTACTTCACATGAAAGGGAGAGAACAGGGGAAGAAAAGGCCAGGATGACGGACAGATGGACGGACAAAATTATGATTTTGCTCCTCCAAGTACTGTTTTAAAAAACAGAAACTTGGAAGTCAAAATTCTTTATCTCTTATCTAATGGATACAAATACAATATGCAGATACAAGTCCCCCAACCCATGGGAATTATGTGTTTCATTTCTGTATGAAAACTCAGGAACTTTCTCTGGAGCAGCAGGAGTGAATATGCTACTAAGATCTAACCTACTATTTAGGTTGATTTTCTATACCCTGATGAACAGCTCACAACTTCTTGATTCCATTGTGCTGACAGCAAACTTATGAACAAGTGACAAAGTTGCAATAGGAGGCTGTAGTTTATGTGGAGCAGATTTACAAGCTAAGACAAGACTCAAGTTTGAGACCCAATAAAACAGCTGTTTCTTCACTTCCAGATTTTCAACCACTCAGTCTTCCCTTTGGTTTTACTGGTGGTCTCCCTCAGTCTCAACTTGAGTTTATCAATCACAACTACTTAGAAATAGAAAACAGTTTCCTGGTTCATCCCATTCTCTCTACCAACGCCTCATAGTTTTTCACATACTGATGCTTAGTCAGGTGTCTGCTGTTGGTTTTGACTGAGAAAGCACCTCCAAGGTGTTGAAAGAGGAAGTGCTTGGTTTCCTGGGCTGGTAGCCTTCGTTGGCAGTCATGGGATGTGTTTCCATGGCAACATCTAAAAAGTTAGCAAAGTTTAACACACTAAAACGTATTCGATTGTGTTTTCTACCATGTTTTTCCTGACTCTAAGTAACGTTAATGCTGTCAAAGCTGGATTCAAACACAACATCTTCCAGTGAATACTATTGACCGTCTGGAACATCCCTTTTGGAAAATCGCAACTATCAACACAAATTCAAAGGGGTGGGATAAATACAATAAAAAAATTTAGCCATCCCAAATATATCATATTACCAGGACACCATGGTTTATTCCTAGAATAATTTTTCTCAGGCTGAATTTGTGTTGATAGTTGCAATTGCAACATCGAAACTTCCTGGAGGGACTGAATAATGAGGACATTAGGTTAAGGCACTAAAACGACTTGGTTCGGATTAGGAATCCAAATGTCCAGCTTAGAGTGCAGAAATGATCATGGTTTGGGCTTTAACAATGATGACAGTATTTTACAGCACATCATTATGGATGTTTCCTTGGTGATCCATTGACAAGAGATTTAACATGTAGGCCCTGATATATAACCACTAGAAGTCCCATAGTTTTGATATCTTAATATAGCTAATAATAATCAGGTAAACCATCTAAACATGGTGTTAATATTCTTTAAGTAAAAATGCAATACAATTTAAACCAAATGATGTGAAAACTGTAAAAATTGTTAGAATATAAGGTTGAATTGAAACTGAAGAAGCCAGATAAAAATAAAAAAAGAATAAAAACTTTAATAATTTTGTAAACAGAAGAAACGTAGGATGCTGCTGGAGCAGGGAAAAAACAACATCCATGCAGAAAACTGAAACTCACAAACAAACAAGCTGGGCAGACACAAGAAAACAGGAACTTTGAGGAATGTAGAGATGAAGAAAGGAAACCAAGTTACAGAAGATAGTGATCGGAAATAAGGAATAAGGTTGGTAAGCAGAAGATGAAACCTTGTGTGTGATTTTAGGTAAAGTTAACTTAAATATATATATATTCGACAAAACATACAGTAGTAAAAGAAAAGCGAAGAACATAATAAAACTAAGACTGACCTGAATAAACCATGAGATATTAACAAAAACATGACCTCAATCCAAGAAACAAAAAGACAAAATCCAAACAAAAAATCATCCAAACCCATCAACCATGACAAGATTAAAACATTTTGCCAGATTCTACTAAAATATTGGTGACGATGATGTTTTACCTGTTTTAATAGTCATAGTAAAAGAGACTGTGACAAGTCATTAATTATCACTATCAGTATTCTAACTTCTCGGTAATGAGCCATGACAGAAACACTCAGTATGTATGATAACAGTGGTCTCGAACAGATTTGGATATCCTGCATTTTGCCAAAGAGCTAAGAGTGATTTCAGTTCAATAATGTAATATATGTGCACATGGCCGTGGCGAGGAGATATTCTCCAAAGAGATGAGGCGAGGATAAGACAGAGTAAGAGGCTATGAGGGGTGAGATAAGGGAAAGGTAGCTAGGGAGGTGGAGCGTAGACAAACAGTAGTATGAGAAAGAGGACTGGAGTTTGAAGTGAGCAGTAAGTGAGTTATATTTAAACCATTAGGCAGCTTATTCGCTCAGTACAAATGCAAATGAACCGGCATTATCATCATGGCCTCTTCCCTGGAAATCGACTCTTTCTGTAATACCTCGGCAGAAGTGGACCGGTCGTGAACCCTCCTCCTCTGCAATGCCAGCTAGCCCTCAAATGGCCTACATAGACAGATAGATGCACACACAAACACACACACACACACACACATGCACATACACGCACTCACACGCAGAGTACCCCTCCTCTCCTAGGCACCCGCCCAAATCAGAGATCAAAGGCTGGATTTGTAAAGCTAATGGCTGCTGCGCTGCAGCCAGGGACGGGGAATGAGGGAAGAGAGAGAAACAGAGAGAAAGAGGGGAAAACAGACAGCAACAGCGGAGGCAGAATGACACAGAAGCGCAGAGGAAGAAAATGTCTGTGTTTTTCACATGCAAAGTGCCTTAACACCGTGTCACGTGTGGATGTCTATAGCAAAATGCCACGCTGTTTAAAAATAAGGCAATGCACAATATAGTAGGAGGTATCTCCAAAACACCTTAGACAAACACCACACTGAGGCATTCACACTTTAACTTTTACTTGGTACAGTTTTACTTTTAGGCAAAGTGATGAGAAACACGTCCACAGATGGTGACTATCTCTCGCTCATCACTGTGTGGGATTGTGGGATTGATGGTGTTGAAACAGACCTTTCTCTTTGTCTCACACATGGCGCAAGTGCTGCTGCTATTCCCACAGAGCACTGAGGGGCCATTGAGATAAATGGCATGAATACAAGAAAAGGAGTGAAAAAGAAGAAAGGAAAGAAGGAAAAATGTGTCTTTGCCTTTCAGAGGAAGAAATCTCAAGCCTTCAGTCTGCCAGTTTGCATTGTCCCAACATTTATAGTGCTTTAAGCCTGTCAGTAGTGCTCTGTCACTCCCACTCATTACATTGAAATCCTTTGCTATCAAATGCACACAAAAAAACAAGACCATTTTTACCATGTGAATTGGTGATCACAGAGGCATACTGAGGAGCATATTTCAGTGGCATTTTAAAACTCCAGAGCAGGTGTAGTGAATTTTACATCCTTCAGCTCACATCTTGGCTTTTTACTGTCTCCAGTTTGCTCATTTAGGAGCCAGTTGGTAGGAAGATGCTCCCTGACAGTGATGAGAGAGCGAAAAGTAGCTCTTGCATATATTAACAGTGGAACAAGGCCAAAATGAGAGATTTCTCCTGATGACAGTGTGACTTCATTATCATGACAATAAACAAGCGAAATGAGCAAAAGTAAAACCGTCTGAGCAGTGAAAACGTATCAGTGGCTGGTTGGAACCTCTGCTGTGATATCAATACCTTTTTATAATGTGTTAATCAAAACAGTTGGGACCTATCAGTAGATACATTGTGTTCAGTCTTTCTTTCTTTTCTTTAACCATTTAAATGCAATAAACAGGCTTTTAAGTTTCCCTGGGATGAAGATAGCCTTTGAACGCACCCTCACCCCCACCCTCTTCCACCTCACCAATCCTTGAGACTCCATCAGTCATCATGATGGGGTGCTGAGACCCCACCATATCCCTGTGAGAGAGGGGATGAGGAAGAGGATGATGCAGAGGGATGAGGGCCAAAGCCACAGCTCTTTGTCAGATGACAAAAGCTTGCCAACACAACAATGGCTATCAGTCACTCCTGGAGCCTGTCGGATTATATGGATCACTATACAGCTGCAGTGGTATGTGTAGGTGTCTGTTTAAGGGGTGTGGGCGGTTGCTGGGTTTTGGGGGGGGGGGGGGGGGGGGGATTGTAAGAAAGCTGGTCATGGTTTCAACCTGCTCTGCCCCTCTACACAATAAACATGGACTATCTGTAGAAGATCACTAGCGAGCTTTATAGACATAATAACATAATTACAGTGTGGACATAATTAGTTAATTAATAGACATAATTAACTATAACGGATTACTGAGTGGGGCATTGGCAGTGACCTCCATGTCCACTCTCTCAGGTCAAAGTTCACAGTGAGTATGATGCTAAAGGATCCTGAGCCTAAGTGCAGGGATGAGCTCCGTCTTAGAAAAAAAAAAAATCAATGCATGGCCAATGGTGAGTCTCCTTCTCAATCAGCATCCATGACAGCTGCTCCAGATGGCCACTGGGTAAGTTGGCTGTCAGGCCATCAGTATCATCATTACCCATAAGGCCCAGCACGGTCAAAAGGTCAAGGGGTGGCCTCTGTAGATTTGTCAACCTGAAATACCAGGGAAGCACTGAATATTTGTATCACTGTCAATGTTTGTGACATTTATCTTTTTTTTTTTGTTTTGTTTTTTTGTAAATGGCACATTATAATGCTCGCTGAATCCACAAGCAAAACACACAAACTCCAAAGCAGCGGTGCAGAAAGGGATAATTCATCATGAGAAGTCAGCATTTCACATTTCATTTCTTTGCAAAATGGTTTAAATGTTGCCAGCGGAGACAGCTGTATCGACGTATGTTTTTCTTTGTTTTCATAAAACAGTTTGTGTAACTCTGTGACGACTGATACTTAGCCAGACGGACGGCACTTCTAGGAACAATGACCTGAGAATGTACACGGCTGCGGGGGGCTCTGTTGTGGCTTTGAATAGTAAATGACCCACGTGAACCTAGCAGCAACGTCAGCCTGATGAATCTGAGGTTTCAGGTTCATGTAAGGGTCAGGGGTGACAGAGAGGACCCCAGTCTGACCTTTGGCACTGTGTCTCTTTGTGGAATTAGGAAGCAAGGAATTAAAAGAAAGTAAAAAGGAGGCAATATCCAGTTTAGTTTTATTTTGCAATAATTATGTAAGCCACTGTTCTCTACGTTTTGATTCCAATTATATTACTTTTTATTTTTTTTTCATCTTATTCACAGTTTAAACAATATTAAGTGAAAGGAAGATTGAAAAGCTAAAACACTTTAATGATTTCTCCTTTAAACATGTCATGGGAGACTTTTTCTGATTAGCTTAAGTTACTTATTTGTCCAACCAAGGTAATGTAGAAACCAAAAAGTTAATAGGTTTATCATTGATATTTTATCATGTCTATTTAATCAGCACAAACCAACCAATTTTAAAATACCGTATTTAAAAAGAGTTATCACTTTTTCTTTAACCTGTAAACTTTGTGCTCGCATAAGTGGCTTCTGAAGGAAACTTCTTATTAGCTTAGAATATGAATGCTTTCCACTTTTTCTTATCTGAGCTAATAGGTGAAACTTTACAATTTCCAAAGTGATCTATTACGCCTCTGAGTCATACCTAAAACCAGACCCAGCTGGAGAAACAAATGTTTGAACAAGCATTAGATTTCCTCAGGGGCTGCACAAAGATTTTTCAAAACTAATTCTCAGTAAGATCTGCAATGTCTTTGGACTGCGATGGCAGAGCTCTCATCAACTTTTAACTTGTATCATTTGTAAAGCATTAACAGAAAACTGAGCGTCACAAACCCCCTCATGCCTCCACCAGTTTTGGGAGGAAAGGTGGGTACCAGGTGGCACCCAGCCTCTTTAAATATATCGCTCACAATGCAAATAGCCACGGGTGCATGCCTTGTGCTGGATACTGGATCCTCTAATTGATAGTGAGACCTACCAAGAAGCTTATTTGACCATGAGGAGCCCATCTTTCATTGGCGACCAGTGCAGGGCTTGTGGTTGTGGACAAGGAGAAACAAGAAGAGACCGGCAAAAAACATCAGGAATCAAAACACGCCCTATGAAAGCAATAAAGGGCACAACTAATCCAGTGACAACAGCTGACCTACATGTCCGGGGTGAGCACAAGACCCACAGTTTCCTTACAAGCCTCCAGGTTCAGCTAGAACACCCGAGAAGAGCTTGCTCTGTTAGTCTAATGATTATGTTTATCTTTACCAAACAAACCTTCAGGTCTGTGATAGTCTGAGTGTGACTATAGCCCAGTTCCTCCTCTTGGCCTTATCACTGGGCTCTACCTCTCTGTTTACAGGGGCAAAGTTATCCTTTTCTTTTGTGGATGAAAGAGCAGTGGTCATCTACACCTTCAAATGGAGTGTTTTTGAACATTTGGGTGGCTAGATAACCACTGTTCCTTCATGCACAAAAGAAAAATGGATACCTTACCAATACAACCCTGAGGGGTAAGGCCATGGGGAGGAACTGTGATTGGACTTATGCATTATTGCATCATCAACAAGGCTGCATTACTTGAAAGTCATCCACTTTAGTTCTGGCAGTGTGTGCAAAACCAAACTGTTGTGAAGCAATGCAATTCTGATTCCTATTATGCAAATGCAGTCAATAGTCAAGTAACTACAAGTTGCAACATTAAAAGGCAGTACAAATGAAGGTAGTGCCACCTTTGACAGACAGCTATAATGATTTATTAACAGTTTCCTTTCCTGGTTTCCAGTGATTAAACACAATGAGGGATTAACAGTATGTTTTTATGATTGCTGTCTGTTTACTGCCTCGCCTGGTCAAAGACTAAGAGTGTGCATAAGCAAACATTATGTGCTGTCTTTCGGCTGTATGGGAAAACAGCACTTGTGTAGGAGGGAATGCAGTAGAAGTATGTCTGATGAAGCTACAATCTGACACGACCCTCCAAACAACAGATGTAGTCACACACACGCTGGCAAATTCATGCACGATGATGAAGCACACCCGTACTGACTCTGCCTAACAGAAGCTAAAACACATCCGCATACATCCACACTTTCACAAAATACATGTGCTAAATGTGACCTTGCCCTGACAGTGGCAGCCACCTACGCTACAATCTGTGTGACAGTAGAAAGCAAATATATATATATATATATATATATATACAAAGAGAGAACCTCATTCTTCTTGAAATGGCATTTCTGTTTGGATTTATTCCTGACAGATTTTTCTTCTGTTGTTGAACGACTGCAGTTGAAAATGACAGAAATATAGCTGTTTTAACCCAACAGTTGAGGCTGAAAGGATATGCTCAAATAAAGAAAGAGAGGTCAGTTCAAAGAGGTTTTTATCCCAGAACTTTACTTGACTTTTATAATGTACACTTTTCGGATGTATGCTGTAAAGTCCTTTAAACTTTAGTGTTTTTTCATATAAACACTGAGTAATATTTCATCTTTGGAAATTTTGGCTAAGCATGAACGGTTTTTAGTAAAATTAACTATTTCATTTTTTTCCTATTTCACTTCTAATTAAAAGAAAATATGTTTGAAATTATACAAAAACTCACTTTTCTAGCTTCTTATCTTAATACATCTGTAAAACATGATGGGGGGACAAAAAAAAAAACCTTAAGGCTGTAGAACTACATTTGTCTCGCAGACAGCACCTATAGTCTGCTCTGCCAACTAGGAAAACAAAGAAGGAGCAACTAGACAGAGGGGGGGGAGGGGGATGCTCTGCCATGTTATTGAAATCTCCAAGTCCTGAAGCACTCTGCTGTACTTCTCATTAACCGGTGCAATGTTTGCCGGGGTGTCTCTTTCCTCTTTAATAATAAAACAATGCTCCCCTCTTTTCTGCCGACTTAAAGGATTTCCTAATTTAATCAACACCGGCAGAAACAATAACAACAAAAGCATCAACAATGGTAACATGGCCTCCAGTGTCTTGTCGTACTTTTGCAGAGCAGCGAACATGCTTGGATGTGGGGCGAGTCGTGTGTGTGCGCTGGTGTTTCAGGTTCTGTAAAGTGGAGAATGCGGGGGGAAGAAAACAGAGGAGATGACATTTAGTTGACTTTCTTCTCTGTGTGCTAATAATGTTGCTGCCAATCCATCAACCTGCTAACTGCAGGTGCGGAGAATGCTGCATTTATCTGAGCACATGTTTACACCGAAGGATCACTGAGCACTATGGAGACACACAAACTATCCAAAAGAAGAAGCTTCTCAAAGTCAGTTACAGTGACCACCGATTGACCCGCAGAGCACACACCAGCCTTAGTGTACATAGACAACCTGACCCGACTCTCACCCCGAATATCAGTCCAACACCCCCCCTTGCGCTCCCTTGTGGACACACACACATACAAGGACACAAGCGTACACAAACACACAGCGGAGTTTCCAGGGTCTGCTGACCTCATGATCACCCTCTCATAGTCCAGCTGGCCTCTTTGTCACCCCTGACCTCTGCATCACCCCAGACAGCACCCGGAGAGAGGTGGAGAGGGTCGGGTTATAGGTGAGAGGCTCCGGTCATTTTATTTTCTGATGGTTTGAACAAGTCCATTTTTAAACTTAAAACATGAAAGAAGTTTAATATTTACATTCATTTCCTTTTTTTTCTTCCTAAATATTGGTCTCTTCCCTCCCTTAAATATTCAACCTAATAAGGAGATTTATTTTAACTAAAGTCTTATTCTGCCATCCACATGAAATTCATTGATTTGTACCTGTGTAGTCTACAAAAATGTATTAAGCTATTGCAGGCATTAATACTAGTGTGCTCATGTGTCTGTCATTCTGCAACAACACTGTCTTTAACAGCAGGGTTTATATCCTACTGTGTCAATTGCTTTTGTTTACCTCAAACAATGTCATCACCAGAAACTGAACTTAACAGCTCATGACAAAGAATGTAGGCTGAGGTCTGGACTTTGACTGGATCATTACAACACCTTGATTCTTTTCTTTAATTCAGTCATTCTGTTGTAGCTTTGCTGGTCTGTTTGGGATTATTATTCTGTTGCATATAAGTCTTAGCAACCAGACAGATGACTTTACATTTGTTGCAAGAATATTTTGGTTTACAAAAGAGTTCATGGTCAGTTCAATGATTGTAGGGCATCCATGTCCAGATCATCAGTCCTCCACTACCGTGATTGACACTTGGTATGAGGTGTTTTTACTTTGGTTTATTTGGTTTTTACCAATCTTGGTGCTGCATATTGAGGTCAATCATGTCCACTTTGGTTTTTTTGTCTCGTCAAAGGACATTATTCCAAAAGTCTTGTAGTTTGTTCAGATGCAGCAAACCTGAATCTTTACTCTGTGTTTCTTTTGTATTCGTCAGTTGACATCATTTCTGATTTATTTTCTCTTTGGCACACACAGAGTTCCAGGACTGCAAACAGCCAAAACATGTACTTTTTTTATTCTCACCTGCTAATGATCTGGTTATCAAGAGCATTTGGCTGCAACTTATCTTTTTCTCAAACATGAATATATTTTGGTTTATGTTTATTGAATATATCATAAAATTTTATGTTTCATGTTTTGTTCATTTTAGGTTATATTTGCCCACTTTTAGGATCTGGTAAAGACCAAATTATTTTTCAGATAATATCCGGAGATGTGAAAGCTGTCATTTCTTTACATTACCCTGCTTGTGCATTAACTGCAATTATTGCAATGCAAAAATGAGAGAAAACACATGAGGAGGTGCATTTGGTCCCTTAACTCTCAGAATCAGAAGATGGACTTATGGAACTTGAAAATGAGAACTCATTTTTAGCTGTGCTGTTAAAAGTAAGCAAGCTAAGTAAGCTTACAGTTTATTTTGCATCTGTTGTTTCACTGAAACTTCATCTTTGAGCTGAGCAGTGTGTTGTTTAAAGGCAGCGCACCAACTAGACCAATCATAGTTGTTGGAGTCGGGGTCTCTGTGACACATAACCATGAATCAAGCTTTACTTTATAAGTTTGTTTGCTTCAAACATACATCCTTGAGTCTTATGAGGCCTTTTGCATATGTCTTGTTGAAAATGAACTCTTCACGTGTTATATCCCCACTTTGCTGGTTCAGGAGATGTTCATATGAGATGTAAATTAGCAGGGTTGTGCTGCAGATAACAATGTCACAGAGCAAGGCATTGTGGTTAAACAGAGAATGCATATTTCGAAACTGTATTAGAAAAGAAAATCTAATTTAGTCTTCCAGTCAAGTATAACATGTAACATACAGGAATGCAGGGAAGCATTGGGGGAAAGGTAGAATTTTGTGCACAATATGCAATTGCTCCATCATATTTGAAATGCAAACTGGCTCTTTTGGTGAGAGACTAGTGGGAGTTGGAGGTGCACTGCAATGGCTTCTGGGAGTAGAAAACAAACAGCGCTGTCAAAACAAATGCTTTAATGCCTGCGGAGGCTGTCCTGCACTCTGCAGTTAGCAAGACTGGTCCATACCAGCCAGCTTAATGGGCTAATATGGATGAGAGAATTTTTTTTCCTCATGCTTTTGTAAGCTGAACTTTACATCAAAGACCTATGATTAATTACTGATAAGGGGTTAATAAAACATTAATGCTTTTTGTAATTAACTACGACTCTGAGATACAGTACACCACCCCTCTACCCCAATGTTGCCGCCACCACTTCTCTCCTCACTCACCCCCAGCTATGTCTTGTCTTCATCTTTTTATGTCACATTCTGCTGCATCGTGCCATATTGCATTTTTTTTCTGAGGTTGAAGTGAAATCATTAAAATAGAGTATAGGATGGGCCAGAAGGGAACAAACACAGCCCCAGATTTGTTTATCCTGCTCCAGAGGAGAACGGGGTGGCGGGTTTTTAATTAAGGGCTTTTGAATATTAATTCGGAAGGGTGATGGAGGCTCCAACAAGGTCAAGATAAAAAACAAGAGCTTCTTCACGCTGACTTTCACAAGAACTGAGCCTCCAGAAAACAAAACACACTCATTAATTGTCTCGTGCAGGCCAGTGAGGGGGTTCAGACAAAAATGCAGTATTGCATCAGCTGCACAGGGATTCTGGCTGTTTTTCTTCCACCTGAGTCAGAAAGTGAAACCACACTTAGGGATATATATGGATATAAAATGACTTGAATGCAGTCTTAGATCGTATTATCTTCTTATGATCTTGCAACATGAATGGCATCTGGTCTGAATAATGCAAGACAAAAAGTCAGTCAAGTTATATGATATTTCAGCCCAGTCTCACAAAAAATTGTCTAACAGACAGGTTTGTTCATTTTTCCAATATGTGGTAGTGCCATAAACCATGGTTGTAAAGCGAGAGGCACCAACGTGTCCCTGGTCTGTTCTGTCAGGCAAGGATGCATGAATATGCAATGTGTAAGCCATAACCGAGTAAGTGTTTAACTAACAATATATTTTCTAACAATTACACCTACCCATGAACATAAAATCTGACAATGCTATTAAAATTTATAATTTTGATCATATTTATAATTTATGATCTTATATTTTGTATCATTCTTTTTGTTATTTATTTATCATTTTCATAATTTATCATTTTAGTTATCAAAACAATAACTAAAACTATGGGTCTGAAATTATGTTAATAATTACAAGTTAAAGATAATTTGGCTAATGCTCGACAGCTAATACTGATTGATTTTGTAATTTGTATCCTCTTTCATGCCAGGAAAACAATTGCATATGCATTATAAAAAAGATAAGCTAACACTTTTAATGTGCTTCAGCTTTCATTATAAGTTTTCACATAGAAAAGATTGTTTGTATAAAAGTAACCTTCAATAGCTTGGATTGTATGCCCACTTCTGGGGGAGGCCTGGTGTCTGTCCCAGGTGCTATGAGATGAAAGGTAGGGTACACCCTGGACAGGTCACTAGTCCCTCACAGGTCATGCCCAACATAACTGAAAATAAATTAAATGATCAGCAATGTCAGGTTAACACAACCAGGGCACACCAAATGAAAAAAAATAAAAAATCATCCACTGCTGATGGGGGTGTTATTACTATGGACTGTTGCAGTACCCAAGCGGATAATCAGTTGATACCGATGTTAGGCTGATAGGTGTGTGCATCCCTAATTTGACTCTCTGTTTAATGTCATTTTAACACCTAACGCACATAACTAAAGTAAGTTAAAAAGTGCAATGACTGTTAGCAGGATGAGTCTCAAGTGTCTTACAAGAAGGTGATCAGATTTTCATAGAATTAGTGCCTTCTCATTCTCGTTGTCCTTATATGTCTTTGTTAAATCTAAAGGACCCTGCTAATTTCACTGAGAACTGCTAGCACTGACCAGCTGCTGCCACTTCCTACTGAAACAGTATGAGCACTTCTACAGCAAAAAGAAGGAAAACCGACCAAACTGAAAAACACTTTTTCACTATGACACGAGCAATATTCTGTGGACATTCAGACCCACATCCACAGCGCCTGATGCATTTATACGAGCCTGCTCTCTCTCTCTCACACACACACACACACACACACTAAAACGGACACAAATGGAGGGGTTATACACATAACTTCTCTATCTCTCAAAAGCTTACACCTATGCACAGTGGATGAGACAGTGGGAATGTGTGGTTAATATTTAACAAACAGGAACAGAAATAGATGGGCTTGTGTGTTCAAAGCTGAATAGTTTTCAGCAGAGTGGCCTTGGTGGCACATGAAACATTTAACACACTCCAAACAGTAAATCATTGGAAATAGAAAAGTAAAGTTTACATCAAGATAGACTTGTAAAAGAACCTCCACTGGGCTGGATGTAATCTAGATATGACTGCCCTTTACTTATTTATCCATTTATTTATTTATTTTTAAAGAACTTAATAAGAAAGTTTAACCTCACTGCAGTCAAAAACTAAATATATAACTCCGAATTACGAAGAGGTTACAACA
Source organism: Leptatherina wallacei (assembly GCA_028567055.1). Lineage (NCBI taxonomy): Eukaryota > Metazoa > Chordata > Actinopteri > Atheriniformes > Atherinidae > Leptatherina > Leptatherina wallacei. Next base: position 23,603,271 of record JAOXYM010000006.1, on the reverse strand, counting down.
AGAGTGCTTTGAGATTACTCAAAATGACTGGTTTCTGGTAGGTTAAAGAAAACATAATGATATATAATCTGTGCTTTCCCTTTTCATGCAAGTAAAGCCAAATAGTTACTGCTTATTATGTATTAAAGCAATCACCGGAGCTAATCATAAAGTCCTCAAATTACCAGGTTTAAAGTTTGTAAAGATCATGTTGCCTCAAAATGAAACAAACATCTGGTGTGAGTTGGGTGAGTGGCTGTTGTTTTTGCTTTTCTTTGCCTTTTTAGGAGCCTGCACATGTGCTACCTTTGTGTATGATAAATCTGTTCTCTCTCATAATCTATGTGATTCAAAATGTGATATATGTGAGCGTGAACTTTGAATTATGACCCAAACAGTGGATCGTAAATCTCCCCCCCCCCTCCAAACTCTCTCTTGGTATACACTCTTAGAGTCTTTGGTTTGGTCCAGTCATAAATCTCTCCAAACTGGAGCGGAGGTACAAGCTCTTTTCTTTCTTTCTTTCTTTCTTTCTTTCTTTCTTTCTTTCTTTCTTTCTTTCTTTCTTTCTTTCTTTCTTACACTCTCATACAAGTTGGAGACTTTAGATTACACAAAACAACAGGAAAGCCCAGATGAAATTTGCGAATACACATATGGAAGTGACACATAAGAATTTGTGACTTTTTGGAAGAGCTGAAAATTCCAGAAAAGCTTTTTTAAAAATGTACATTTAGTTTAGAATGAATACAGTATTGATCTTAAAACTGGAAGTAAAGAAAAAAGAAAAAAAACAGAATTTGCTTTTAAGTTGCTGAAAAATTACATTGGTCATGGCCAAAAAAACCTCCCACAGTTTCCAGACTGACCGCTGGTTCCAAGACTGAATCCTTCAGGGGGTTTTCCAGACGGTGTTTTCTCTCCCCGTCTCATTTGTGCCACAGCCAAAATGGATTTTAGGAGATTCACAGCATCAGCAGTTGAAACCAAATTGGTGAGAGGACAAAAGAGTCGTTTGCTATTGTTACCCTGGCTCTCAATAATTTACAAGTTAGCATGAGGTGTGATATCACAAAATAACGCCCTCAAACAATGATGCAAAAAAAAAAAAAAATATTGCTATCTCGGCATTCCTTCTGTCACCTGTGAAGAGAAACACCTGTGATGCGCAAGGGTTCGTGAACGGCAGTGGCATGACTGTAAAGTAAATATTCACAGGCTGCTTCCATCTCCTGACTGTACAGTCCGTGGGAGTCAGTCAGCCCAGTTAAGAGCAACACTGTAAACACGTGTCAGTGGTGGGGGGGTGTTATCTCCTTCATGGATCTTTTTTTTTTTTTACATCACTGTGTAAATAAATTCCTGACATATATTGAAAACTGCTTCTTCATTTTTTTTTTTTTTTTATGCCACGTTCTGTGAAGGTTCAACCTATTTCTAAACTCATGAGCCTGTTACATGTCACCATCCATCAACATCTGTCTTTGTGGGCATTTATTGCAACTGATGAGTTAAAACTGTCACATCTCAAAACTAATGAAAGCAAAGTGGGAGCCTGTATAGGGAGGAGGTTGGGGTGGATGAGTTGGTAAACAAAAACATTGTTTTTGGTTGTTTTTATCTTAAGTACAGGTTTTAGCTCTGACATAGTAATTGTTTGCTATAGAACTATTTTGTGCTGTTGTCACACCATAAAGCATGTATCATATAACTGTGGTTTTTTTTGGTTTAGACAGTTGATGACATCCATTGTTAAAATACAATGTGAACTAAATTCCCAAAACAAAAAGTGAGAGAATGGTTTCATCCGATAAGATGTTCTGATTGTTATATATTACATGGTAAAATCAGTCATTTTGTGTTTGAGCTGGTTGTACTTCCAATAATTTAGAACAAATTACAATTTAGTTCAATTTATTAATACAGCACTAACATACCATAAAAGTCATATCAAGGCACTTTTATACTGTAGATACAATACAATTCAATATAATTAATTATAATGCAAATATAATCCAGTTAAATCAAATTCCTTATATTCATATTAGTCCATTTGATAATAATTGTGTTTATATGAAGCCAATTCATAAAAAAAAGTCCTGAGTACTCTTCTGTCCTGAGTACGTGAGGCGGTACTGTAGAGGATAACTCCCTTCTAACAAGAAGAAACCAGCAGAACCAGAACCAGGAAGGGCAGCCATCTGTGTTGACCGGCTGGGGGTTGAGAGGACAAGAAAAAGGGACCGCAGGCACCATAACTCTAGGACAGGGATATCTAAGAAGTAACAAAAAAGAGAAACACAAGTTAATGACAACAATGTTAGAAACTTGTGCAGAGGTCATAAGTGCATCATGGGATGTACCCCAGGAGTCTAGGCCTTCTAGATCATTACTAAAGGGATGGCTACATGTCACTCAAACCAGTTCTAATTATAAGCTTAATTGGGAAAAAAAAAAAAAAAAAAGATTGAAGCCTATTCCTAAAAATTGCATCTGCCTCCTGAACCCCAACTGGTTGTCCAAAGGGGTCATATAATTGAAAGCTCTGCATCCCATTTTGGTTTTAGAAACTATGAACCACAAATAAACCTGCAGTCTAAGAGCTGAGTGCACTGTTTGGCAAAATACAGAACCTTCAGATTCAATTGAGCTTTGTCATTAAGAGCTTTATATGTCAGTAGAATTTCATTTCAGTTCTGGATTTAGGAGGGAGCAATAAGAGATATGTTTTCATGTATACAGTGCATAAAATGCACAATATTTCCCTCTCAAACATCATACAGCAAAAATATAAAGCAGGATGTGGAGCAAGTGGAAGTGCTCATTTAAAATGTGAATGCCTCATAACTATAAAGTATAATGTTTGCAGCATATTCACAAATGAGCAGTTTGACAATCAAGGCTCAAAACAATTTAAAGGTACTGCACTTTATGGGCTCCACTACTCTGCCTATTAAAATGGTAACATGCCTGTTTTATATCATGTGAAACTGTCATGCATGCTCAAAAACTGAAGAATTACCACATTTTTTTGTCTCTAATCCAGTCATATGGTGTGTCATTATAGTGTATTTTATGTTTTTCCCATGGCTCACCGTACAGTGAAAAGATGAAACCCTGCAGCCTGGTGTTATGAAATAGCATGGCCATGTCACACCAAGTCATGTTGCATCCTTATGTTTTTGTGTAATTTCACATTATAGATAGTGAGACAATGACATTGCCCTGTTCCTTTACCCTGACCCGTACCATTTAGTGCATCCTTTCAACTACATATGACATGTTCAGAAAGGCTTAAAGTCAGAGAGAAGCTAATTTAGCGAAATGCATAGAAAACCTGCCTAGAAACATGCTGAATATTTTAAATAATTGTTGCGTAAGCCTGTTAAAAAGCCAGGAGCTGTGTTTCACTGAATTGTGAAGCTGAACTGTTAAACAGTTTTTTTCCCCTGTTTTTTTTTATTTTTAGTCTAAAATCCCAAATTCATGTTGCAGATGGATCGTGTACATAATATCAGCCTTTAACACATTCAAGAGTTTTAATAGACCTACAACTGTGTAATAGCCTTTGGTTAGCAACTAGTTAGCTAACTGCTCTGCTTTCCTAACAGAAACCTGTCTTTCCTGAACTTGGGATGCCTGCTTTACCTCAGAGGAACAGTAAGAACTAGAAAAACTGGGTTAATTCTGTGAGGAGGGAAGCTGAAGTACCGCACCAACACATACCTGGCAACACACAACCAGCAATCGTTCTAGCATACCTAGAGAACCAGAGTTTGGGGAGGAATTACGGTTGATGAAGTTACGTGGATTGATTTTTTTGTGTCGAGTGTCTGAGGTAGAGTTTAGGATCACTGCCAATACCTGCCTCATTATTCACTTGGTACAATCTTTTACCAGAGACAACTAGAATAAATTGGTACACCGATTCACTCCTGACAGCCTGACTGAGTCTCTTCCATGCTGGTGTCCTCTGTGTGATGTTTGTTGGCTGAATCCTCTGCAGCTAGAACATACCCACCATAAGAATGGAAGTTTCACAATTTAACAATGTAGTAAACTTGGTCCACAGCTAGAAGGTGACCTAATATTTAATAATTACAGTGTTTAAGCAGGTTGGTTAAGTTAAAGCTGCTCTAACCTTTTCATTTGAGTTGATCTGAGATCTGTCAGTCAAGGTTATGCAGATATGCCCCCGGAGTCTGAGACCACATTACACTGCTTATTGTTCTGTGATTGAGAGCCCAAATTTTATTTACTTGATCATTGTTTTCATCTTTCATGTTTAATTGATTATTTAAAGACGCAGTACAGAACTTTAGCCATTTTCTCACTGAGTCGCCCCCTATCAACGGCTAAAGCTTGTTACATACTCCACGAGAAGCGAGAACTTTGTTCTTGTTCCGGACGCTGCAAGAACAAAAAAAAGTTTGTTTTGGTCAGGGCATGTCATACTCCATGAGAAGCGTTGTTCAAGACGAGGCAGGGATTACGGGGTCGTCTGTGTCTTTATGTGCAATGAGCCGGTTGACCCGGTTATTTTTTTATTTTACATGAAACTTGGTCCATGACAGTGCAGGATTGTGCACACGGCTTTATCCGTGTCTTTATTTACTGTGTGTTGGATACGTTTTGACCACGTCCCCCTTCATGCTTTCCCACATTATCTACACCCACCTCAAACGTCCGACCAATCACGCAATACTTCTCGGAGCCCCACGAGAAGAAAGTTCTGCCAGCCTGATGCGTCGAGAAGTGTCCTCAAACACGTCCGGCAAGAACAAAATGACAAATTTTGTTCTTGTGGCCGTGAACAAGAACAAAGTTCTCAGCCATGGTTTGTGCTCAAAAGGCCGGTGTGTTTATATCCAGTTGCTAGCACATGCTGCGGTGCATACAGTGAAACTCTGCTGCAACGTCATGTGATTTCTCAGCCTCAGGACACTGCTGGGCAGCGACATCTCCAGAAATACAAATAATAGATGTCACTGGGCCATCAAACCCAGAACGCAGAGTTTTAAGGTCGAAAAGTTACACAATGCGTCTTTGATGACGAACTTGGCTGTGATGTGACAAACAGGTTGGCAAGCATCGGGAAATAAAAGCTTGAAATATTAGCTGATACAGGGTTATAGACTGGGAACATACCACATGTTACCTCAAATAAAACAGCAGGAAGATAAAAATATCTCATGATTTCTGGCAGTTGTTGGCTGCGGATAGTGGGGATCCAAATAGAAGAAAAAACAAACACTTCGACAATTAGATATGTGGACCATTGTACATATTATATGTTTTCTTGTGCGACTGGGCTGCAGCGTCCTTAATATCTCCTTGAGATTTAGAAATGTTTGTTCTCAATGAAATTTAGATTTTAATCAAATGATAACATCTATAAGTCATCAGAAATTCTGTTTCTTTAATCTGTCCCCAGATATATACATCTGTTGATTTGTTTTTTTTTATTTTTGAAATATATCAGACACAGCTTGCATTTAGCGAACTAATGCACCTGATATGGCTCATTATGATTGTCATTTCCACTTCTGCTCCTACTGGTGCCGCTGCAGTCATTTTGCTGCCGGTAACTGCGCTATATGGAGTAATTAGCATGACTGTGTCGCGGTGGGTTTACGGGACGCAGCGTCGTCGCCTCCATTACGGCTGACATTCATCGCTCATCAGTCCACTCACAGATGATCAACATACGGCGCATCATCGCTGCTAATGAGATGCGCTTTGCTGATGAAAGCCATTCATTGAAATTCAAGCGTAAAAAATAGAGGCAGAGAGGAAGAAGACAGAGAGACAGGAGGAAAAAACATTCACAGGAAGCAACATTCGGACAGCTCTCATCTTTCAATCTAATGGTGTTAACTAAGATTCATTAACCACCAGCCATCTTTGTCCTGCAGGAATCTTGGAAGTGTATTTGTGTTTTTCTGCTCTCTGTTTCTCTTCACGTGCATTCTGTCACATGTGCCATGCGGTCAAATGTGTGTTTGTGGGTGAAAGTGCTGCATTGTATGAGTGGCCATTGGAATCAGTACAAAATTCATCTGTTTCAAAGGGAAGGTTCACTTCACGCCATTATCCATAGTAAAAACAAATTCACAAATGACTTGCTCCTGGAAATGTGACCATGTGTGTGCGTGTGTGAGTGTGTGTGTGTTTGCGCATGTCCTAGTGGGTGTGTGTGGGTGTTTTCGGTGCAGACGGGGTGCTCATCATCTCCTGGAAGGATTGATATGAGCATTCTGTCACTCACGGGCAGCACAGATGGCTAATTTCCGGAAAAGAGCAGATTTGAGCCAGGTTTTAAAGAGAGAGAGTGAAAAAAAAAGAAAGAAATGGCACTTTTTCAAAGTGCATGTGTGTTTGTACGTGTGTGTGTTCTGGAGAGACGGTGTGTGTGTGTGAGTGTGTGTGTGTGTGTGTGTGTGTGTGTGTGTGTGTGTGTGTGTGTGTGTGTGTGTGTGTGTG